>OX451406.1:4657760-4963622 GCA_949629135.1 Eremobia ochroleuca | reverse complement strand
AGTATCACCACATTGAATTGGTCCTTTCTTATGTCAAAAAGTCCTTTATAAGATAATGTCTCTTGCCTAGGTATACAAACGATTGCAGAGTTGCACCTTCACCAAACAACTACAAAGTAATGTCGGCACCATTGACCCGTCTCAGCCAAGCGGTGGCAAGGGCTTATGAGCGTTCTATTTACTTACCATGTGGACTAAATGCATATACGCAAGATAGCAATAATTTGTTTTATATACCTTATGTGGATGTTGTTATTGTGGATCTGTACTGCATGCGGGAAATCTTATGTCCATACTGATGACTTGTGTCAAGGCAAGACATAGACACGACTTTCGTGACGTGTGGCATTGCGATATCTATCTCTAAAGCTCCATTTACACAATGCAATATTTTTGACTGTGGCATACAACAAAATTGATGCAAAATGACATGGCATCGTCTAAACACTGTCGAGATGGTACAATTTTTAGTTTTCCTTCAACGTGTGGTATGCCACAGGCGTTTTAATACATTTGTATGAAGTCGCGTGCGATTCATAGCCTGGCGCGATGCGACTTTACAAGAAATCGCGGTGTCACGAGAGTTGCAAAGGCGAAATGTCGTACGACAAGTCGCGTCTATGATACCTTAAGCCGCGAATACACTAGGGGACAAATGGAGCGACATGTTCCGGAACATGGCGCTCGACATTTACGTGAATGTCCTGAGAGAATCACGGCGTGCGCTCGCTCTCGGAGCGGGAGCAAGCAACATGTCTCGCGTCACGTAAATGTTGCGGAATTTGTTGCGGAACACTTGGAACGTTGCAGCGACACGTAGATTGAGTGTTGCGCGTCATGTTGCAGGACAAAATGTCCCCTCGTATATCCGAGGCTTTAACTTTTTGTTAAAAGTCGGTTCACAAAATACATTGAAATCTCACAAAACCACATGCGGGCGAAAATAGTAACAACAGTTTCATTTCATGTTTAGTTTTAAAGTGGGTTTCCTTTACGACAAATAAGTTCAATAAATATTAAACCGTGCTCAATATATTTCACTACATGAAACAATAAAAGCTCATTGAAATACAGAAGTTATACATAGGCATTATAAGCGTTTTCTCGGTGCGTCGGGCGTCAAAATATAAACTTGTTACACTGCAAGGTGGCTTTCACGACATATCGTTTGATATCGCTGCATCACAAATTTTGTTTGGCGTTTTTTGATGTCGCTGCTAAAGGATAACGTGTAAAGAATCTGGCAGTAAATATAGCAGTCTACACTACTCGAGAAGTTGATCGAAGTTAAGTGAATACGAGAGTGTAGAAGGGCACTTCGGTTCGCTTCGTGCATCCTCGGCTCCCCTCGGGCGACTTATCGTTGTCGGTTTTTGCGCCCGAGTCAGAGGACTCGAAGCGTTCAATAGTTCTTAGCATGAGTGTGTAGTCTCGTACTTCGGACTTCGGTCAATTTCGACCAGTACTTCGTCGAAGCAACTTCGCGAGTAGTGTAATGCAGGTTTTAGAAGAAGTTCGGCTTTGTTGAGGGCTGTCTCAAACAAGTACTGCAAGGATAACACCTCGTTCATGTACCAACAAACAAATGACAAGTTTTGAATTGTGATTCGTGACTGCATCGTTTTTATAGTCTGAATAATCACGGAGTGTTGACTTTATGACTGCAATAAGATAATGGGTACATATTAGATTCACTAATTAATTTCAACAAAATGTATCTTAAAAGTACAATCAAAATCGTAGTAATAGGGGTTTGTCATCACAGAAGAAGACAGTATGAAAGTTAATACATTTTCTATCAACTGGAAATGTAAGTTAATAAAATAACAATAATACTAGCATCGTTATACCGAGACTTAAGCGCGGCTCCTTTTAAAACTCAGTCGTTGAAAGCCGCCCTTGTAAAAGTTGTGTCGTATTGTAATGAGGAAAAACTAATTTAAAAAATAATATTCTTAAATTCATCCGTTGGTATGTATGCGAGTGAATCGGCATTTAGTATGACATAAGTTTTCTACTATAACTGAACTTGGAAAAATGATTATTGATGATAGCATAAAGGCCCCCCACAAATAGGCGCAACAGTAAGAGGCGTCTCTATTAGAACAATAAAATTTCTATGAAAACTTTAAGGAAATTGGTTTACCAGAATCGCGTTGCAGCGTCGTGACGCGCCTGTCTGCAGCCAAAGTCCCAATAAAATAGAATGCTCAAAAAAAAAAAATGTGTTCCGTTGAGATGTCAATGTAAAGATTTCGGATTTCTGACAACATAACCTGATTTTTGCTCCATACATTGAATCCGTCGCCCAGTGACTCATACATTTGTATGTCCCCATACAATACGACACAGCGCCTAGGTAGATAGGAACTAAGTCCGTTAATTCAAATTTTCTGAGAAAAAAATAATTTATACGCTTTTCTTACTTAAGGTTCTAAGCGGTAATTAAGTATTTATTGTTTAAACATAAATCCTTTTTTAAGGAATGGACACATCCGTTGTATGAGATTAGTTAGGTGTAACGAAAGAAGGCGTGGAGGAACGAATGTATGAGATCGGAAGACTGCGGGTCTCAGTCGCTTGTCATTTTAATTTTGTATGAGAGATGGATGGAGATCCTCTTTCATTGTCGGCGATACGATATATCATTTGTGTGTAGAAATACGTATAATATTGTAGTAGGGTTTTCATTCTTTCACAGAGTAAAATTAGGGTCTTTTGAAGGATAAAACTCCGCTGATCTGGGAATTCTTCTAACTTAAAAATATCGAGTAGTTGAAATCTTATGATTAAATCAGATCCACCTAACACAATCTTACGTTTCATCAAAATAGTTTCAGTAGTTTCTGATAATCTCGAATACAGAGCACATTTACAATATACGTACATATCTTCAAGCCGCGTCCGCGTGGTAGGCAGAATGATCTCTTGACATTTGATTAGATCTCATACATTTTGTACTGCGCTCAGAAAGGTGTCAAACTCTTAGTAACGATAACCGAAAAGGTTTTACTTGAAGGAATCCACAGCCATATTGAAATGGTCGGTTTGTATTATAACTGCGTCTTATTTATGGAAAATCAGGTCTCAGTTTTGAACATCACAAAGAAATAGTTGTTTCTTAATTTGTTATGATTAATTCTGTACCTTATTTCAATTACCATACGGTTATTTTTTTACTCAATTCGTCATTGTCTACATCATTTGGGTGTAAAATGTAGTATTTTTTCTCCATTAATACTGATTTTAGACATCAAATTCGCTCAATATTTATATTGTGATACTTTTCTTCTCACATTGGGAAACATTAGATAGAATATCATAATAATCATATTTACTGCCGATTTTACTTTTCAATTTTGTCATGAAGGGTTTTTCACAAATATATAGTTAATACTTTTCCCAGTTTCATCGGCAGAGCAGTGGTGGTAACGGCCGCGACTTACCGAGTTGTAGGTCGTAGGTTCGAACCCTGACAGGAGCTTTACTTTGAATAAATTATTTCATCAGCACTGCTCTCAAAACGGTGAAGGAAAACATCGTGACGAAACCGGCATGGTTTAGAACCAAAAACTCGAAGACATGTGACATCTACCACCAATCCGCTTTGGGTCCGCGTGGTGGATTACGGTCCACTCCCTCTCACCGAGAGGAGGCCTGTGTCCCAGCACTGGGAACATTATAGGCTGATTATGCCAGTTTTATCCTTATTTTACGTTTATAAGGCACAGTTACAATACAAAAATCGACAGAATACATACGTAAAATGAAACTTCAGCGTAATAATGCCGTTCAAAGTTTGCAGGCAATGTGCCTTACGCTCGAAGTTGTTGATATTAATATACTTTATTTATTTACTAAATAATATTATGTATTTTTCTTTATTAAGTTACTTGATTATGTTTTTACAATCATTGGCGATTAACGTTTTCTTGTTACGATTATCGTTTAAATCGTTTTTTTGAGTCTTGATGAGTGATGCGGTGTATTATTGGCATTTTTTTTCTCAATATGATTATGTTATAGTTATTAGTTGTAATTGATCTTAGATTAGGCATGTTTTTTTTTCTATTTTAACTATATAATGTCACAATAAATTGCTTCTAGATTTCTTCGTCGATAATTTTCTAGTTCCGTAAACAGCGTTGCGATTTTTCTTCATGACAGATAACCACTTATCTGTGGCGGCCATAAGGGCGGAAAAAATGGCCGACTGGCACGGGGCCGGTTTGTTTGAGCGAGATAGATACAGTTTTTATAAACAAATTTACGTCAAAACTTATGACAGTGATTAACCGCCCGCTGCGGGCGGCGACACAGACGCGGTTATCTGTGTACTCGCCCGGAGCGGGCGAGTGACACGGATAAAGGGATAAAGACATTGCTTGCTGTTGAAAATTCAAGTCTTCCCTTTTTATGTAGCTTTTAATACCTGTAGACATAGATTTTGCTATGATTCTGGAATACAGATATTCTATCATAATTTGGCCTCTCCTTGATTCGTAACTAGTCCTGAATTCTTGAATTCTTGCCACACCAGCTATGCTCATCAAGACTACACCGTTATTTCATTATTTCGGCAAATATTACTTATTGAAAAATTGTGATTCGAAGCTTGAACAGTATGGTTATTATAATGTAAATATGTAGTGTTGAACGGAGGCCTGAACCGATAGAATACGTCACAATTGTACAGTTAATATTATATGTATTTTGTGTAAAGCTTGGAAATTATGTTCGACTATACTATAATATGAATTTGTTTTTAACTTTGTGTCTAGTTCTACGTTAACAGCTAGCGTTTAATGTATCTACATTTATACATACTTTTGTAACTGAAATTGTTTTAATAATATGTAAATCGAGGCTTTAAACAAACGTTGCATCGAGCGGAATCTTCCTAGAATACATGATAATTCTGTGTTAATAGTTAAAAGGTAGTGTTTATGAAAGCTAGCCACTTATTGAGATAAGTAGAAGCTCTGTCGCTCGATAGAACGTCGCCTGTGTGGTGTCTGTTTCTGCAAAACTTATAAGTCTGCATAAAAATATCAATAGAATTTTGGAGTTGAAACAAACCTTTTACAAGGCCTAGTGTAGTCCACAAAAATCGTGCATCGTGTGTATCTGATCTGTTTGTGATCGCTAGAATCCCGAACGTATCCAATTTTGTATATAAGTAACTTGTTCCGAACATGTGATAGTTTTGCAAGGCGGACCCCAAATTATTTCGTTCTGTACATAGACACGTGAAACGGCTAACTTTTATTTTAATATTCGGCTGTATTCAGGCCCTCTCCATAATCTCCACAACATTTTTTTTATGTTCATCGATTTGTATAGGAACTGCGTTAAGTTTTAGTTTTTTTTTTTTCGTCTATTTTGTAAGGGGCCCGGTCAATTCCTTCTAGATGTTCCGATGATAGCTGAACACGCTGTTTCGCTATGTAATTTAAAAAATGTGTGATATTTAAAAATATGCCTATGCAGCTTCTACTGTTTCCTCTTATAAACGTTTCTAAATAATGTGCGAACGTTGTCTAAGACGGTTGTAAGTGGAAGAGTGTTATTTTTAAAATATATAATTGCTTCAAAAGCAATAAATAGTATAGGAATTGACTGCCCCCCGTGAGATCCAATGTAAAAATATGTCGCTCTGTAGTATAAATGCAAAGACATCTTGTATAGAGTGTGGTTGCGAAGCGAGAATGCGAGCGAAATAGGTGATGAGTGAGCTATAATTTAAGTACTAGTTTATAGTTAGGCGAAAACTGTGAAAACACAGAATTATAAAAATCAGTTTTTTTTTCCTGTATCGAGGGATCAACAGATAATGCTTGATAAATGTGATAATGTCGCAATAAGCGGTGTGTTGTGGTCTGCGGACAAAATGATAAAGTGGATAGACTTTTCTTTTTCTTTTTGAGGTACCGTTTTGCGCTGTGAGGAACCTCGGACGGTTTGCTGACAACGAAACCTCGTGCTGTCAGTGTGAGCGCTCGCGTCGCTGCGCAGGCGCTTGTTTACGATGTTCAACAACCGGACGATGTTGACGTTATATCCTGGTACTGAACACACTATTTTGGCTTCGTAAACCGAAATCTACAGTTTGAAACATTTTAGTGCCGCGCCATTTACGATTTTGATACTTTTGCGATGCCGTAACTTGTTACTCCCGTATCAAAATTTAACTTAATCTTAAATTGGCGGTATTTATACAAGTAAAATAGCGAGAATTAATATCAATGTGCCATGATCTTCGTCCGTTCGGCGGCGCGGGCGCTTCATGCGGAAAGAGTTGTTGTTAAATCAAAATATTTCCTATAAATAATAAAATTTTTATATCTGAATTTTATGTGTTTTTATTTTTCATCCTCCTGACTTGCTACAAATCACACATGAAATTGTTTAATCTGTAAATAGGATATCATAATCACCTTTACACGACAAAATAAAAAAATAAGCTAGAGTAGGTCGGCTGTGACTACTCTATAGGTATGTCCAAACATTGAGCGGCAAGGTTTATTCCCGGTCGTCCCCACTGAGTACCACTATAGACCGAGAGTCAAAAGGCAGTAATGGATTTAAATCCCCATTACTGCATTTTGACTATCGGTCTATAGTGGAACGAGTGCGAAATAAAAAGTTACAATCGACCGCTGGGGACGAACGAAACTTTTTTTTCCTACTCGTACTCAGTGGGGACGACCGGGTGGGGTCGACCGGGAATAAACCAGCGGCAAGAGCGCGGCAGCAACACGCGGCGTTTGCAGGACACATTATTTTGTGCCGCGCTCTAGTTGGTACTAAACCGACACATCTGAGACACGCCGCGCTCTTCAGTTCAATTCATTTGGCATCAGAACTAAAATGAAAGCGGTTGTGCGTGTCGTAGCTCTGCTTATTATTCGAAAATTGCGAAGAAGGACTAAGAAAAAACATATTAAAATAAGGAAATGTTGGATGAAATGACTTTATCAGCGGTTTGTTACAGTTACATTTCGTAATTTTGAATAAAAAAAATTACGAAATTCATTACCACAGTTTTTGTAAGATTATCCTTGGAAGAGTTTGAACATTTACATAGCCTGGTGGAACCGCATATAAATAAATATAAATACGCACTGGCACAAAGCAATCACAAGATTGGCTGTTGTTGGATTGTTGGATATTTCATCCCATAAGTCTTTTCGTTTGTTTCTATAATGGTATTCTTTTGTCGAGGAACCCACATAACACATTAAAAGATCCATTTCGGTCACACGAATCGATGTTTCGTTGTCCATTTTTTTTTTTTTTTTTTTTTTTTTTCCTGTGGCAACACTAGAGTTAACAGCTGATTTGAATTTGCTCTTGTTATTTTAATTTTAAATATTTAATTTCGTATGTTTTTAAAGCCCATTTCCAATACTCATCAAGTAAATAGGATAATAATCAGTTTTTTGTATTAGATTCACATACCAAGTGTAAAACAAAGTGTAAATATTTAAATGTGAAACAGTGACAGTTACCGGCTCAAGTGAATTTTGCATTGTCATCTTGTGATCAGGTACAATACTTAATATTTTACTTGATTTCGTTTCTTTGCGTTCTATAATATTACACCAGAAATCACTTTTTCACTTTTAATACGGCTACTTGTTTATGCCAATGACTTTTGAACGTAAACATAACCTTGGTTTGGTTTGGTTACAGAACTTCTTACTTTATTAAATTTCAATTTTCCTCTGCACTAATCCTCTCTCAATTTACTTTCATTCACAACTACCTAGCTCTTCTAAATTGTTTTCTTTCCTTCCTTATAAAAGTTATCCTTCGTCATGATCATGACTCGCAGCGCCCGTGCTCGCCTCGAAGAGTCCAAACTCAGTGAGGCTTTGAGCTTATTAAAGGCGTCAAGGGAGTCCTGTGACCAACTAATTAAGGAAATAGATGACAATGAAAGAGTGCTCTTTGATGCCAATGAAATGAATAGGAAGTTGAAAAATGAAATGGCTCAGTTATATATTCAATACACTGATGCCATAGAAGCCCGGGATAGGCTCCAGGTTGTTGTGGACGGGTTCAGCCAGTGTAGCATAGAGTATGAACAAGCTCTTAGCCAGAAACACTTATTACAACAGCAGCTGCATGAGGCTCAAAGTCAGATTACACAACTTGAGACTACAAATCTTAACATCACCGCCTCGCTGAATCAAAGTCTGTTCAATGAGCTGGTGTCTATTGCCCCGTCAATGGTTTCTGCCATAAACCCCACTGATACTATTGATTTGACAGGTGACGATGAATCAAAATCATGTCATTCAGTGAGGGTAGTCACTAGTAAAAACAAAATTAAAAAATACATAAAAATTAATAAATACATTGTTAAAACGCAAAAAATGGTAAAAAGACAAAAGTTCTTTATCAAAAATGTTAAACTTAACAGGGAAAGGTTAAATTTACTTAAACAGTTAGATATGTATTCCTTTAATTTGGAGCAAAGTACTAGGAAATACAACAATGACACACAGGCCTTGCAATCTCAACTGGACCATCTACAGGAGAAACTAAGATCAATGACTAATAAATATAATACCTCTGAAGATCTAATGAGGGAATATGTGTTGGCAATGAATGAGCTGGTGAACTCACAAACTAACAGCTGTGAGCGCTGTCAAATACCATCCAATGTGCCTATGCCAGACCATTCATTGTCAACATGCAATACCACATTACCGCATCCTTGTGTTGATTTTCCAATTCCCTCTGTTAATAGTTCCTTTACCACGTGTAAACAAATTGTAAACAATGATATTGTACTTTTTTGTGATGAGATTGGAAAGGACTTAGGTCACTTATTGACAGATGAATATCCGGGACACTCAATAATAAATTACTGTATGCCTGGTTGTTCTTTATTTGATATAATGAAAGAAATTATTAAATGTAACTTCAAGCAAGAAACAACTTTGTTAATTTTTATGGGAAATAGGGGAAATTTAAATAAAGGAGAATTGCTCCAATATCATAGAACATTGTGCAACCTTAGTTTAAGAAAAATTGTGTTGTTTACATTCCCTTATAGTAACAGTTTGCCACAGGAAGAAAACAAATTAAGATTTGATATAAACTTGACATTGCACAATTTAACTTATAATGATAATTTAATCCAGTTGGTTGACACCAACTCTTATATTGATAATAATTTATATTTGACAAAAGATAGATACAATATTGTTATGTACTATCTTTCTAACTATCTGAAAAGACAGATAGCTATGTCGCTATCATATTTTTTTTCTATTTCAGCCAAAAATTTGGCTAAACAAATTGCTCCTTTTGAGCAATGCAAAAACATTTTAAACTGTTCTGTCAATAATTTGCTCAAAATTAATGACATTAATCATCATTTAAATTAGAAATTAGGACAATAGAGGCAACCTCTAGCAAAAATGTAACTAAGGCAATTAATAACTCAAATGAAAGTGTAAAAAAATTAAACAGTATCAATCTGGTGCATCAAAACATTCAAGGATTTTTAAACAAAGACTTAGAAGTAGAATTATTCCTGAATTGTTACAATGTAGATATTCTTTGTATGACAGAACATTGGCTTAAAAGCCACCAGTTCATGTTCAATTTTAGTAATCACCAGGTTGGTAGTTCATTCAGCAGAGTAAATGCTATACATGGTGGCTCATTAATTTTAGTACATAACCAGCTTAAATTTAAGGACCGAAAGGACATTGTGAGCCTCTCTGTTGAGCGGACAATTGAAATAGCCTGTATAGAATTGGAGCAGTTCATTATATTAAGTGTATACAGACCTCCTTCAGGATTGTATGATTGTTTTGAAAAGGTTATGGATGAAGTGTTGCACAAAATCTGTAATACAAACAAGTCCATCATCACTTGTGGTGATTTCAATGTTAATTTGTTAGAAAATTCTGGGTTAAGTACTAAAATCATAAGTTTGTTTCAGTCATACAATCTTGCTAACCTATTTTTGGAGCCCACTAGAATAACTCCTACTAGTGCCACATGCCTAGATAACATTTATACAGATATTATACCAAACCACAAAGAAATGATTAATTTAATAGACTCAGATCATTGCGGCCAGCTGATCACTATTACAAATCAAAACAAAAAAGTTATTAAAAAAGATATCACTGTCAACCCAAAAACAACTAAACGCTTAGAAACATTTAAAACTAAACTCTTAAGTAAATTACCACTTTTGTTGACTAATGATGACCCTAACAAACAATATAATGATTTTTTTAATATGTATTGCACACAATTTGATAAAACATTCATTCCAAAGACATTATCAGTCAATAGTAACGCTTCCTTCAGTGACTGGGCCACCATTGGTATACATAAAAGTAGAAAAAGACTTTATGAATTATATGATGAACGAATTTGTATAAACACTGCTGAATTTAATTTATATGTTAAAAATTATTCTAAAATATTTAAAATCGTCTGTAGTATGGCCAAGTCACGTTATTTGAGTTCAAAAATTAAAAATAGTAATAACATTATTAAAATGACTTGGAATGTCATTAATAGCGAAACAGGAAGGTCATGCAACCGAAGTAGTGACTACAGCCTTGCTATTGATGACAATGTAATTAGATCAGATTCCCAGGTTGCCGCGGCCTTTGAAAATTTCTTTGCAGAGATTCCCGTGTCAACCACTAAATCTCTAAGCTCATCACCCACTGCTGCAGAGTCTTTACTTAAGGAAAACGTTCCAGTTTGTGATTCGGAATTTCACTTCGAATTTGTCACTTGTACAGATATAATTAAAACTTTTCACATGTTAAATGTAAAAAAGACTGCAGATCTATGGGGTAATTCTGTGGATGTTGCTAAGACAATTATAAACATTGTAGCACCTACTTTAGCTGTTATATTTAATAATTGTATTGAATGTGGTGAGTTTCCTGATCTTATGAAACACAGTAAAATAATACCGTTGTTTAAATCGGGTAGTACATCAGACCCTACTAATTATAGACCTATTTCCGTACTACCCACCTTTAGTAAAATTTATGAAAAACTTATTTTAAATCAATTGCAAAGATTTTTCAATAACAATAAATTACTGAATAATAAACAGTTCGGTTTTACAAGGGGTCGTTCAACTACCGATGCCGGAGTTGAACTTTTAGGACATATTTATAGTGCATGGGAGGACAAATGCGATGCTTTGGGCATCTTTTGTGATTTGTCCAAGGCATTCGATTGTGTTCTTCATGAAACCTTAATCAGGAAACTTCACCACTACGGAATCCGGAACGCCTCTCTGGATCTTCTCACTTCTTACTTAAGTGATAGGATTCAGAGAGTTGATGTTAACGGGAAAAGGTCACCCGGATCTGTAGTAAGAATGGGAGTCCCACAGGGCTCAATACTTGGACCATTTTTATTTATTATTTATATCAATGACTTGCCTTACCTCATAAAGGACGAACATGATATAGTGTTGTTTGCAGATGACACTTCACTTTTATTTAAACTCAAACGTCAACAGCTGGTTACTGACAGTATAAATAGTGCCCTCGCAAAAGTAGTTAGCTGGTTTAATGTTAATAATCTACTTCTTAACGAAAAAAAAACGAAATGTATTAAGTTTACGATACCAAATGTTAGACAAGTAGAAACTCGTGTTCTCATAAAGGGTGAAGAGTTAAAACCCGAAAATTCCACTGTATTCTTAGGCATAACTTTGGATGCCAAGCTTCAATGGGGCCCCCATATAGATAAATTGTCAAAAAAGCTTAGCTCTGCAGCATACGCCGTCAGGAAAATTCGTGATTTAACTGATTTAGAGACAGCCCGTTTAGTTTACTTTAGTTATTTTCATAGTGTGATGTCATACGGTATTCTGTTGTGGGGAAATGCCGCCGATATTCAGACAATTTTTATTTTACAAAAAAGGGCAATTCGTTCCATTTATAAATTAAGTCCCAGACACTCCCTCAGAGACAAGTTTAAAGAGATTAATATAATGACTGTGCCTTCTCAGTACATTTATGATAATCTTTTGTATGCACATAAAAATATTAATCTGTTTAAAAAATACAGTGATATCCATAACATAAATACTAGGAACAAACACAAATTTGTTGTTCCTACAACAAGGCTCAAGAAAATAGGTGGCTCGTTTAGATGCCAATGTATACGTTTTTATAATAAACTTCCTAGCCACATTCAAGAACTAAGCATTAATAAATTCAAATCTTTTATAAAGCTAAAACTATGCCAGAAAGCCTATTATACTGTAAAAGACTATATTGAGGACAAAAAAGCTTGGGATTGAACTGCTCCAATAGGTCTAGACAGTGAATGTTGTTTATTTTTAATTTTTTGCTGATTTACACTTTTTTTTTTTTCTCTTTCTAAATATCAATTTATATACAGAATGACATGAACATTTACTGTTTAAAGTCTTATATTATTTTAATTATTGTGAATGTGAGGACTATGTGGGTCATTGTTTCCGTTTTAACCATGGTCTGGCACTTTGAGTGGTTTATGCGGTCTACACAAATGTCCTGTCCTTGGTATTACTCGTCGAATCGTTGAGCTCCTTAAGTTCTGAGTTGAGCTGCACGGTTACTGACGAATGCGTGCACCGACTGCACAGGTCCACTCAATCTGTGTGGTTCTTTCCTCAAAAGACCACTTCAGACACCAATCTACATAGTCCTCAAAGATCAAAGATTATTTCCGGATTTTTATATACACATTGACATTGATGAATATTATATAAACAATGACATGGATATTTACTTTGTAAAGTATCTTATTTTTATTATTATTATTGTGAGTGTGAAGACTATGTGGGTCATTTCTTTTTTCTGTTTTCCTTCTTAGTTAGTTTTAATCATGACCTGGCAGTTTGAGTAATTTATGCGGCCTACCCAAATGTCCTTTCATTGGTATTGTTCGTCGAATCGTAAGGCTCCTCAAGTTCTGAGTTGAGCTGCACGATTTTTGACAAATGCGTGCACTGACTGGACAGGTCCTCTCAATCTGTGTGGTTCTTTACTCAAAAGACCATTTCAGACACCAATCTACATGGTCTTCACATGATCTGACCAAGATTATGTCTGGACTTTAAAAGAGACTGTGACCTCTGAGTTTGTTTCGGCCTTTCTTCTCAGAGTAGTCAGATAGGAAACGCCGACCTCATCTAGTTTAAAAAAAAAATGTGATTGACATGTAAAAGTGTTTGTACAAACCTACTTACAGAAAATAAATCATTTATCATTTATCATTTATTTATATGCAGAAATCAGAAATACGTCCAAACACAACTTTTTGTTCGGAAAACCGAAAGGCGCGTACCTACATGAACGCGCGCGACGATCGCTTTTGGTTAGGACATGATCATAGAGAAAAATGTTTTAGAAAAAATCTTTATTCATAAATAGGTACTCAAATCACATGGTATCACGTCACCACTTCGGCATAGTTCTCTCTATGAGAAGAAAGATATAACAAAATATTATAACATACGTACAAACTATACAATAAAAATGCGTTTACCAAATACTTGTGCAGTATTTTAGTATCTTTTGTAAAGTGCCCAACTAACAGCGATAACATTGTTAAGAATTACGGCATATTTTTTTTAATTGTAGCAAATACACGTGTCAGTAAGGTATGGTATACAGGGTGTATCAGAAATGTGTTTTCATATTTATAAAGGTGCGGTACAGACCATCGAACTGAACAACTTTCTTCATGGGACAAAAATTGTAATCGCGAAAAAAAAAATAATCAGAGACAAAACTTCAATGCCCACTCGACCCAAATGTTGGTCCCTTGGAGAAAGTTGTTCAGTTTGATGGTCTGTAAGAGTGTGGTCCTTAAGTATGACCAAACATTTTTGATCCACAATGTATAAATTCCATATCATAGGTTACATTACAGTACATTGGAATGTTAAAAATGTCCCTATGTAAAATATTCATCCCTATAATATTTCTAAATTACTTTTGAACATAACATTTCAACACTAACATTTTTATAAACACTATCCATAATGTTTCAAGCTTTTTAAATCACTGTCATGATTTACCTCCAACTAACTCTAGCAGTAATATACTGCTAGTACCCATACAAGGTCCAATTAAATTAGCTGGCGATACTTCACAGACGTAACGCATCGACATCTAGTGAGGATTAAAAAGAAATGGTGTGTGGTTATGACAGCAGACAGACAGCAGTTAAAACTTATGACTGGAGCCGAGTACACGTGATTCAGCGCTAACAATACGCGATTCAGCGCCGTGTATACGCTATTCAGCGCCGAGTATACGCGATTCAGCGCCGAGTATACTCGATTCAGCGCCGAGTATACGCGATTCAGCGCCGGGTATACGCGATTCAGCGCCGGGTATACGCGATTCAGCGCCGAGTATACGCGATTCAGCGCCGGGTATACACGATTCAGCGCAGATTATACGCGATTCTGCGCCGGGTATACGCGATTCAGCGCCAAGTATACGCGATTCAGCGAATTTTTTTTTTGTTTTATCCTCATAACATATCGATATCCATAACATCTGTGAAATTTCGTGACCTAATTTAATTTGAACCCTGTATATCATACAGAATATTTAAGAAGAAAATTATCACATATTCTGCAATCCCAGAGAGACATAAAAAATATAATTATTAGCTATGTACAGCTACCCGACAGAAAGGATTCCTTTCACAACTTATTTAAATCTTTTTTTTAATTGAAAAATATTTACCAATATTACCTAACTTTTGGAATTGTGAAAGAATCCTTTATCAAACTAAATATACCACTTAACCGTAAATATTGATTATTTAGTCACAGGTTTTGAACCGTGCTTATGGTCGATTCAAACTTACTAAAATTATTTTTTAATATTGGCAATACAAATATTAGTTACAAATCATTATACCCGGTGAATATTCAGTTTACATATTTTTGATGCCCGCAGCAGTCATCAGAAAGTACATTATGAAGATTAAAATAAAATCGTTCATAGTTCTTTTAATTTCCACCTGATGTCGAAAATATATCATCATCCGGTCTACTCTGTAAAAATCTCACCTTGAAAACTTAGGTAAAGTGAGCTTGAAGTGAGCTGTCAATCTCTAGCATTAGACGGAATGACAGCTCACTTCACCTAAGATCTTAAAGTACATTTTAAAGATTTTCATAACATAGTTCCTTTAATTCCCCACCAGATGGCGCTACTGTGATGAAAAAATAGAGACAAAAACATGTCATCATATCGATTCCCAAACCGACGAAAGCTCATAAATGCTATCGATTTAAATGTAATTAAAGTCAAAAGACTTTATCATCATCGTTCGTATTGATTAATAAATTATTTGTAACAATTCGCTACTGAATCCGATATCCCACCAGTTTCAGCACAATTACTGTACGCGTCATACAGTGGATGTGTGAATCGACCTTTATTAAGGCCATACAATGCACATTTTAATGTTGTATTTCGTTCATTTTCTATCAGACAAAAATAACAGATTGCTGATATTTGCTCGTGTAAGTTTTTACTATTATTTACTTAAGATGTTCATAAAATACCCCATAATATTACCCATTTAGGGTACATTTTACCCATTTACATTTACCCTTCATGGGTAAAAAAAATCCATAAATGTGTAAAATTTGGCCTAAAAGGGTAATTTATCCAAAAAGGGTAAAATTTACCCTAAATCACCATACCTTTTTGGAAGGTAAATAAATGAGCGACTTGTTTTCTTTTAAAAATTTTAGTCTATTGGTGACATTGAAAGGAGTCTGCCGAGTTTGCGTAAGAAAATGCCCAAGCGCCACCTCGCGGTGAAGTAAACTAGGGGGTATACTGACTCGAATGCAAAAATAACCATTGTTCTAAGTAGATGGGAATATTGTCAAAATAGTCTTCAAAGTTACATTGAAGTCTATGGGAAAAACGGTTTTTCAGCCCTCGGCCATTTATACACCTAACAATCCGACATTCGATAACGTGAGAAAGTAGATCTAAATAAGCCCTATCGAATGGTGTATCGCACTTGTCACTTCCAGACTGAGCTAAGCTGGGCTCAGCCCGTATGGACTACTTTGTTTTTTTGATATCATTCATACATTTCTCAACGCTCGTTGTTACCTCCTGCACTTCACCCCCTTCCTCCCTTACTGAGTTCAGAGGGGAAAAAGGAAATAATTTCCACTGGGAAGGCACGAACACACAACCACTGTGTTCATGTTGAGGAGCACTTTTCGACAGACTCCTTTGGGTAGGGATTGTGGGTTATTATTACGCTCTTTCCTTTTCTAAACATGAAAGATTCTAGCACCAATCCACTTTTAATGCAGCTTAAAACGTTCAACGCCACGGAATAAAATGATAAATTCCCATTCAGGCCATGTCGGACAATGTTGGGCGACACCAGTATGTTCCGTTCGGGCCGTGGGGGACAATGTTGTCCGACAGTCAGACCTATGTCTAATAATATTATTAATAAAACAAAAAGTCGTTTTTTTGTTAATTTTAAATGTTTTGTGTAGCTTGTAGGGAAAGTTAAGTGTCGCCCAGCAATGTCCGACATGGCGTTGAACGTGTTAAACTGAATTTAATTCAATAAAAATTTACGCCAACCCGGCTTGAGCAAGCGTGGTGATCAATGCTTGTAGGCATTAGCCCTGTGGTGGGATAGTATTGACTGGTATTCATCAACATCATCTGCCTGCTTTTTCCCAACTACTTTTGAGCTCGGCTTCCAGTCTAGCCGGATGCGTGGGTGGAGACTGCCTATCTAACCTCCACAACCTAGTTACTGGGTAACACGATACCCAGGTATTAAAATGATTAAAAACTTACGAAATCACTTACACAAGCAACACCCAACCACCAACTGCTCTTCAACATCACAACACACTTTTTTATCATAATTTATAAAAATCCTAAGAACCAGTTTCTATATCCTACGTCTTCTTCAATTTCAACCGTAAGTATATTAATGCTAGAGTGATCGCAATCCACGCGAGCGTCGTCAGGAACCCGTAGATGACTGAGGGGTCCATGATGGTGGCTCCCTTCTCCATGATGTCTCGGAGGGATTTGGAAGGGATCGTGAAGGGCAGGGTGAGGGCAACGATGCGGAGGGTGTAGGACATGCCTTCTAGGGGCCAGAGGATACCTGGAAATAGAAAAGTGGGTGATTAGAAAACAGTAATTTTAATGAGCGTAGCGTGTTTCTGACTAGACTGATGCTAGCCTCTACTTGTAATCAGATATGGCGGATTGTTAATATTTTACATGGAGTGCCGTTTCAATAAACCTTGGGATTGTGGGCAGTATTCTTGATGCCCATTAGTTATAATAACATAAATTCACGCCTATTCTGCAAAGGGGTAAGCAGGAGGTGTCTATTACCTACAGTCATGTCTTGTCAGATATATGATATACCTATTTAAGTCTCATGTAACAGGGGGTGGCCTGTTACCAGTTACAGAGTTCAAATCAAGAGTCCTTGTACTGAGAATTTCTTTATGGAACCCAAGACTTCAAGATCGAGCAGTTCGGGTACTCGGATTCTAAATTTTAATATCATCGACCTCCTTCACTTATAACCCCTAACTAAAGACAAACCACCACTAAATAACTTAAATTTCACGTAACTTCCTTCCTTCCTTTTTCTTACTTTTTTAATTTTTCTTATTTTCTTTCTTTTTCTTACTTTCTTTCTTTTCTTACTTTCTTTATTTTTCTTACTTTCTTTCTTTTTTTTACTTTCTTTTTCTTAACTTTTCTTGTTAACTTTTGCCTTGCTGCTTCTTTGCCTTAAAGGCAGGAGGTAAAAGTGTTGGGGCTATGTCCAGCTCCAACACTTTTCTCTTCCATACATCACACTCCATTAGCCGTTGTAGTTTGCTAGGCAAAAACCTGCCCAAGTCCCCTTCGACTCCATAATAATAACAAATTAAAAAATAGTTTTCTAATTAACTTACCACACAGCAAAATCATAGGATAGAAGCTCCCGGTAGCCACGAAGAAGGACATGGTATGGCTGGGACAGTAGACTGACAGCAGGAACCCGTAGCACATGCCGCAGATACCTTGAAGGAACAGCAGCAGGCCGCAGACCAGCTTGGAGCCGACGGACGGGATGCCGTAGCCGACGAAGGCTAGGGCCATCATCTCGACTGTCTGGAATTTAGGAGAAAATATATTAGAGTAATGCAAATTATGTAAAACTAGCTGACTAATGTATGAAAAAATTAATTATCTTTAATATTTTTTTGTTCGTGGATTTTTCCCATGTTTAACCCTTAAATGCATGATTTATTATATCGTATTGCAAAAAACGCATATCGTATATGTATTTATCTATAGAATTTAGAAAAAATAAATATATAATTATATAATAATATTAATATTCATGGAGTAAATGTATTGTTTTGACAAAAAGAGGTGCGTTCAGAAACTCACAGCTATCACATTCTTAAAAAAATTAAATGACGTACTTTGTTGCCATATGGCAACATTATGCATTTAAGGGTTAATAATTCTGCTACTCAGAGCGGAGATAAATCCAACCAATCAAAGATCATAAAAATCTTCGATCGAAATCGATATAATTTTGAATCTAATGCTATAAAGTTGAAAATCTATTAAAGAAATTTGACAGATTGTTGTAGCTTGATGTGCTGCCGTCTGTACTTATTATCTATTGATGAATCTTGAAATTACAAAATCATGATATTAGCATGCAGACTCGGGGCGTATGCAACGCCCAGTTCCGCCAGTGGTTTTGGGCGGGTTATGACTGTGTAAGGCGATTTCAGCTGCTATTGGTTAGAAACTACCTACAGCCAATTCTTAAGTCTGGTTTCTGGTTTAAAGCAAATCTGTCCATACATAAATGAAAACGTGAAGCCAACCTGAAACATAATAATCGTAGACTGCAGTGTGATGTGCACGTTGAGCATCTCCTTGGGCTTCACTCCCGCGACGGCCGAGCGCTCCCACACGCCCTCCAGCCGGTCTGAGATCATCAGCGTCGACGTCACGATGGCCGACAGGAAGAAGATGATGCTGTCAAATATTTTAGGGGAGATTAAGATGGGTTAAGGCCAAAGATGGCCATTTGGACTAAGATAATTGTATGGGAGAGATCCTGCCGGTATATTCTGTAAAAATTAGCACCGTGAGCTGTCATACCTCCTGATGCGAGGGATTGCCACTATTGACAGCCCACTTCACATAAATTTTCTTGGTGTGATTTATAAAAGGTATATCTATTCATACACGAAATATTAAGGCGCAACCCCTTAAGGGGTCATTGTACTCATCATTACGAACAACTTTTACTTTGGGACCAAACCTGAAATCGCGTAAAAAAATCAGCTGTTCCCTACATTTTGACGAGTTATGCGAACATAAATGTAGGGACAGCTGATTTTTTTTTCGTAGCCTTTGGTGTACCATTTACACGACACAATGAATACATACACAAAGTATATTATACGAATCTAAAGAAATATATACATATAATAATAGATGTGAAACAGGAGTAAAGAAAATATAAATGATGCCTATAAAAATAGCCTGTTCTATACATTTTGACCGCGTAGTTTCTATGAAACGGCAGATTTTTTTTTTATACCCGGCGGCGGCGTTAAGTTTATGTCCGAGGGGGTCTAAAATCATGTACTTTTGTTCTGCATCCATAGTACCTAGATTAACGTCCAACATTTCTAAGTAATACATAGGTAGTTATAACTCACGTGATGAGGATCCCCGGCGCCATGAAGCTGACGACTTGCGGCTCGCTCTTACCAAACACCGGCTTCTCGAAGTGCACTGGAATCTGACGCACACAACATAACATTAGTTTTTCATACATAAGATAAAAAGTTATATTTTGTCTCTAGCAAGGAATGTACCCTCCTCTCCCAGACGGGAGGCTTGTGTCCCAGCAGTGAGAAAATTATAGGCGGATTATGTACATATGTTATGTAAGGAATGTATGAAATGGAATAAATAAATACCTACTAAATATTGCTAGTTGATGTAAATACAGTCGGGGAAATTATTGTTTTTGCAAATTAACATCCTATATATTCAAATCACAACTGCCAATGAATGACAGTTGTGATTTGAATATACCTACGGACAATTAGAATTTGTAGTTAATTTTGCTTAACAAATAATTTCCCTGACTTAACATTTCTTATTTCTTAGTTTCTGAATGGTACATATGCTAAGTAGGTATTTTGAAAGTTTTCACGTTCACAAAATAGACACTTGATTTGTGGAAATATTCTTTACGGATGTAGCGTACTTAAATGGTAAAAAACCTTTAATGGGCGATAGGTATAATTTAATATGCCCCAAAACTAGATTTTGTGTAAAAAATCTGAAATACACAAAACTAACAAATTTGTCACCCATTCAAAAGTTGTCCACAACAAGAGAAAAAAGAAAAAGACAAAAGAGAAAAAAGTTATACAGCATGAATTTTTCAAGTGGGCGTGGATGGCCAAATCCGAAACCGTGGATGGCAAAAATCATTCTGTATACGCCACAACCTATATAATAGTATCTAACAGATATGTACTTACTCATATTATAAGATGATGATCTGTGTCTTGGTTAAGAAAATATCTGAAGCAGTAGTGCATAAATAAGTAGGTAGGTAATGGCAAAAAATAAAATTTATAAATTCATAGTTGACAGCAGTTTATGCAATAAACAAGGTGTAACGATATTACAGTTTAAACTCAAACTCAACGCATTTATTTCAATTGAACCATTTCCAGGCACATTTGAATTGTCAATGAGTCGGTTAGTTAGTCAGAAAGTTGAAGCTAGTTGCCCATTCCAAAACGTAGATCTATATGGAGAAGAACGGGCAAGGAACTCCAAGGATACTCTTTTAAATCAAGATAATTAAAGAAATTATAATTTTGTGAAAGTTTGTTAAAATTTTGCAAAGAAAGTAAACCATTATTGGAACCGGCGAAATGCCTCTAATGGATTGCTCGGGCGATTTTTTCTCTCGGCGATTTTTTTCGCGCACTGGATTTTCAATCCAATGCTTTTTTAGCGCCGAGAGTTGGGAATGGAACAGTGTTTTTTTTTGACGCGCTGGGATGCGCTCTGTCGGATTTTCAATGCCCGGTTCAAAACCTAGAGTTGGCAAAATCCTATCGCGATATTTTTACGTCCCTGCGAAAGTGGGCTTAAGCAATTCAAAATGACTTATGTTCATGTACAGACGCCAGCACATCA
Source organism: Eremobia ochroleuca (assembly GCA_949629135.1). Classification (NCBI taxonomy): domain Eukaryota; kingdom Metazoa; phylum Arthropoda; class Insecta; order Lepidoptera; family Noctuidae; genus Eremobia; species Eremobia ochroleuca. The sequence goes on along the minus strand of OX451406.1, from coordinate 4,942,338 downwards.
AGCTACCCGAAACTGTCAGATTTTCCCAATTAACTTTGAACCTTACGCTTTAGCGATAAAGTTGAAAATCTATTAAAGAAATCTGACAGATTGTAGTAGCTTGATGTGCTGGCGTCTGTACAAAATCATAGCTTGATAATATAATACAATTGCTGTGCAATATGACAAGAAATAAATACATAATAATGGGCCCGTGGCTAAATAATAACAACCGCACAGATCGATCGATCACGTTAAGCTACGCTTGCCGCGGTTGATCAGTGGATGGGTGACCATCTTCACATACCAAGACCCCTCCGTGCCTCGGAAAGCGCGTTAAGCCGTTGGTCCCGGCTGTCATTCGTCGATCTTTGACAGTCGTTACGGGTCGTCAGTAGCCCGAAAGTCTGACAACCAGTCTTACCAAGAGGTATCGTATTATCCAGTAACTGGGTTGTGGAGGTCAGATAGGCAGTCGCTCTATGTAAAATACTGGTATTCAGCCGCATCCAGTTAGACTGGAAGCCGAATCCAACACAGTTGGGAAAAGGCTAGGCAGATGACAGTGATAATAATTATTATGAATAGTGGTTGTCCATACCTGTACTAAGTTCTCAGGGCGGCCACATCCAATCATGGCTCGTCTCGTGAAGCTCTCATACGCCTTGTGGAGCTGAGTCTTCATGAAGTTCGAGATCTGATGATCTGGGGAGAAATACAATATTAATTTTTATTATTAATTTATTTCAGAATCAAAAAATATTCCATATATATAATATCCTTCGCGGCTGTTGTCCACACAACGTCATCGTAAACCTCGTCATTCGCCACTCGTTTGAAAAAAAAAAATAAAATAAAGTAAGCATGATAATGGATGATGCTGTCACCAATAAAATTGTTATCCACTTCGTTATCTGCGATTATTTTGCCCTGTGCTGTACTAAGGCGAGAATACTGATGGATGACGTTGTCATCCAGCACTCGTTTGCCCAGAGTTGTACTATAAGTAAAGATGGTGGTAGATGATAATGGAGGTGCTGTCATCCACTTTGCCATACGCCACATATTTGAGAACTTTGTACTAAAGTGTACTAATGTGGATGTTTAGATGATCACTCATTAGTCAAGTAGTTATATCTAGAGGATACAATTCCAGGATCCTAATCCCGGGGTCTCGGGATCTCAGGTGTTTTCTGACCCCGAAAATCACCGAGAATGTACTTGGCCAATCTCGGGATTTTCGGGAGTGGCAATTTCCGGGATTGTATTCTCTAGTTATATCCAGTAGTACTTCATTATCTTCCATTCGTTCAGTAAAACATCTAAAGTAAAGTGGATGTTTGGATAACTCACTGGTCATATCCAGCCACACGCTGACACTGCTGTCGTCCAGGATGTCGTCTTCCACCTCTCCGTCCGCGATCCTCTTCCCCAGCGCGGTGCTGAAGTTCTTGGAGAAGTGCAGGGCTCCGTACAGCTTGCCCGTTGATACAGCTAGTTTCGCTTCTTCTGATGTGTTGAATGGCATCTGGAAAATTTGGGAAAAGGCACAAATAACAGATGAAATTTTATTTTTCAGATATGGTCCCTTTTTTAAGTGGTAACAAATTTTCTGTGGGAGGTGTAGTAGTTTTCTTATTACGAATTCGAGGAATTTTGGAGCAGAATTTCAAGCATTGTTGGCAAAATCTAAATATAATTTAAGCTTAGTTTGAAGGATCAGCCAGTCTATTCTCACCGTGAAAACTAAGGTAAAGTGAGCTTGAAGTAAGCTGTCAATAGTACCCCCTAGCAACAGGTGGAATGACAGCTCACTTCAAGCTCAATTCACCTAAGTTTTCACGGTGAGATTTTTACAGAAATCGTCTACTATCACCATTTCGCTCACCAAAGATCTAGCAGTATTTTTTATGTCTATGATGAAACGTGCCTGCCCAGAAGATGCCTGTTCACTCACTCTTGCTTTGAAGGCAGACGGGTTAAATGTGGGAGGGACAGACGCCGACAGAGAGTTTCACACTTTGGCGGCAGCAGTAGACTTAGGAGGCCTATCAAAGAAGGTCTACTATACCTGGAACAGCATCTTCTTCTCCATTTCCTCTAGGAACCAGCAGCTCAGCATGTAATAGTCACAGGACTCGTCTTCGTTGCGCGTCGTTGTTATTAGACTTGTGTTACTGCATATATCTAGTCCGACTGGAAATAAACGAGAGAATCACGGTTAGTACCGATATAGAGGCATGTCTGATAGAGTAATACATGTAGAGAGTTGATTTCGCGAAGATACAAGTGCAAGTCGGTGCAAGAACTGAGGTAAAGTATATACAGGGTCCCTTTAAAATAGAGGGACAAATTTTAACACAGCGCTCAGTACGTCTAACCAAAGATATCCATGCAAAAAATAATTAAAGTGATTTTATTTTGACCTAAAATAATAAATTGCCGGCACATTAGTGTATATTCGTTAGCGGATTGTTTTTCTTGTAAGTACCTAATGCGTTTTTCTTATATATTTTTTTACCATTGTCCTTATTTTGGTGGTCTCAATGATTTCTAAAAGTTTGTCCATCTATTTTAATGGGATCTTATACGTATACAACATTATTTTTAGTATATTGCAAACCGGAATATAGTTTGTTCAGAATAAGTAACTGAATCGATTCCAATCATTTTTACACACTGTTATATTTTGTCCCAAAAATATTTACAAAAATATTACCTACAAGTTGGACACCGAGCGACACTAAGTACATATCCGCAATCATATGCGCACAACACAGTCACAGCCGGTCGGCCGTCGGCGCCTGTTTAGTGGTATCCAACTTTTTGTACGGACATCCAGGTAACATAACAAACTTATAACTTCGTGATTTTTCATGATACAGTTTTGAAATTTTGTACATACATTCTTTAGATAAAAATACTAGAGACGTGTTTCGGGTTTTGCATATACTAAAAATAATGTTGTATTTACTAAAGCCATGTATTTAACCGATGCCCAAATATTTCTTATTTTGATTTCCTATAAACACGATACACTAATACACTCTTTTCGAATCGCGGATGGTTGGTCTCAGTTCTAACGCATTTGGGCGGATTGCCCTAATCTGCATTCGCGACTAATTTGCCAAAAATGTAAACAAATATGAGTTTATGGAAAAATAACTTTAATTCCCACACAATAAAGTGCAGTTTACGCTACAACTCCAAACATTTTTATAACTTTTTCAGTAGTGCTAGTCACTCTGAAATCAACTTGAAATAACATCAATTTGAATAGACTAAAGTCTACTAAAAACGGCTAGAAGGTCAAAAGGAATCATTCATCATTAGAAAGCCTAAGGTTTTAGAGGTTCAAAAAAGGCGATCAGCATCAGAAGATCGATAAGTTTTTAGAGGAACTGAATATTTCCCAATACTCAAAATATTATGTAGCAGGAGTAGTGCAAGTACTTAATAATTATTATGTATGCAGAAATAGACACCAAAACTTTTGTTACACACTTGCTTAGCCACTCGTGCGTTACGCAAGCTGATACATTATCAAAAACTGCATTCGTTACCAAGCTGATTCAGTCTGGCGTGCTTCGTTGCTCACCCTACTTTCAACTTCGAATTAGCGTTAGCATTACAAGGTAAAAGTATACTAAACTCTATATAATCGGATAGCTTATTTCATAATAATTTCAATGACATACGGTTTGTAGTTATAGTGCGAAATTTCTGAGATATAGTAGTTTTAGTGAACGCGGAAAAATCGCGGCCGGGAGTACCGTAACAGCTGCGCGTATCGGCGCGAAAAGAAACGCTTGAGTGCCTATCAGCCGTATTTTTTTCGTACGTTGATGAACACAGCATGATAAGCAAATAAATTGAGATAAAAACCGATGGTCGGTCGTCAACCTCTCGAGACTTCAATGACATATGCACTATGTACTTATCAATATCATACAGTACTTACGCGGTGAAAAAGCGGCCTCTTCGTTGACCACTCCGATGTGCAGATCCCGCGGGTCGTGACCCACTGCTGCGAAGAACGCCACCACTTGGATGATGGGGAACAGGACGGAGAAGATTAAACCACTGTGAAACAAAATATTGCAATATTAACAGACTCTTTCTTTCCAATCTTTAATCTATGGTGGAAGTTACCTTAGTTAGATTCTATAATTGTGTAGCGGCATCTACACCGCCGCATGCGAACTACGCATCACACTGACATCATGCAAAATCCTGCATCGCGCAAGCAGAGTTTACCGCATAACTAGCAGAAATTAAACGTCTCGACATCAACCGTCAGGCAGGTGCCCACCAAACATGTCACCCGTCTGGTCGGAGGATCCCCCCTTTTATATGGAGGATGAGTGAACTCTACACTCTGTTCCTTATACCTATATAATAGGATGGCAGAAAGCCGCCAATGATGGACTGATGAAAAGTCATTTTCATAGCTTATGGACAGGTGTCCAGGTTCATTACCTTGGTATGCCACTAGCCCCCTGAGGTTCATCGAATTAGAACTATTTTAGAAATAAACTTGGAGAGTTTCTTGTGCCTGTCATTTTATATCCATATCGTACAAAGCGGTACCCGGCTCTGCTGCTCGCTAGTACAAATAGGTATGCTTTGACCTCGATCAAACATCGAGGAAGCATACTTATATATAAATAGTTTTTGGTTCAATATATAGCTCTATCTAAACAAATATTATAAAGACAAAAGATTAGATTTTTTGCAGATTTACTTGTAACGGTCTCATGCTAAAACGGCTGAACGGATTCGGATGTAATTTGGCACATGGGTAGACCTGGAGAAGGACATCGGCTACTTTTCATCCTGGATTGCAGACGAAGTCGCGGGCGACAGCTAGTAAACAATAAACTGCTGGGTGGAATACGAAGGTTGATGATTTAATCTAACAATGTATGACTCACCCTGGATGCCTAGAGAACTGCTGTATACTCTTGATGAAGACGGCTTTGTACCTCGACTTTGTTAATCTCTTGCTGTCCTTTGGACTTTTCTCCTTCTTTGTTAGCACCTGAAACATTAATTTAGGAGTCTTACAGTCTTGTCATATCTGGTTGTTTTGTCAGTCTTGTCTTTTAGTCTTTATGAGGCAAACATGAACAAATTGGGACATTCACCACATTCACCTTACGACCTCGCCTTACGTTCTCATAATCTATTCTGTAAAAATCTCACAGTGAAAACTTAGATGAAGTGAGCTGTCAATAGTGTCAATCCCCAGCATCAGGCGGAATGACAGCTCACTTGAAGTTCACTTCAACTAAGTTATCAACGTGAGATTTTTACAGGATAAATCGGTTGTTTATAATCAGTTCACAGTGATCACACTGTATCGTCACGAAAAATCGTCTTCAATTAAAACTAGCTTGTTCAATGCCGTGAAACTCTGTTATTGGCTTAAGTGATAATTGTTATCATTTCGCTATCACTGAACAGCGCATGCAAACTCAAGATGCTGTAACTTTGATGCAACTGCATTGAACTGTTCATTGATAGTGGGGTGAACATTCATAACTCATGTAAGTTAATTATAAGCTGTTGAGTTTTCTAATAAATAAATAACGTAATTAATTTAAGAAAGAGATTGGATCAACTCCGTTGGAAATATAGGATTTCGGATCGGTCAACAAAGACCTGATGGAGTGACAATTTCACAATGTGTTACGTTTTTAACCAAAAACTTCTACAATGGTAGTGGTACTTACATCAGTGCTGGTGGTGATGGTGGGGAAGTCATCTCGCGAGTGGTAGCGGCTGTCCACGCCGTTACAGATGCTGTCCGGGATAACGTCCGGGGATACTGTTAGTGCTGTAATTGTAAAGAATGACAAATAAGATACTGAATAACGTCTTTTAATGTCATTGAAAGACCGAGCCTTACGGAAAGTAGACTTTATAGAAATGGAATATCAAACAGTTTTTTCTTCCAACACTTTCTAAAGTAAAAAGCAAATGAATGAAAATCTTACAATAATTTCGTCATTATAGTCTTCTTGATTCTTAGATTTCTTTGGCACAAAACTTTGCTACTTCTATGCCGACTACGGTATTATTGCCACAGTAGAAGGTGGACTCAGAGGAAAGAAAGAACATAACAGATTATAAAAATACTAACTGTCGAAGCTGGTGAATAGTTTGGGAAATTTATCAGTCGCATGGTTTTTGAAGTAAAACACCTCACTATTTGTGCTGAATCAGGCTGAGACCTAGGGCCTCATTACAGCCGTAGAGGTGTAGTATACTTACTAGACCGCCGCCTCGGCGTCTCGTGTTGCCTCATCGCCAGCTTCAAGAACGCCTCCTCAAGAGTGTCACAGTCGAACTTCCTCAGGAGATCCTCTGGAGAGTCCTCGGCTAAGAGTTGACCGTCGCGGAGTAAACCAATCTGGAATAAGGAATTCAATGAGTATTTTGTGTGTTGAGGGTTGGGAAGCTATGAAAAGTTTCATGTAGATAAGGATGTATGGAAGAAAACGATATGCTGTGCCAATCCCAAATAAATTTAAAAAGCCGCAGAAGTTTAAATTATTATGATAACTATTAAAAATTCGTGTAGGGAAATAGTGTACCTACAAATCGACGGTTTCTGCGATCTTTGGTAAGAAAAGCAGGTGAAATTTTTGTAACAAGCCTCGCATGCTGCATCTTTGCAAGGAAGTGTGTAAAATGTGACATTTTGATCTCGATGGACTTAAGCCATCGAGATCAAAATGTCACATATTTATCTTAAGTATATTTATGTCAAAATAAGAATGGCAGTTCTAGTTTCGCTTAATTACAGAACCGCTCATGAATGAAACAGCGTTTTTCTGGCGAAATACATTATTAAAAAATATGCTTTGTAACGTAATCATTAACGTTTTATCATAATTTGACCGATATCTATCTTTTCAGGGTGTCCCTATTTGTACGAATGCACGCGAAGTTTACATTTATACGACACCCAGATTACACAGAGTTTTGCTATTCTTCTTTGTAATCCATTGTTCAACGAGAACAACTGCCGAGAAACTGTTATGTAGCTTGGCAGACTTTATGTATTGTTAATACAGTTTTTGAATAAATAAATAAACTAAAATATATCAGTAAAAAAAAATAAGTTTAAATTGTAACTAAAAATTAAAATTCGTAACCTAACTGGACGAAAGGGTCAAGGATCGAACGATATATCGTTCGGCCCTTTACATTGTCATGTTGATCAAAAGATAGCATGTTGAAACCGTTGCAAATAATAAAACTTCCTCGACAGAAAACTTCCAGGTTGTTGAAGTAATTATGTTAAATAACAGCTCGTTATCAGCGCACAATGGGTGGATGCAACGCAGTCATTGATTTTAATTGTTGCTTAAACATTTTATTACAGTTCATTCATGGTTAAAAGGATTAGATTATAATTAATTACTCTGGGTTTCTGAAATTAATGAATACAAATTAAAAAGGTCACAGAATTAAAATTAAATAAAATGTCAATGCAATTAAAATAAACGAAGATTAAAAGACACAAATTGTCACGGTCACAGAATTAAAAATTACATCAAAAGAAATTTAAAGAAACATCATAATCAACTAGCTTCATCTTTCTGACTGACCGACCCCTTGACAATTCAAAAGTGCCTGTAATTGGTTTACTTGAAATAAATGCTTTGAGTTTGAGTTTGAATATTAAAAAAAAAAACACTAAAAAAAGCAATCAATACAAGTCACAATGCCAATCACCTTAGTCTAAATTTAGGTTTGGACCCGGAGTGCTCAACATGCAGCCTAGTCCAGTACCGCATTATTGGGCAATCCAAGTCCAGATCCATTCTGCATGCAAACAGCTGAAGGTAGCTGTTAGATAGCTTAACCCTTTCGTTACGAGCGCCGGATATAGCCGGCATCCACTCGATGACTTCTGTGTACGAGCGCCGGATATAGCCGGCATCCATTCGATGACCTGTGTGTACGAGCGCCGGACATATCCGGCATCCATTCAATGACCTGTGTGTACGAGCGCCGGCTGTAGCCGGCGCCAAGCGTGATACCGCTTACCAAACGGCCCCGCGATACTCAGTGTGTCAGTGGCGCTACTCCGACGGCGCGGCACCCGTTTGGTGGCGTTATTCCAGTGGAGCGAAATGCCTTAACGAAAGGGTTAATCAGCATTATAATGTTCCAATGTTGGGACACAGGCCTCCTCTCTTCAAGAGGGAGTGGGCAATAATCTACAACGCGGGTCCAGTGCGGGTTGGTATGTAGATGATATTTTGGTTCTAAGACATGCCAGTTCCCTCACGATGTTTTCCTTCACCGTTTTGAGAGCAGTGGTAATGAAATTATTTACACAAAATAAAACGTCTAGTGGTCAGTGGCCCTGACTACTATACGCAAGGTCGTGGGTTCGATTCCCACCCAGGACAAATGTTTGTGTGATGAGCACGATCATTTGTTCTTTGTCTGGGTGTAATTTATCTATAATATGTATGTATTTAGAAATATATATGTATGTTTATCAGTTGTCTAGTAGTCATAGCACAAGCTCTGCTTAGTTTGGGACTAGATGGCGTTGTGTGAAAGTTGTGGAATATTATTATTATTATTATTTTCTAAAACTCGTAAGTTGCCGTTACAACTGGGCCACCACTTCTGTTCGTCTCAAAAACCTATTAATGATCATTTAATTCAAGGCTTGCGATATTTTTTTCAGGCAATTAAAGTCCAGTTTCGCCACGATCTTCAGGCTATTAAAATCCAGGTTTCCTCACGATGGTTTCATACACGGAGTTACCGTAAATTGATGTATATCACTGTTTCCTAGCACTGACGGTTTGAAACCCCGCACAAGTGTAAAAGAGTATTCAAAGTAGGCTTCTTCGACATAATACTTATCATATAAAATATAACATTTACATATACTTGTATAGCACGCGTGTATTCCTCGAGTGATTAGGCAAAGGTGACGCCAGCACATCAAGCTACTACAATCTGTCAAATTTCTTTAATAGATTTTCAACTTTATTGCTAAAGTCTAAGGTTCAAAGTTGATTGGGAATATTTTTGACAGTTCCGGGTAGCTTGATGTGCTGGCGTCTGTCCATCAATATTTCATCAGTTATGTTTACGTTCCATTTAATAGGAAGCGAGTCTTTTGCCATCTACCGGGCACAAATCCAGACTCCGAGCTGCTACTGAGAAATTCCATCTATAAAATTCCCTCGACCCGGGAACTGAACCCACGACCTCATGTTCAGCAGTAGCACTTGCGACGACTAGATCAATGAGGCAGTTCTTTAACCTCCTTAGGTAAAAATTTAAGCAGTAGTTGTAAGTTTTGCTCACCTTGTGTGCTTGTTTCGTCTCGTCTATGTAATGTGTGGTGATGATGACCGTCGTCCCACGTCGTGCTTGCTCGGCGAGGAAGTCCCATATCCTGAGGACAACGATAGATAATGTTTTAATACTTGAATTAAAGAAAAATGGTGAGCAAAAAACACGATGATATCTAGTGTGAATCTTTAAAACTTTTTATCAAAACTTTTAAAGGGTACTGTCAACCCAACTGTCTTTTGATAAATGGAAGGAATTATCACCTTCGGGCTGAAGCCTGAATTGTTTTACGGTCGGGTACTTTCATATCGTAGTTATCGTAGGTTGGTACAAGGCAGATGTGAGTTGAAACGCCGGGACGGGACGCCATACGAGGACTTAGTGACCTTCACCCTAATTGCGTAACACACTATTACTTACTCTCAATTTGAATCAATTTGAAGCATATTGCTAATCCATTGCTCCATATGTTCGAAAAATGTGTCTGCTCAACAACGTAAATAACGCAATGAATGTTGTTGAACTGTCAAAATGAAACCTTTTGACAGTTCTCGTGATAGGCAGGCAGCCCTCGTGATAATCGTAGCAGGTGGCGCACTGTAGTTTCTGCTGGTAGGCAGAAATGGGAAGAAGGCGTGAGTTTATGAATGTATGTTTATACTCGTATCGTAGGTATATTGTCGCCATAGGTATGTTATCCCTATTAGTCATGTTCTGCTGTATTTTTTTTCCGGGTCGGTAGTTGGAAAATTGTAGTTTCTATCAAACGTCAGTCTCCTAAAATCTGCAGTGCACAAGGCAGGTTTTTGCTTTTTATGTCGAAGAAGACGGGTGTCGGTTGCACATCTATTATTATGTGTTGTTTCGGTGCATGACGATTGAAATAGTATGGTTTACAGTATTCTAGTTCGTATTATTTTATTTTTTTTGTGTTCTCTTACATAGGACTCTCACCCCCCATCACATGGGATTCTCGCCAGGCACACTTGCAGCAAGAGTATAGGGGGCTAGAGTATTATCCCCTATCGCATTAAAGGGAACACTTGCGGGTTCTTACTTCCTATGACATGGGACTCTAGCTCCTTGAGAAATGGGTGTCTCACCTCCTTATGGTGTGAGCCACTCGCGGATTTTCGCGCCCTATTATACGGGACTCATACTTTTCAGAAGAGATCCCTAGTGTGGGGCTATATTTTACTAAAAAAGTAATGAACATATAGAGGTATGAGGAACAGTGTGTAAAGTTTACTCATCCTCCATAAAAAAGGTTGGATCCTCCGACCAGACCGATGTTGTGTCTGGTGGGCAAGTGCCTGACGATTGATGTCGGGACGTTGTATTATATAGATATGCTAGGTGCGCAGTAAATTCTGCTTACGCGATGCGGGATTTTGCGTGACGTCAGTGTGATGCGTATGCGTTCGTATGTGGCGATGTTGCGAAATGGCTGTTATAAAGCAAAAAATAATAATTAGCCGAAGAAATGTAGGTTAAAGTAGAATACAATGAAAGAAGTTAGTGGGAATTATAACTTAGCACAGTGACCTCAATCTGAGTTATTTAAGTATTGATAGTGTTATGGGAACTAGAGTTTTTGATGAAAATATATGTGTCAGAGGTAAGTAGCGTGGAGTATAATTATTTTAATCATTGGGATGGTAGTTAAATGGTGTAGGTAAAAGTTGAAGCTGGTTTTTTAGGTCACCTGTTATACAACGTGTAACGTTAAATGCGCAAAACCTGAAAATAGTTTGATCAGAATAACGAGCAGAATTAATTGAACCACTTCGTAATATAGGTCACATTTTTCAAAAAACCTTCATTTAAAATGTTGCCGTGTCTATTTATTAATAGGTCAAGCAAGCCAATGTCAGCGCGGCGCAGCGGCCCGGTGACGACTCCTCCCTAGATAAAGCGTCGTCGCAGACGCAAGAAACGATCAGAATGGCCAGTAAAACTAAAACAGTACATACAACTTTTTTAATGACTTATTTTCTCACTGAAATAGGTCAATTGAATTAAAAATCAGTTAGGGTGTCTCAGGTTTCGCGCATTTAACGTTACACGTTGTATAGTGGCCCGCTGTGTATTAACTGCCCCTTTGGTCTCGTGGTCGTGAGATCCTAAGTTCAATTCCCAGGTCGGGAAATGTGTTATTGGGTTTTCCATTAGGAATTTTTCAGTAGGAGCCCGGAGTTTGGAAGTTGGCGGTGTGATACCCCCGTGCCTCGGAAAGCACGTTTAGCCGTTGGTCCTGCGCCTGATCTCTTTCCGGTCGTGTCGGATTGCCGTCCCATCGGAATATGAGAGTGTGTGCACCTGTGTCTGCGCACACACTTGTGCACCATAATATCTCCCGCGTAGATGGCCAGTCTCCGCTGAGATTGACCGCCATGGCCAAAATTCAGCCACACACTTGTATTAAGGCTTGGTGTGGGTAGACCCTCCAAGTTGGTAGGTCACCTTCAACACAAGTGAGTTGGACCAACAATCGATTTAGTGAAGGAATCGGCTGGATATGGGCAATACAGGATCGGTCGTTCTAACCGGGCTTGAGGAACATAGCCCTTTTTTTTTGGGTGGGACATTATCAAATAACTTCTCCCGCTTTGGGCGGAGCGGGAGGGCGTGTCAGACTTTTACTGACTAAAACCCACCCGTGATCCTTCAGTTGCCTGTGCCAAGGGCCACGGTAACTCTTTCCAAAAATCCGCGACCCTGGCAGAGGAACATAGGCCTATTTCCAGCGCTCGCTGTAGTGGTGAACGTCTAATGCTACGGCTGCACTGTTGCAATAAAGCGAACTACACTTCGTGCGCTCTTTGTTTATGCTACAGCTATACTGTCGCGATATGGCGAACTACACTTCGCGCACTTCCTGTTTACAGCGAGACGTCGAGCGGTGTGCGAGAGAGCGCGCGAATTGTAGTGAAGTCGAGCGGTGTGCGAGAGATAGCGCGCGAATTGTAGTTCGCCTTATCGCGACAATATAGCCGTAGCATTATGGGTAAGATGATAATAATTATTTTCAAGTACCTAAAGAAACATATGATTGTACAATAATCAGTTGTTTGAAGAACAAATGCACAAATAACGCAAACCATGAGTTATTACCTTATGGTCTATTGATTTACCATAAAATAGCATATGTGCTAAGTACTTACAATGTTTTATGGCTAACAGAGTAGAGCTATTCCCCTAAGTCCGGTCGAAGAGTCCAAATTAGAAAGAATTAAGTATCGAGGTGTAGAAATATCGGTTTATGCAGTAAAGTAAAAAGAGATAGATATATAGGTTGGATTCGGGCCGCAAGTGGCACGTCAAAACTAGGCTAGTTAGCCAAGTTACGTATTGTATAGTTCATTATCTGCCTAGCCTTTTCCCAATTATGTTGGGTCGGCTTCCAGTCCAGCCGGGTGCAGCTGAATACCAGTATTTTATATGGAGCGACTGCCTATCTGACCTCCATAACCCAGTTACTGGGCAATACGATACCCCTTGGTAAGACTGGTTGTCAGACTTTTGGGCTTCTGACAACCCGTAACGACTGTTAAAGATCCATGAATGACAGCCGGGACCAATGGCTTAACGTATTTTCCTAGACACGATGGGGTCTCGGTATGTAAAGATGGTCGGTCACCCATCCACAGACCGATCGACCTGTGCGGCTGTTATTATTTAGCTACGGGCCCCTCAGATATTGTATAGTTATCATCTAATATAGTGGGACATTGTGCCGTTTTTGAAGATCGAATGTTGGGTAGGTATCTCTAGAGCTGCATGGATATTTTAGCGCATGTCCAAAATCGGAACTATTGTCGTCATATTGTTTTTCCAATACCATTTAGTCCCAGCATTTTATCTGTTCACTTGACAATGTCGCTAGTGGAGAATTTGGTAAGTATTGTTATTTAAAGCACTCACACTACACGGAGAAAATTCTTAGAAAAAATACTGTGCTCGTCACTGTAAAGTGAGTGCAAGTGACATCTACAGAAAATTTCTTGAGTGAGATTGGGAAAAATTCACATTTTGTGCAATAAAAATGGTAATTTTTCCATTACCACTCAAATGCACTCAGATTATGAGACAGCGCAGTAATTTTTCTAAGATTTTTCTCTCCGTGTAGAGAGAAACTGATAGTGGAATGACGATTCCAAAATGGCGGCAGTAGTTCGAATTTTGCCCGCCTGAACAGCTAAGTTGGTGGCACTGTAACAAAATGTTTACCAACATCGTTACGCTGGCGCTGTCAATGCAATTCAAGCGCCAAAAGAACCTTGCAGCACATTACCTATTTTTACATCATTGGGATTATGAGAGGAAAAATGTTGCGTATGTTTGATTGAAGTTTGAAGTTGTGGGAAATTGCACGATTTCCTCTGGTACTTTAATGGCAATGTTTGTAAATTGATTTCGAGTCCTAAGTAGATTTCTTGGTAACAAAGGTAAGCAGGTATGTTTTTCTTTTTGACTGTGTGTAAAAAGATAAGAAAATGGGATCAAATCATAAATTTTTTTTTTTTAGTTTTCATGGCGTTTTTCAGTTTCTGACTATCGTCATTGTAAATAGGAAGCTATGGGTTATAGTATGATTTCATGGAAATAAATACTTAGGTAACTTTTTAGCATAGGTCTGCAAAATCCTTATTTATTTAATGTCACATAAGTACATTTACCTTATTTGATGTTAAGCATAAAGTACATATTTACTTAACCCGTACTTGTTATTCTATAGTTATTTGTACTAGAACAAATGGACATCCGAGATTATTTTGTCTAAGTACCTACCTTTTACGACTTAAGTATGCTCTAAGTTCCTACTTTGATATAATTAAACTATTTTATTCACATACAACGTGTCACTATAAGGGAGACATTAATTTAACACACGGGTAGGGCTAGTGGCCAGTAATTATAAAAATTACAACATCATAAAGTAATTCGTATAATTTGAAAACTAGCGCCTGCGCCGCTCGCCAACATACGGCTCTCTCGCTTTCCTTCAATTCGCCTACTCCTTGCACTTCGTGACCCCTGGAAATGACCTCTGCGCTACAGTTCTTAAGGGTGCGTTTCCACAGAAGCGGAGCTGGGCGAAGCGGAGCAGAGACGTGCAGGAATCGACTAATCACAATGGTTGAAATCCTCATCGCGTCACTCGTGTCGTCTGTGATTGGACGATTCCTACACGTCTCCGCTCCGCTCCGCCCAGCTCCGCTTCTGTGGAAACGCACCCTTAAGTACAGGTTACTCCATGATGCTATTTTAGAAAACTGTAAATAAATAATAACGTTTAATGAAATTAAAATATGTTCATAAAACGAAAACGCGAAAACGTGTGCGTGTATTAAAATTAATGTCGCCATTAAAGCGGTACGATGACACTCACGCCTGTTTCCTACGAGGGATTAGGCTGTTAGGCAGGCCGTTATAGACAAAACTGGTTTGTTTTTAGTATTGATCAGTAGGTTAATCTGCTGAAAAATAGTTATTTTATAATCTTATGTTAACCACTAGCGTCTGCCCGCGACTTCTTCCGCTTTCCCATTAGTGAAAGAATTTTCAAAATCAGATCAGTAGTTCCGAAGATTACGCCTTACATATAAACTCCCAAATTTTACCTCTTTATAATACTAGTAAGGCGGTTTACAAAAATATTACTTACTTATTTAAAATTTTAAATATCGTTAGTATAAGATAAAAAGATACATTAAATAAAATATTGCTTTATACTCATAAATATTATCTACATTATTATAAACTTAACATACCATAACCTTTTTTGTACTTAAGCCTACATAATATTAAGTTAAATATTATGTTTTGAACACGTGGACACGTGAGAAAACCAATTTAAGGTTTTTAAATTACCTTTAATTAGATTTAAACTGGTATTGTACTGTGGAATATTTGTAGTAATTTTTAATGAGACTATGACGTCTACATTACTTAAGATGATTTCGTGAATATTGTATTTAAGCCTGGGTACTTACAGTAACTGGCCATAAATATCACTGCAGTGCGATTCTGCAACTATCTCACCGTGAAAACTTGGGTGAAGTGAGCTGTCATTGTCATCCCACCTGATACTAGGGATTGACCAAGCATACATTTACAATCTTAATCGAGATTCAATTTAAAAAAAAAACCACCAAAAACAATCACCAAAAATATCTGCTGTTTAATACAAAGGTTCAATACCTACTTGACCAAAAAGTATGAAACAGCTGATTTTTTTTTCGTGATCTCAGTGTTGGTCCCATAGTGAAAGTTGTTCATATTCATGGGTCATCCTGTAAAAATTTGAAGACGGTAAAAAAAAAAAATCATGCAGTATAGCTTACCTCCTCATTTTCCTTGTAAAACATTCACCTCTTTAAGTATCAAAACATATCTAAATATTCAAAGAAAAAAAAAATCACTATAACACTATCAGTCACTATCACATCAATAACCAGTAACGGACCATGCAACGGTTGCGCAAACGCACGTAATTGCGATCGGTTGCATTGCAACAGCCGACAATTGACGACCGCGACATTGCCAAGCCGAGTGACGCAGCGTGGAATGTTCCTAGAGTGATACACGTAATTATATGCAACGGGTTATATTGCTTCATTTGGCAAGAAAATACTGAATGGCAGAATTAGAATACGACTTATCAGCTCATGCAGTTTTAAGACATATCTAGTTTATTTTTGACGTGTATATTTAATTGTGTGTATTGAGTTATCTAACTATTTAAAAAACATTTTAGAACTTGGGTTCTAAAATGTTTTTTAAATAGTTCCCATCTTCTCTTTCCATCCCTCTTCCTTCCTTTCATCCCTCTTGGTGGCTTGGCATGCGACGATGGGAAGAGGCCAGATGGAATGACTATAATGCCATGGAAGTTGGGTAGGCCTTTGGTGTGGGATGCAACGTGTGTCGACACCCTTGCGGCATCCCATCTTCCAAGCACGGTGGGCTGTGCTCTGGGGCGGCTGCTGCAGGTGCGTAAAACCTCAAACGGCGCAAATACTCCAATCGCTTTGGAACTGATATGTTTGAGCCGTTTGAGGTTAAAACACTAGGGCCTTGGGGTCCGAGCGCTCATCGATTATTTCGGGACATCGCCAAGCTGTTGGTTGGATCTTCACGTCACCAGAGGGCTGGCCTATTTATAGCCCAAAGAATCAGCATTGCCATCCAACGTGGTAATGCTGCCAGTATTTTGGGCACTTATCCCAGTGACAGCGACGCGGACGAATTTTTTGATGCCCAATGAGCTCCTGCCTTTTTTTTGTTATGTACTTGTATATAATATAATATATATATTTTAGTGTTAGCTTGTATATTGTAATTGTTGTGTCTTTGTGAATAAATAAATCTAACTATTTACACTAGGTACTAAATTAAACAACTAACTATACAAATAAATACAAAAACAAAAGGACACTTAGGCGTCGAAGTACTCGTCCGCATCGATGTCATCTGGAAACGTGCCCAGAAGACTGGCAGCATTGCCACGTTGAACGTCAATGCTAATTCTTTGGCCAAAGAACGACCCAGCCCTCTGGCCACGTGAAGTGTCGACCAGCTGGCGAGAAATTTCCTTCCTTCCCCCTTGTGCGTGGGGTTTTTTTATCATTATTCTGCAGGTGCTTTACCTGCCATCTAATCTCTTCACCACCCGATGGTTGACTGGTAGAGAATGCCTAAGGCATTAAGTCCGCCTTTGTACCTTTTTGTGTGCGAAAAGTTTAAATAAATAAGAAGCAGAAAAGGGAACGAGTGTGGAAGAGAAATGAGTGTAGACGTTAAAGACGTTAGAGGTAAAGACGGAAGAATAAATACAATCATTAAGAAGATATCAGCTGTTTTATTCGAGGAACATTGAGCTAATCCCACATTGAGAGTGTATTATGCAATTAGGGTGCTGGTCCAACCCGGGCAGGGAAATCAATCAAAGACATGTGATGTTCACCATTCCGCAGTTCGCCTTCGTGGTGGATTACGGCCCGCCCCTCTTCCAGAGAGGAGGCCAGTGTGCTGTGTCACAGCAGTGAAAAATAATAAAGGCTGTTGATGTTATTTATTTACTGCTTCAGCCCGCGATTTCGTCCGCGTGAAATTTCGACTCTCGAGTCAACGTTTCGCATTGCGTTGGTCCCGACTGTCATTCGTGGATCTTCGACAGTCGGTACGGGTCGTCAGTAGCCCGAAAGTCTGACAACCAGTCTTATTAAAGGGTATCGTATTACTCAGTAACTGGGTTGTGGAGGTCAGATAGGCAGTCGCTCTATCTAAAATACTAGTATTCAGCTGCATCCGGTTAGACTGGAAGCCGACCCTGACATAGTTGGGAAAAGGCTAGGCAGATAATGATCGCCAATCATACTAAAAATGTGCAGCCTAAAAAAGTGACCTATCACCATCATTGGCGTCATTTCTTAACGGATTGCGATCACAGTAGTGACGAGATAGACTATGATTAGGCAACAATGGCTGACAAGCATCACTGAGCACCTTACAGCACCTAAGTGTTGTAAAGCAATAAAAGTAAGTTGTTTAATAAGTAAGCATGGGTAAATTGCTCTTTGGAGAAGAGTTGCGGCATAATGAAAAAGAAAAAGTGCATTTTTAGTATGGTATTAAGTTTTTTGACGGTATTAGGTCCCATTGTAAATAAGCAAAGCCTTTCAACAGTTATAAACTACAATGAAAACCAAACTGTAGCTCCTACAAGTTCCTAACAAAGCAACCCTACCCACAACGTGCCGTGTTGTCCGAACCCTATATCAAAGGAAAGTCTTGACTTATCAACGTCCAGTCCAAACATTTGGACCTATAAAGCTGAAATGCACAGAGGTTTACTTTTATGATGTGGACAAGGAATAAGGCCGGATTATTCGAAATTCCCACGGAATAGGGCGTATAAAAAAAAAAGAAATAAAAAAATGGCGGGTGGTGGTGGTTGGAAAAGTGCAGTATTCTACAAAAGTGTATAATATTCGATGTTTGATTATAAGAAAACTCTAGTTAAACATGAACACAGAATAATAAAGTCAAGGCAGTTTGTCAAACAGCCCAGTTCGCGGATGACAATGTTGGTAAATTGGTACCTTTATTTTGACCCCGTTCACACGACGTTAAATAAGTAGGTACGTAAGTAAAATAGCGTAGGTATTGATCGACGCCGTGTATAATTTTGGGATCACAAGACAGTTTCATACTGTAACCGTATGAAAAGTGGGATGTTGACGTGAGATTCCAAAATTTTAACGTAAAAGATCGTGCATGACAGCCGAGTTTACGGCCGCTTAGGGCCCTTTCCCACGTCCACAATCCCGTTTTTTGCAGGATCCCGTTTAGTGGTGTACGTGTTTAAATATACATATTCAGACAAGCATCCTGTTTGCCGCAGAACCTGTACCTGCAAAAAAACGGGATTTTGCCGTGGGAAAGGGCCCTTAGGCGCGTGCCACATAGCAGGAACATGAGACGAGGACGGGACGCAGAATCGGCAATAGTATGCAGATGGACTGCGGTTGGCCCTTTCTGTATGTTTTGTGACAGATTGCGATAGTATACAAGCTGTAACTTAAATAATGCACAACCTAATGAGGGGTCATTGTACTCGTCATTATGAACCACTTTTACTACGGGACAAAACCTGAAATCTCGAAAAAAAAATCAGCTGTTCCCTACATTTTGACGAGTTATGCGAACATAAATGTAGACAACAGCTGATTTTTTTTCGCAATTTCGGGTTTGGTCCCCATAGTAAAAGTTGTTCGTAGTGATGAGTAAAATAACCCCTTATGAGGTTGTGCGTTATTTAAGTTACAGCTTGTATATGTGAAGAATAATACGTTAAAGGGACGCCGCGTCTGCGTCCCGTCTTTGTCTCACATCCCTTCTGGTTTCTGTGTCCCGCGCCTTATGAAGCCCTTTAGTTTAGTTAGACTAACCTAGAAGCCTCTGTCATCATGACTCATGGCAATTTTCAAATAAAAACAAAATAAATGTATTCTTTTTAAGGTAATATTTCTGACTTTTATGACATGTGAATTGAATTGTGAAACTGTTTCTCCGTACTTAAGGGTCATGTGTGTCGGTGTTGACATTGATTCAGCACAAGGATGATAAATATTTGTCTTGTAACGTTTACAGGCTGTTTATAGGTCATCTGAATATTAAAATCGGTGACTTTTTGAGTATTCGCGAAGGTCGCTTCCGAGGTGATTATTTATTATTTTGATTGCTTTAATAAAAGGTCACATTTTAGAGGCTAGTCAGATAAATTGTTCGTTTATTAGGAATGTGAATATGTAACAGATAGTAGATCAATATATGATAGACAGTTCATTTTGTTTATATGCATGTATATATGTATCTATCTATGTATTGTTATTAATTCTTGTATTGTATAGTGATTTCCTAGCTATCTATCTCGTATGTTGCACCTACCATATTTTGTCTCTGCATCACCCTAAGGTTGACTGGTAGAAAATGCCTCAGGTATTAAGTCCGCCTTTGTACAGTACTTTTCTTTTTTACTTGTGCAAAAAGTTTTAATAAATAAATAAATAAATATTTTTACAGTTTTTTTTGCAATTAACTCACCCAAAATAATCTAATTAGGTGCATAATAATCAGCTTACGACACGCCTACTCTCGGTGAGAGGGAGTGGGTCGTAGTCCACCACGCGGGCCCAGTGCGTGTTGGTAGATGTCACATGTCTTCGAATTTTTGGTTCTAGGACATGCCGGTTTCCTCACGTTTTCCTTCACCGTTTTGAGAGCAGTGGTGACGCATCCTCCATGTAAGGCGGAGATTGTGGACGTCACATCTTTGATTTTACATAACATCATCATCATTATCATCATCTGCCTGCCTTTTCCCAACGATGTTGGGGTCGGCTTCCAGTCTAACCGGATGCAGCCGAGAAATTCTTGATCGAAAAACCCAATAACAAAATAAATAATATAATAATAATAAAATAAATATGTCTGTGCAGTTATGGACGAAGTTATGATGACGAACAATTACCGGAGATTTATTATGAAAGACGGCACGGTTGACATCTGTCGGGCATGCCACCGGCCGGGGGAATCAATCAGGCATATTATCTCCGGGTGTTCTCGTCTGGCTAATGGAGAATACTTACATAGACACAACCTTGTAGCCAGGATAATCCATCAGCAACTTGCTGTAAAATACAACCTTGTGGAATTTGAGGTACCGTACTACAGGTATGTGCCCGACCCAGTTCTCGAAAATGGAAATATCACATTGTACTGGGATCGATCCATCATCACTGACAGGACTATTGTTGCCAATAAGCCTGATATAGTGGTGGTGGATCGATCAGAGCGGCGCGCAATGATTGTTGACATAGCCGTCCCGCATGATGAAAACCTCGTGAAAGTCGAGAAAGACAAACAAATTAAGTATCTTGACATGGCTCGCGAGGTTGTCGACATGTGGGATGTGGACTCAGCGATCATTGTGCCGATAGTCGTGACAGCCAATTGATTAATAGCCAAAAGCCTCGACCAACACCTGAGGAGGCTTTCGTTGGGCAGCTGGATCAAGGGCTTGATTCAGAAAGCGGTACTTCTGGACACGGCTCGCATTGTCAGGAGGTTCCTCTCTCTGGAGCCCTGACTGCCGGTAGCTTGGACCCTGTTCCCGTTACCGGTGGGCTACTATTTTTTATATTTTTAAATGTTTTTACATTTATTATATTCTAATATTTAAAAATATAATTTATATGTATTTAATTAAATAAAGGAGAAAATAAATAAATAACATTTAGCCCGACCTGGGAATCGAATCCGCGCTTGCGAGCACTGGATCAACGAGGCAGTCGAGATAGGCAGTCTAATTTGAATGTATACGAACGAAATGAGACCTAAAGAAGATTTCTTATCTCTCTTTATTTTTCTTTCGATCTTTTCATTGCTTGCATCTAAACCTTGACAATAAGGAGAGTCGTTCTGTTAAACTTTATGTTTGTTTTAATAATGTTTTGGTAACCTTGCAAAGGAAATTATTGCCTCAAGGCATTGCGCATGTCATATAAACAAAAGACGCGCGAAGTTATTATGAGTGTCAAAGTTATGTGTGTTAAAGTTGTGTTTGTTTGTTTTGTTTGTATATTATTTTGCTTATTGTTTCATATGAATTTACATATTATTATTATAAATGTTAGCTTATATTATGTACATATTATCTTGATTAAGTAAATAAATATTTCCACAGTACAGATATCCATTAGTATTTGGTAAAGTTTAAGACTAGTTTTGACGTAGGTACACTTTAATCTGACACTTGTATGTCATAGACGACTGAGAATAAAACAATCATAAATTCGCACACATTTTTTAAAGACGATTAAGTAGTGTTGTTGCTTTGTTTTAATGTGTGTGTTTTAAAGTGGGAGTCGGGTGGCCATGTTTGTCGATGGACCGATGGCCGGTGGAGCAGACGAGTCTTGGAGTGGAGACCGCGTATCGGCAAGCGTAGTGTGGGACGCGCCCCCCAGCTAGATGGACGGACGACCTCAAAAAGGTGGCTGGGGTAGACTGGATGCGGAAGGTGGAAGACAGTGTTGTGGTGCAGCATGGGAGAGGCATATGTCCAGCAGTGGACTGCGATAGGCTGAGTTGATTGCAACAATTAAGAAATTAAGGTTTCATTTCATGAAGATTCGGTTTGGTTTTGGTCCTTCAGGTTCGATTAAGATTGGTCCTTGCGTATCCAATACAATAACGCATACAGGGCACTGTTGGGGCTGCCGCGACACTGCAGCGCATCAGGGATGTTCGCTGAGGCACGGATAGGTAACTTTTATGCTATTGTTCGAAAGCGTATCGCATCCTTGATGTGGCGGGTGCGCGGCAGCTCCAACGGTCTCTTGATGACGGTGTCGGATAGGACTGATGGCCTTATATGGAAACACTGGACGAGGACGATAGTATTTCCTTCAAACCGTGCCCAGAAGTAGTGTGTGTATATTGTATTGTTGTGTTGGGAAATTAATTATTATTATTATCGTCTGACATGTATTTTAATTTATGGACAGATGTATATATATGTACCTAGTAACACTAGTTTGTAAGTTGTTTATATCCTTACTAACAATAGTGGATTGTACTGTACCAAAAATAAAATGATTATTATGAGAGTTGGGTAAATGTTTCGTGCACCCCCATTCATCCATGCTCTACAACGTGTAACGTTAAATGCGCAAAACCTGAAAATAGTTTGATCAGAATAAAGAGCAGAATTAATTGAACCACTTTTTAATATAGGTCACATTTTTCAAAAAATCTTCATTAAAAACGTTGCCGTGTCTATTTATTAATAAGTCAAGCAAGCCAATATCAGCGCGGCGCAGCGGCCCGGTGACGACTCCTCCTTCGATATATAGGCGTCGTCGCAGACGCAAGAAACGATCAGAATGGCCAGTAAAGCTAAAACAGCACATAAAACATTTACAATTTTTTAATGACTTATTTTCTCTCTGAAATATGTCAATTGAATTAAAAATCAGTTGGGGTGTGTGAGGTTTTGCGCATTTAACGTTACACGTTGTATAATATTATAAACGCGAAAGTAACTTTGTCTGTCTGTCTGACTCTTTGCCTGTTATCTTTTCACGCCTTAACCGAAGGTCCGGATTTGGATTTCCGCCATCTTTGAATGCCATATACTTACTGTTTACTGCATAATATACTCATTACTTTACAGTCATGGGATCTGTATAAACGGAGCCACCTGGTCCCTTAACAACGTTTTTCTAACTTTCAAACAGGTATGCTTTGATTACCTTCTATCATAATTTGACCGAGATCTATCTTTTGAGAGTATCTATACGAATGAACGCGAAGTTAAAGTGCGACATCCGAATTACATGGGAGTCCTGCCATTCTTCTTTAGTACATGGATAGACCATGACCTGGGTGGACATATGATACTTGCATAAACTCTCTTCTGTGGCGGAAAGGTTATAGAACAAGTGTTCTATTGTTGGAAAAAGATTTACAGGAACACACAGTTTAATAATAATTGTTATAACAAAGCCGTCTCGAGAGTTGTCAATTTCATTTTAATTCTCTTGCCATTTTTATTTATTTGGGTTCGTCGCAACATGTCTATTAGTCGTCATAGAGAGTTGTCAATAATGTCGTGAAATTGCCTTCTTCTTTCAAATCAACTGAAGAATGGCGAACAAACCGCAACTTTTTGAATATTACTTACCAAAAATGACGAAAGTCTATACTGTAGGTAGAAGGAAACTGCTCTGTCATGATTGCACACCTTATGAAGTTATGATTAACCCATTAAGGTGATGAAAGAACGTGTCTGAAAGTGAAGGTCGATGTGGAAAGAAAGATCCCTATTAACGGCCATCGGCCGGACTTAGGATACGGTGTAAACTGCCTGTCACCGCCATGCGTATTTAATCTAATATTTCCGTTATACAGCGTGTATCAGATATGTGTGGTCAAATTTAAAAGTGTGGTACATACCATCAAAGCGAACAACTTTCTTTATGGGACCAACTTCGTAATCACGAAAAAATAAATCAGCTCTCCCATACAAAACTTTAAATACCTACTCGACCTAAATCTGAAGTAATACGAATAATATACTCAGCACCTTAATTGCGTAACACACTATTACTATCAATTTGAATCATTTTGAAGCATATTGCTAATCCATTGCTCCATATGTTGGAAAAATGTGTCTGCTCAAAAAAGTAAATCGACTGCCGCAACAAACACTATCGAAACTGCAAATCACGTACTTCAAAGGAGAGCAATTCAAAGTTGTAATTCGATGCAAAATATTTTGTATTCGATGCTAAATATTTTGCATCGAATTACAACTTTGAATTGCTCTCCTTTGAAGTGCGTGATTTGCAGTTTCGATATTGTTTGTTGCGGCAGTCGAAATAACGTTGAACTGTCAAAATGAAACCCATTGCTACTGATAGTGTGTTACGAGTACGCAATTACCCTGGAAGATTTTGTAATATATATTGATAAAGAGTGTCCATTCATCTCCATAGTGACTTTCGTTTTGGAATAGGCAACTAGCTTCAACTTTCTGACTAACTGACCGACTCTTTGACAGTTACAAAAGTGTGTGTAAATGGTTTATTTAAACTCACACTCTCTCTGTCTATTATACATATACGAGTGTGTATGCGTGTGAGTATCGCGAAGAAACCCCGTTCCCGCCGGAGGTCCTCCGACCTTATGAACTTAGAATACATTTTTCTAAAGTAGATAACTGATTATGTGACGGTGGAATGTAAATTGTCTGCTAATTTGAACACTGCAATAAAGAATGAATGTTTTTGAACATTGGAATACTCGTAGTTTAATTGCATGTAATTAAAGTATTTTTATTATTTTTAGTCTCCGTTGGTTCAACATCTGCCTGCCTTTTCCCAAGTATGTTGGGGTCGATTTTCACTCTAACCGCGTGCAGCTGAATAAGCGACTAAGTGACCTCCACAACCCAGTTACTGGGTAATACGATACCCCTTGCTAAGACTGGTTGTTACCAGACTTTTGGGCTTCAGACCTAACGTGCTTTCTGAGACACGGAGGGATCTCGATATGTAATGGATGGTCATCCATCTACGAACCGACCGCAGCAGGCGTAGTTTAACCTGCGATCGGCCCGCGCGGCTGTTATTATTTAGCCTCGAACCCTAGAAATAAATACTGTCCAAAATTAAACTCCGAGGTGACTTCTTATTGCAAGAGAGCTAGTACTACCGAATAAGTCAGCCTTTCCAAAAGAAATTCAATGGTCTTTGACGTAACGTTTACTGATGGACAATAGATGGTATATCAGTGATCAAGCTTCACTCATTGTGATTTAAAACAATGGATGTCCGCGGTAAGACAATACTTATTATGTTATTTGGGCAATGTTATTTCGTATTGTTAAGAAAAGGAAGTTTTTGAGACAGTGGTCTTACTGTCACGGTATGTTTTGGCTTTGAAAATGGACTGCTCACGTCTGGCAGCAGTGGCGGACTAACCGGGGGGCGGAAGGGGCGGCCCGCCCCGGGCCTCCGGTCTTGGGGGGCCCCCAAATGCCTCCGCGTTCCCCTGATCAAATCCTAAACAAGACTTTAAAAATGTGCTTAGTACCTACATAATTTCATCAAGATATACTTCTTGACCATTTGCATCTCGGTTGCATCATGCGAGAGGAGTTTTTCGAAACTTAAACTAATTAAAAATATCTACGATGTGCAATGGGTCAAGAGCGACTTGTTAACCTAGCCGTGCTTTCAATAGAAAGAAACATTTCCAAAGAAATCGATTTCACAGAAGTTATTGAGGAGTTCAGTAAATTGAAGACACGAAAACACATATAACACGCTACAAAAAATAAAAAAAAACTATCTTTGATTTATTTTATGTAATTTTTTTTTGTCGCTCAATTCGTATTTTATTTTCCTCACCCATATCCATTCCATATTGTAAGTACTTATGTATGTTTATTTAGCCTAAATAATTTAATTCGAATTTAAATTTCACTTGCCAGATTTTAACAAAGTAAACATAAACACTTTTTTTATTTTATTATTCAAAAACAACTAATACCTAATTAATACTAAAAAAAATATACAAATATTATATACAAGTATAATTATAACAAAAAACCAAAAAAAAAAAAAAAAAATATAAAGAAAAAGGCAGGAGCTCATTGGGCATCAAAAAATGATAGTTGTTCATTGTTCATTGTTCATCAAAACATCATCGCTGTCAATGCGGTGAAGCAGTCGACTGCCTCGGACACCATGGCCTTTCCTGCAGCAAGAGCGCTGGTCGGATGGCACGGCACGCCAGCATTAACGACATCATCCGTCGGGCTCTTGTCACCGCCGGGGTGCCAGCTATTTTAGAACCCAATGGCTTGGCGCGCGACGATGGGAAGAGGCCAGATGGAATGACTATAATGCCTTGGAAGTTGGGTAGGCCTTTGGTGTGGGATGCAACCTGTGTCGACACCCTTGCGCCATCCCATCTTCCAAGCACGGTGGGCTATGCTGGAGCGGCTGCTGCAGGTGCGGAAAACCTCAAACGGCACAAATACTCCAATCTCCTTGGAACATATATGTTTGAGCCGTTTGGGGTTGAAACACTAGGGCCTTGGGGTCCGAGTGCTCATCAAATATTTCGGGATATCGCCAAACGGTTGGTTGATTCTTCACGTGACCAGAGGGCTGGCCTATTTTTTGGCCAAAGAATCAGTATTGCCATCCAACGTGGTAATGCTGCCAGCCTTTTGGGCACTTACCCCATTGACAGCGATGCGGATGAATTTTTTGATGCCCAATGAGCTCCTGCCTTTTTCTTTATATTTTTTTTTTTTTGGTTTTTTGTTATAATTATACTTGTATATAATATTTGTATATTTTTTAGTATTAATTAGGTATTAGTTGTTTTTGAATAATAAAATAAACAAACAAAATGAAAAAAAAAAAAAAAAAAAAATTTGCTTAAAAAGTAAAAGTAAATTAAGGGTTAAAGATGTAATATAAATTACTTAACACTTTTTTATACATACAAATGTGAACTGAATAAAAATCTTTTAAAACCACGTTTTTTTTAAAGCTGGGGGGCCTCCAGCTTTGCCGCCCCGGGCCTCTGACGGGCTTAGTCCGCCACTGTCTGGCAGACCCTGGGCAGCATCGATTCTAACATCAGTAATACCAGCCTAATATTGTCCAGAGAAGGTATTCATGATCACTACACACACAGTACAACACATTTTAAATCTCAATCTGAATAATTTTGAAGGATATTGCTAATTCATTACTTCATACGTTCGAAATTTTTTTCCGCTTAACAACGTAAATAAGGCAATGAATGTTGTTGAACTGTCAAAATAAAAGCCATTGCTACTGATAGTGTGTTACGTAATCACCCCACAGGTACGGTTCACGTCTGGCACACTCTGGGCAGCACCGATTCTAACATGAATAATACTACCTAGAAGAGCAGTGGTGTGGTGGCCCAGTGTTAACGGCTTGCCTTACGAGTTGTAGGTCGTAGGTTCGAACTTAGACAGACGCTTTACTTTGTGTAAATTATTTCGTCACCACTGCTCTCAAAACGGTGATGGAAAACATCGTGATGAAACCGGCATGTCCTAGAACCAAAAATTTGAAGACGTGTGACATAACCCGCACTGGGCCCGCGTGGTGGATTACGGCCCACTCCCTCTCACAGAGAGGAGGCCTGTGTCCCAGCAGTGGGAACATTATAGGCGGATTGGGTTATACTAGCTTGATATTCTCCAGAGAAGGCATAAGCATATGAAATAACAATTTTAATTGTAATTTTAAATTGATTTTGATTTTGATTTGATTTCGGATTTAATTTTGATTTTAATTTAAATTTAATTTTTATTTTTATGTAATCATTTATTTTAATTTTAATTTTTATTTCAATCTTGGTCTTAATTTTAATTTTGATTTTTAATTCTGATTTTTTTTACATGTAACATAGTTGTCTAAGTCTTACTACTAACTTATAACTTATACAACGTGTAACGTTAAATGCGCAAAACCTGAAAATAGTTTGATCAGAATAACGAGCAGAATTAATTGAACCACTTTTTAATATAGGTCACATTTTTCAAAAAATCTTCATTAAAAAGGTTGCCGTGTCTATTTATTAATAGGTCAAGCAAGCTAATGTCAGCGCGGCGCATCGGCCCGGTGACGACTCCTCTCTCTGTAAAGCGTCGTCGCAGACGCAAGAAACGATCAGAATGGCCAGTAAAACTAAAACAGCACATAAAACCTTTACAATTTTTTTAATGACTTATTTTCTCTCTGAAATAGGTCAATTGAATTAAAAATCAGTTGGGGTGTCTGAGGTTTTGCGCATTTAACGTTACACGTTGTATACAATATTATGGGCAAAATATGTCTGAAATAAAAAGATTTTTTTATTATTTTATTTTTATAAGCATTGATCTCTACGCTTGCGCAAGACGGATTGGCGATTTCAGACTTATTAACCCACTGAAGGACACTGAACGAGACTCAATAGAAATTGTGTTGTGTCTGGGGACGTTTAGTGACCCTAATTGCGTAACACACTTTCAATCACAATCCGAGGGTTTTGAAGAACCTAATCCATTGCTTCATATGTTTGGAAAATTCACCTGCTCAACAACGTAAATAACGCAATGGACGTGGCTGAACTGTCCAAATGAAAGGCATTGCGATCTATTGCCATTTTATGTGTGTTACGCAATTACCCCGCTGCGGGGTATTTGCGTTGCGTTGCACAGGTTTTCTCACGAGGCTTCCTCAATGCTGACTGATTTATCTTAACCAGGAAATGAGCTATTCTCAAGGTAGCTTTTGCCGATATAAATGAGGACGATGTGGAATGGAAAGGTTCTATTATTGGCTATACAAAAAGGTTATAAACAATGTCGCAGATACTTGACTTGATTGTCATGGAGACGCCATTATTATAGTGTGGGCTCACTCTTCTCAGTATGAACACTCGCGCGACTTAGAACGGTGAGGGCAAATCTAATGAATTAAATATTTGCCTGACGGTAAGAATTCAAGAATTGGCACAATCATTAAAATTTCACTTTTGACATAGCGGAGGCGTAACACTCATTTTGTATTAAGTACCTACACAGAAATCAAGCATTTTTACTAGCAAAAAAAAGCCATTTTCCTT
The DNA here is from genome assembly GCA_949629135.1 of Eremobia ochroleuca. NCBI lineage: Eukaryota > Metazoa > Arthropoda > Insecta > Lepidoptera > Noctuidae > Eremobia > Eremobia ochroleuca. The sequence goes on along the minus strand of OX451406.1, from coordinate 4,913,286 downwards.
CTGAAAATTTAAGAGTTATTAACATATTTTATTGTTGAAAGAAACCTTGAAACGCTCCTTTGTACTCTGATAAATTTACGCGACAATTCACACGTCATTATTTTTAAGATGACACATTTTTTACTTGGCTTGCGTAACTTATGAATTGTAAGGTAAAGTTTGCACAGCGTCGGTTAGTTCCGTATGTTGAGTAAACTTTTTGAAGAGTGTCTGTTCATCTCATGTGCTCGAAGCACGGAAACAATTTTGGGTAAGCGATCTCGGCCGTGAACAGTGGTAGTGTCGTAGTTAGGCTCGAACCCACCTGGGCACAACCGTCTACCTAGACAGTTTAGGTACTTTTGTGTAATTTATTTCATCACTACTGCTTTGAAAGCAGTGAAGGTTTGTGTGAAAACGTCGTGTCGTAGAACTAGAATTCGAAGGCATCCACCAAACTGCAGTGGACCCGCGTGGTTTATGCCTCACTCCCTCTCACAGAGAGGAGGCCTGTCTCCTAGCAGTGGGAACATTATAGGCGGATTATGCTATGCTTATGTTTAACACTCTCCCTGCCGATAATACGAGTATACAACGTGTAACGTTAAATGCGCAAAACCAGAAAATAGTTTGATCAGAATAACGAGCAGAATTAATTGTACCACTTTTTAATACAGCTCACATTTTTCAAAAAATCTTCATTAAAAACGTTGCCGTGTCTATTTATTAATAGGTCAAGCAAGCCAATGTCAGCGCGGCGCAGCGGCCCGGTGACGACTCCTCCCTCGGTAAAGCGTCGTCGCAGACGCAAGAAACGATCAGAATGGCCAGTAAAACTAAAACAGCACATAAAACCTTTACAATTTTTTTAATGACTTATTTTCTCTCTGAAATAGGTGAATTGAATTAAAAATCAGTTGGGGTGTCTGAGGTTTTGCGCATTTAACGTTACACCTTGTATAAGCCTTTTTTAAGTTCAGGAGGCCTTGAGATACGCCGATGGGTTCCCAATTTTCTGCTTGCGGATGCCAAGAGTTAAAAGTCAAAATTATTACAAGGCGCCGTGAAGATTTTTTTTTTTTGATCCAACGGTGGGTCCGTTGGATCAAAAAAAAAAATCTTTCACGGCGCCTTGGGATCCACCCTGACCTCCCACATTCAAATAGTTTCTACTACTACTGGCGTGCTGTTGAAAATGTGATTATACTCTGGCGTCCACAAGAATCTTAGCTACAAATTAAAAAATATATGCAACTTTAAGTATGTACATAGTGACAGCGTGCCGAATAAAAAAATTGGGGTTTGCCGGCGGATCCCATGGCAGGGAGAGTTTTAATCGCGGCCATACTACAAGTAGGTATGTTACCCGTACCATCTTAGCAAAACGGATGCCACCATAAATATTACTTATTAAATCAGTAAAAGGGGAAGACAGATCCAGAAGAACAAAACGCAACTATTTTATATTTAACGCTCATTAAAAATTAATCCTGTTACTTACTAAAGCGGCTTTTGCGGAATCTATGCCTGTAAACCTGACCTCGCTTGGTCCTGATCTAACGACCCATGATAGCATGCTAGATCGCAGAGTGACAAGACTATCTTTGAGGGATATTCTTACTAACTGTCATATCCTATTAAGTTTTAACTTTCATATTAACTTTAAAATATATTCATGAAAGATATCAGTAGTTACTAAGGGTTGGACCTCATCTGGCAGCACGGAATCGCATTTGTTCCGCCTGTGCTACCACGTGCTGCAGTATGCTGCCGCATGCGAACGCGCGCTGTCGCATTCCGCAGACAAAAAAGGCGATCGCACGCGGAAGCATGCTGCAGCATGGGTGGCATACTGCCGCGTTCTTTCATGATCAGTTTAGTTTCAAGCGCGAGATGGATAGGACCACGGAAGAGAGAGCAGTGATTCTAGCGTGTATTTTGCAAGAAATGCTAAATCAAAATAATAAAAAGTCATTGTTATTTCCATCCGTACGGCATGAATGAACAGGCTACACTGAGCTGACGAGCGGCCGCGTGCGCCATTGTACGATAGAGTGAGACAGCATGCGATAGCAAGTGATCGGCGTGAAAGGATGCGTTAGCATGCTATCGCGCGCTTCAGCGTTCCGGAGTCTCCCTGCCGACCATTGCATTTTGTCCGTGATGCCGATCGCCTCGAGGATTCCGCCGCGTGCTATCGCATTATGCTTTCTGTCTCGGTCTAGCAAATGGCAGTTCTAAGCGACAGAAAGAGAAAGGGCGACGGAAAAAGGCGATTCCGTGCTGCCAGATGAGGTCCAACCCTAAAGAACATCTATGGGTATTGCCATGTAGCAATTAACTCAGCCTATCGCAGTCCTCTGCTGAAAATAGGCCTGTCCCAGGCTGCGCCACAACACCCTGTCCTCCGTCTTCCGCATCTAGTTTGTCGCAGCCACCTTATTTTTAGGTCCAGATGGACCGACGGCGACGACCGAGTTTTCAGATTGCAGCTCAGCTGCAAGGTCAGCTGCAAACTGAGTGGCAGTAGGCTTGCCATGTTAGTCGAAGGTCCGATGGCTGGTGGAACAGATGAGTCCTGGAGACCGCGTATCGGCAAGCGTAGTGTGTGTCACCCCCCAGCTTGATGGACCGAATGATAAGAATTTAAGAAACTTCTAGGAAATTTTTTTCAGGCAGTTTTTCTTCAGTAACGTATCAACTAAATGCGTCATCAACTTATAGGCATGCTTTATGGGTAGCAACTTAAAGTTTTTTGTACAATTAGTTATCGACGGTAATCGTTGTGTCAGCCATTTATTATCATCATAGTTTGACTTCAAAACATTACTCAGCAAAAAAACAGTAGGAAAAAATCTTCAAATATTATGCAGTGATAATTTTTGGTTCTGTTTGACATAATAGCATTACTTTGTGTCAAATAGTGGCTATAATTAAGAGAATTAGTATCAATATGTCATTTGTTATTTAATAGGAATTATTACATACTAATGTTTGCATTAGTATCGTCAGTGAACAAAAAAGTGTCAGATATTGATTAATCGAGTCCTTGAGCGAAGTATCAAGTGGAACACTTTAGTTCGTTTTGGAAACATTGGCTATGTTATCGCTTTATGTATTAGGCCTCGGTCGCGAAGTCAGCGATTGCGGGGACCGGTCCCCGCGCCGCCGCCCCGCGCCCGCTGACTTCATGTCCGTAGCCTTGCAGTTATAAGCCACGGATACACTAGGGGACAAATGGAGCAACATGTTGCGGAGCATGGCGCTCGGCAACTACGTGAATGTCCCGAGAGAATGTCGCGCCGTGCGCTCGCTCTCGGAGCGGGAGCAAGAAACATGTCCCGCGTCACGTAAAATGTTGTGGGTCATGTTGCGGGACACTATGCAACGTTGCAGCGTCACGTATATTTTGTGTTGCGCGTCATGTTGCGGGACAAAATGTTCCCTAGTGTATCCGGGGCTTTATTAAAACACTTGATAAATATTGAAAATAAAAAAAGAATCTTGGCAGAAGTTTTGCTTATAAAATTGGTCCTTCGGGCCATTACCTTAAACTTTTGTTTAATTTTGAAGATTAACAACAGCGATCAATATTAGCATTTTAAAACTGTAATGATGATTTTCAACACGATTATCAACACAAAAAAATGACTAACCTTTCTCTTAGCACCGGATCCAATCCAACTGTCGGCTCATCCAATATGAGGAGTTCAGGTTCATGTACCAGGGCAGCAGCCAGAGACACCCTTCTCTGCTGACCCCCAGACAGGGTCTTAATAAGGCGGTTCCCACTGGGCAGGTCTAGAAGGTTGGAGAGGAACTCAAATCGTTCCACCATCTTTTCCATCTGCATGCCGTAGATCCGTCCAAAGTAGTATATTGCGTCGCGGACTGTGAATTCGCCGACTAGGGCTATGTCCTGGAGAAAAAAGAAAAGTTTTTATAAAGGCTACTTTGTTGATGCAACAAGTTAGGCCAATGTCTGACATGTCTGTAGGTACCTAACGTAGAAAATGCCGATGGCATTAAGTCCACCTCTGTACATTTATGAACTTTAAGTATTGAATAAATAAATTGGCTTAAGTGTTTGCTCGTTGATAATTTTGAGACGGTAGATTCAGCCGTTGGAAAAAAAATCGGTCAAGTGCGAGTCGGACTCACGCACCGGGGGTTCCGTACAAAGTAGGTACTTATGTAAATAGTTTATCACGGAAATCGTATCTCGAATATTTTTCCCGTTTTTTTTTTTGTAATGTAACTACAAATTTACGGTTTTCGGATTTTTTCTTTACATGTGCTACATGACATTGCTTCTTGCCAAAATTCATGATTCTAGGTCAACTAGTTAGAGTTAGACCCTATAGTAGTTTAGTTAGGTCCTATAGAGTTTGATTAACTTGCGAGTGTCAAAGTATGCAGCATAAACGGAACATAAACGCCCGTATCTTTTGTCTTTTGTCTTTTGTCTTTGGTCTTTGTCTTTTGTCTTTTCGTTTTTTTGCGTTGACTTAGAAATTTGATTTTTTCACTGCTTCAAGGGATTGCAGCCCTGAGTATTTGATATTAATTTCAACTTGATAACTCTACGCGTTCCTGAGAAAAAGGGTCTTGGCGGACACAGAGACGGACAACGAAGTGATCTTATAAGGGTTCCGTTTTTCCTTTTGAAGTACGGAACCCTAAAAACAAAATAATGCACGAAAATTGGGCGAATCCCATGCGTTGTTTGATAGTGTATGTTATACATAGATCAGAATATCGTAGTCCCCCGCTGGAAATCAACATTTTCCAAGTTCTGCTTTTGGTGTTCCTTCCAATCCTCGTCCTACCGCATTCAGTTATTAAAGAAGGACTTCACTTAATCATAAGTAAATAATTATAGATTTAGCAGAATACAGGCTGATAGGGACATTGACGCAAAACCTGTTACGATGGATTCAGTACATGATAGCCCTGAATTCTTTAAAAGTTAAAGATATACCACCATACACACCAGCACCCTGATTGCGTAACACACTATTCCTCTCAATTTGAATCATTTTGAAGCATATTGCTAATCCATTGCTCCATATGTTCGAAAAATGTGTACACTCAGCAACGTAAATAACACAATGAATGTTGTTGAACTGTCAAAATTAAACCCATTGCTACTGAGTGTGTTACGCAAGTACCCTCCAGCCGGTCGATTCTGTAAAAATCTCACCTTGAAATCATAACTGAAGTGAGCACTTAATAGTGTTAATCCCTAGTGAGTGACAGCTCACTCGACGCTCACTTCACGTAAGTTCTCACGGTGAGGTTTTTACAGAATAGCACTGCAGTTCTATTTCTTTCACTAATCAAAGCTGCATTAAATTTGTAAGGTATTAAGGTCGCTGCAATCACACATAAGACTTCTAAAGTGTCTAATGTCGAAAACGCATCGGTCGCCACAAACCACTCGGTGTTGCAAGTTTCTAAAACCGCCGGTAGACGCTTTCCATCTGGTGGGTTATTTAGCAGACAGAGTGGCTCGTGGCTAAGTAATAACAGCCGCACGGGTCTGTCACGGTTAATTACGTTTACCGAGGCTAGTTCGTGGATAAGAGACATCATTACATACGAAGACCCCTCGTGCCTTGAAAAGCGCGCTAAACCGTCGGTCCCGACTGTCATTCGGTAGATAATTGACAGTCATTGCAGGTACTCACGAGTCGTATAGTCTGACAACCAATCTTAGCAGAGCTACGTACGGTAAGGAAATCGGAAAGGGTCAGTAAATTGGAAGCAGAGGATCAATGATGATGATGAGAATGAATGATGCATCCAATTTGACTGGAATTCGAGTTCAATATAGTTGGGATAAGGCTAGGTTCCGCACCCGATAAGGGTAGGAGCCGCGCCGTGCCCTCGTATCCGAAGTCGGACCCGACTTTTCGCTGCGGGCCATCGTTCGTTCGATGGTCGGGAGCGCCGAGTCGTGGGATGAGTGATCTCCTTCTGTGAAACCACCATTTCACAGAAGGAGGCTGCGGAAAGGTTAAGGGAGGTCGAGACCAATCTCCCGATCCGCAGCAGGCGCACTGGGTGTCGACGGAGGGCGGATAACGCCCTCTTCCAGCCCCCCTGAATGGGTCCAGGGGCGACGGACTTGAGAACGTTCGTCGCCCGTCACACATCAGGACCCGAGGTGGCGGCTCGTAGTGTTCACGCGCGCCCCTCTTAGACGTTGCGGTGGGAGTTCAACACCTCACTTTCCCCTGACATGAGGAAGCCCGCAGCTGCGGGCCGGCACCAACCGTGGGTTGCGGAAGTATCGTGCGTTCCCGCGACCCCCGGTGGAGGTGTGGGATGGAACACCGGGGTGGTTTTTAGTCAGTGAAAGTCTGACAGACCCCGACGCCCGCCCCAGGGCGGCGGCCATCCATGAGGATTTTTCACGCCGAGAAAAAAAAGGTGATGAATTATTGAGTGTATAAACTTAAGATAGTATGACACATACCTGAGGCATATACCCGACCCTGGGTCCGGGCACGCCGCTGCCCTTCTCTCCAGGTCTTCCACCGAGGACCCAGACATTTCCACTGTCTAGTTTCCTCCTGCCCACTATGCAGGACAGTAACGTGGTCTTGCCACATCCTGAAGGTCCGAGTAGACCGTATCTGTGGAAAATAATTGATTTTGTTAGATTTTTTAAAAGTGTCGATAATTTACGAACTTTTTAAAGCGTAACCTAAAGACTGTTTTTATTTTTTTTATGCGTCACATTTAGCACAGTTAAACGTTATTTTCTCTCTTTGTTCTTCCTATGTAAAGAAAGAGTATAAAACAATACGTTTTATACTCTTTCTGTTGTGATAGACAAAGTCCAGATCCAGGTTTTATATGATTTTGGCTGGCCAACTGAAGTTGTTGCTGCGATTTTTTATTTGCAAGAGATTTTTAGCGATTCTTGGCAAGAGTACGAGTACCAAAGGAGTGTATTTCTTTTTTAACATTGCCATTATTAGTACTTACATGATACCCCTATCCACAACCATGTCCATATCCTTAAGGACAGGTTTGAAGTCTGCCTTATCAGGCCTGCCATAGTACTTGTTGGCTTTCTCGATGATCACGGCGGCTGAACAGACCGCCATTTTGGATTGTGCGTACGCTGGTCCTGATTAGAACAATGACATCTTCTTTCTGTTGACAAGGAAATGATTTTATGTTAGTGATGCTGAAGAGGGGCCCGTGGCTAAATAATAACAGCCACACAGGTCGATCGATCAGGTTAAGCTACGCTTGCCGCGGTTGGCCTGTGGATGGGTGACCATCTTTACATAGCGAGACCCCTTCGTGCCTCTGAAAGCACGTTAAGCCGTTGGTCCCGGCTGTCATTCGTGGATCTTTGACAGTCGTTACTGGTAGTCGGAAGACCGAAAGTCTGACAACCAGTCTTACCAAGGGGTATCGTATTACCCAGTAACTGGGTTGTGGAGGTCAGGTAGGCAGTTAATCCATGTAAAATACTGGTATTCAACTGCATCTGGTTAGACTGGATGCTGACCCCAACATGGTTGGGAAAAGGCTAGGCAGATGAATGCTGAACAAACTGCTCTCAAAACGATGAATGAAAACATTGTGAGGATACCGCGAGTTTTTAAGGACCGAAAATGTTAAGATCACACACTGGACCTGCGTGGTGTATTACGGCTAACTCCTTCTCATATAGAGGAGGCCTGTGTCCCAGCAGTGGGAAAATTAAGCTGATTATGCTTATACACTAGCTAGGTTAATCGTGCATTAATCATCTTTACACTGGGTGGTCCATACTGATTCCTATTCCAGATTGAATCATTTGCTTTCCTCAAAATACCTGCTAAACCATGTTGGTCTTTCTCCATCAGTACAATCGTAATAGGCAACAAGTCTGATCTTAGAATATTGATATTTCCCATTTATTAGGAGCGAAGTTCAGATATCCAGTTTGTGAAAAACAAATGAAACTCAGTCGCAAGAACCAGACAAAGATTGTTTGTTGTTAACCTCGGTTTGGTGATTTATTGATGTATACAACTTTGTGACTAACATGGTAAATCCGTACGGACCTTCTCGGTAATTAATAATCAATCGATTGAGGTATCTTGCCGCGTCTGGCATACACAATTGGTTTTATTGAATTGTTGATTTACCTATCAAGTTCTGAGCTGGCCACATGCATAGTTATGTGAAATGTCACTCATTTTCAGGCCAATCATCAATTGTAATGTTCTTCGTGTCTAGTCTTACACCAGCGGGGTAATTGCATACCAAACATAAAATGACATTCGATCACAATTCCTTTCATTTTGACAGTACAGCCACGTTCATTGCGTTAATTACGTTGTCGAGCCGATGATTTTTTCAAACGTATGAAGAAATGGATGACGAAGTTCCTTCAAAATCCTTCGGATTGTGATACAGTGTGTTCCGCAATTTGGGTGCTGGTTTATAATAACCAAATTGAGTCTCTTATCAGTACATCTGCTGTCAAATTACTTGATACGAGATTTGACAATAGGACGCCAGCACATCAAGCTACCCGAAACTGTCAAACTTTCCCAATCGACTTTGAACCTTATGCTTTAGGTATAAAGTTGAAAATCTATTAAAGTTTGACAGATTGTAGTAGCTTGATGTGCTGGAGCCTGTACCTTTCCTTGCCTTGAACATTAAGTATGTATATCGACAATTAATTTGCAGTCTGATGAAAAAGAGGTCTCAGTTCGAAGTCCACGTGTTGCACACATGGAGTGAAATAACTTCTAGTGCTATTAAGCTTACTTGGAAGGATTAAGGAGGATGTGATAAGGAAGCTCTCAGAATTAAAATGATCTCTCGTTTTCTGCAATTTGCAGGTCAGTCCAACCCGAGACTCTATTGACTATAATTCTGTAAGAACATATTTACAGAATTATGATCAATAGAATCTGATAAAGACTTGCAAATTGCAAAACACGTAAGAAAATTGGAATTTTGGGGCGACACTGGTGCTTTCGCCAAAGTAGGTTATCATGGAGAGCTCAGACGCAATTGTCAGGTGTAACCGCCTTACATGCCAAGACATCTCCGAAGAAAAGGTATATTTAAAACCATGAGCACTTTTATAGGAAGTGAGCAATTTGAGCACCCACTTCCGGTCGCCACGCGAACATAGTACCTAAACATGCAATTATACATAATCTCCAAGGTTTCTCTCGTATTTAACTGTTATTTCGTGAATTACATGGCTGGAAGATAATTCTTGAACGTGCAGTAAAGCGGCTGTTTAGAAGTGTTGATTATAGGGTTTATGTTGCACTTCTAGTGCTTTTGATGCGGGTTATTATTAGTTTGATTATTACCCTGAGCTAGGTTCAGTAACATTGTGGCCTTGTGGTATATAAATCGAAGACCAACCTTGCATGAGTTAACTCTCCGAAGACCAACCAGACATTTCTTTAACTGTCACTATCAAAGTCACTTCTGAATCCGCACATACACGAAAAAAAAACTGATTTACTACGAAAAAAAACTGAACTTGGACAACTACTTCATTGATTTTTTACGAATAGGTACATAGGTATACGGCTGGGGTCTAGTTGGTCGCTGCAGATCCAATCTGGCTACATGGAGTATAATCGACCCTGAATCCTTTAGGGGATAAATGAGTCAAACGGCAGAGCTGTCCACTTGCGTACTGATCGGACAAAAATATCATACTTATTCATCGACACGAGAAGAAGAAACCTATTTCTGTAAGTCATGTAAGAATTTACCTTGAACTTAACGTTGCGGATCCTACGACCAGAATTCTTTGGAAACTGGCAAACCGCGAACTCCGTTAAAGGTGAAAGAGTAAAGCAGGAGAACCACTTTTCTAAGGCGACCAGGGGCCGTATTACGAAGTATTAATTCCATCATGATTCCAGTCCCAAAAAAGGAAAGTGCTGTCATGTATAGCTCCGTCTCTCTCTTATACTGGAATAATAATGGCACAAAACCGTCATAGTACGTCATCAGGGTGAAATATAATTGCAGAAGTGGTTTATGGGATAGTCAAAATATATTCTTAAACAAAATGCTTTGAAGGCTGTCTTAAATGGTTCACGCCCCTTATATAGCTTCCTAGTATTTCAGGTTGATTGATATATTTATAATTGATGCTATCGTATGCAGGCCACGAACGATAGTTTTGATGTAGGTACGAATAAGAATTAGCATAATTTCATTAATGATATTACAGCGTCATGAATCTATGATTACGTATGACGAAGATGCATCGTGATTCGTTTCACAATAAAGAAATGATGTATGATTTTACATAAAATAAACATACTAAGTAGTTATCATTTGTATGGAAGACAGAATTTTAGTGTCGAAATTATGTACCAACAAAAATGGCATGTATTGATTCAAACCTCTCATATTACTATGTATTTTGCTTTCCAAAAAATATCAATGAACACTTTAATATAGTGAATGCGCCTCTAACTGCGACCATCTTGGATATTGCGCTCGCCGGCCACTGCCACGGCACCACTCGCTACGCTCGCTCGGCTCGCGCACGGTTCGTCACAGTTCTAACCCAATGGACCAAGAGCCAGTGACCAATTTTAGGTGGTCATTTCAAAAGTCATGAAACTTCACACAATAAATCCTCTATACCTACTGTACATTAAAAGTCACTTCTGGCCATATTGCTGTCTCACTTGCACTCGCACGGACACGCTTTCGCTCTGGCAGATTGTTAGTGATGGAATTTGGTTCTGGCATTTTATATTATTTATTGTACAAACATTTTATTTATTCCGTCAAAATTCGACTGATAAAATGACAAAAAATATTTTTTTTTTTAAATAAATATTTAAAGCGTTCTGTTAACAATTAGGAGGGATGTAAATGTTCTGGCAAAAATTACATGTATAGAAAATACTGTCAAAAGTAATTTCCGAAAATTTTATTACTGATACATTGACTAAAATAAATCTTATTTCTTACCCTCCTTAAAATTTTAGGGTAATTTACCCCGGCCACAGAGGGCTGCCAGAAGTGACTTTTAGTGTACAGTAGGTATAGAGGATTTATTGTGTGAAGTTTCATGACTTTTGAAATGACCACCTTAAATTGGTCACTGGCTCTTCCTCTATAACCTAACTCATATGCTTGGGGTGCCATAGCTTAATTACTGCGACCAACTCGGCTCGCACGAGTTATGTGTGGTCACCCTACTACAATTAGCTTTGTCAGCAGTGCAGCTTCTTCCAAATCTAGTGAGTAAGTAATTATAATGTAGGACATTGTCGTCACGTCACGCAGCAATTGTCATCTTAGCATAATTTAGCTATAGGTAAGTACCTTGTATCTTTAGGATTAAAACATTAATATCTTTACTATCACTCTGTCAGTTAAATAAAGTTATTTTTATAAACTCTCCCATTGTAGTGTACTTAATTCACGCGTTCGGACACAGTTCTAACCAAACCTAACACGTTTGGTCGGGTATACCCTAGTTTAGTTATTGCGACCAACTGTGCGAAAAGACCAAAAAAACCTTACATTTTACCTGAAACGACAAACGTTTAGGTACTGTGTATAAAGTTCGTGTACAGTACTTTCAGAATTAGTAAATGTACATTTATAATTAACGTACTTAAAATAAAAAAAAAAAGATTCGCTGAGGACAGGATTCGAACCTGCGCGGGTATAACCCATTGGATTTCAAGTCCAACTCCTTAACCACTCGGACACCTCAGCTCTATGATAATCGTTGAAAAAAGGCATTCACTAGTATTTAACCCGGCGGCACTCGCTACTGGGTAAAAAATACCACAGAGTACAACTACACTAGCACTGTCGATTTATAATTTTTGATCTCAATTTTACGTGATACCTAAGAAAAAAATTTTTTTGTTGATTTTTCTAAGACTATGAAGAATTTTTGTTTTTAATTTTGCGTTCTTTTTTAAGATAAGCTATAATTTGAAATAAATAATAATTCAAACTTTCAATTTTCTTTTATTTATTAGACATTAGTATTGATAAACTAAATACGCCATTAAAGTCTGTAAAGCTAACTTATTTTCCAAGATAATGTCATTTAAATCATGTGGTATTTTTTACCCGGTAGCGAGTATTCGTGCATGTAAACACCTAGCGAGTACCGCCGGGTTAATGGGTAAATAATGGATTTGTTTGTACATGTGTAGATAACGATAAAGCTAACAGTAGTAATGATGTCTTTATGAAAAACCTCATAATTATGTATTCTTTGATTAACGTATTGTAGATAATTATGTAGTGTTAACATTAGAGACACGTGCAAATGGTTTTTTCAATATTTTTGATCTTCGATCATGTTCAACAAAAGTACGTTTGAATAATTCATTGAATGGGTTGCGCGTAACGGTCGCGACTTACGAAATGTAGATCGGGGGTTCAAATCCTAGCAGACACTTTACTTTGTGTAAATTATTTCATCACCATTGCTCTCAAAATGGTGAAAGAAAACAGCGCGAGGAAATCATCATGTCCTAAAACCAAGAATTCGACGACATGGGTTGATTGATGACGAGGGCAGAAAGCACAGGCTGTTTGGCATGCCTCCATGTCGTACTGTTGCACGTGCTAAGTCGCCAATTCCTCGCACTCTGGCTGCGTTTAATGATCTCTTGGATTCCAATCCAACAAGCGATCTGTTTGCGGATGGATGGACGAAGATTTTATTGGTATGTCAGAAGTGCTGCGAGAATAATTTATGAAAGTGTTGTTAACCGTCCTTTATTTATGTTTTCCTCTTATACTTTTAAATTTTACGTTGTTTATTTTGTATATTTTAAAATGTGTTATAATTGTCTCTTTTAGTTTTAATTTTATATGTTACTGTAATTGGTTAAACACGACCGTTGTAATTAAATAAATAAATAAATGTGACATCTACCAACCCGCACTGGGCCGGCGTGGTGGATTACGGCCCACTGCCTCGAACCGAGAGGAGGCCTGTGTCCCAGCAGTGGGAACATTATGTATACTGGCTTTATTTAAATATTAATTACGTACAATAAATACAACTTATCACACTAGGCTCATTATAAATGCGATTGTCGAATACCCAGCGGTAACCATCCCATAATCGTCTGACGAGAATCATCCAGAAGCGACACGGCGACATTTTTGGCGTCGTTGAGTCATTTGGCGACTTAACTTCAGTGAGTGAGAGCCCTTATAAGAGTGTCTGGCTGATTTACATTGCTAAGTCGGTGTTTAGAAGGAAATCTATTGATTTCAATATGATTGTTGTCTACGCACGATGATGTTTCAAGATTACTTTTAACCCGGCGGCACTCGCTACTGGGTAAAAAATACCACAGAGTACAACTACACTAGCACTGTCGATTTATAATTTTTGATCTCAATTTTACGTGATACCTAAGAAAAAAATTTTTTTGTTGATTTTTCTAAGACTATGAAGAATTTTTGTTTAATTTTGCGTTCTTTTTTAAGATAAGCTATAATTTGAAATAAATAATAATTCAAACTTTCAATTTTCTTTTATTTATTAGACATTAGTATTGATAAACTAAATACGCCATTAAAGTCTGTAAAGCTAACTTATTTTCCAAGATAATGTCATTTAAATCATGTGGTATTTTTTACCCGGTAGCGAGTATTCGTGCATGTAAACACCTAGCGAGTACCGCCGGGTTAAAGGAAAGTTGGTGTTGGTAGTAAATATCGTAAGCAGGTTTTGATTGGAATTATTCGAATTCCCTGATCGTGGCCCTAATTTTTTTTCCAATCGTCAGATAACTTTAAATAAATATGAATAAATGAGGCAGTTTGAGATATTTTCCGTACAAAAGCTGTCAAACCTCAATTTTTATTCCTCAGATAAAAGTTTCAGACAACTTTTATCCGATTGAAAAATTTACCCTTAGAAAAAGAAAACGAACAATTTTTATTTCTCAGGTAAAAGTTAAAGCTATCAAAATTCTCTCGATTTTGTGGTACAGAAAAATCCATTTAATTTTGTCTCAAAGATACGAACTGACAGACAACTGTAGTGCTATGCTATAAAAATCTCACAGTGATAACTCGGGTGAAGTGAGCTTAAAGTGAGATATCATTAGTGTCAATCCAATAAAATAAAAATAGCATCAGATAGAATGACAGCTCACTTCTCCTTACTTCTCACGATGAGATTCTAAGGGCCTTATCACACTGGCGATTTGCAAGCGAGTCCAAAGCGAGGCGAGGCGTACACTCTGGCGTCGACGGCGCCATTCGCGGTGAGCTCGCTGCGCTCTCGCCTCGCTTTGGACTCGCTTGCAAATCACCAGTGTGATAAGGCTTTAACAGAACGGACACTGAGCGCTGTTGGTGCATTTATAGGGCAATTCTCTCGTTCTAAAATACCAGTAAAAACCCATCAACTTAGAGATCATCATAGACAAACGGCTCGAAGAATACGCTATGGGGTTAAGTTTGTAATGATGTTACACATAAATATTATGTACAGACGCCACTTGACGCCAGCATATCAAGCTACAATCTGTCAGATTTCTTTATTAGATTTTCAACTTTATCACTAAAGCATAAGGTTCAAAGTTGATTGGGAAAATTTGGCAGTTTCGGGTAGCTTGATGTGCTGGCGTCTGTACGTCTATGATCTATCGGTCGTAATATCGTGTCGCTGTACTGTGGGCGAGTAATTGTAAATATTACCACGGACTGTAAGCAGGTCACATTTTCTCTACAGAAATACTCTGCAAAGATGAGTCAGAAATAAGTAGATCACCAGTATTATCTGCTAAATGTTTTCACTGCTGGTACACAAGCCTTCCCTCTGTGAGCGGTGCTCCGTAAGGGTGGGCCGCAATCTACCACGCAGCCCAGTGCGGGTTGATAGATGGCACATGTCTTCGAATTTTTGGTTCTAGGACATGCCGGTTTCTTCACGATGTTTTCCTTTACCGTTTTCGAGAGCAGTGATGAAATAATTTACACAAAGTAAATCACCTGTCTGGGTTCGAACCTGCGACCTACCACTCGGTAAGTCGCTGCCGTTATCACTGGGTCACCATGCCCTGTTTTAAATAGACCATGTCAAACATGATAATTATGTCACACAAAAAAAAAAAAAACACGTGGATTTTACATTTTATTCCACTATCATTGTAATTAAACAATCGTAGTCTATGCAAGTTCGGCGACGGAAACGGGGTCTTATCCATAGTCTGGCGTTCAAACCTGTTGGTTTGGCCCACTGAACTCTTTTGGCGTCCGCACACTAACGCGGCCGTATGTTTACACGTGTGCCGAGCCTTTATTTAATGAACGTGCGTGTGTGCGTGCGATTGATGCGCTTGTCCAATGACACACGTTTTTTTTTTTGATGTTTCGATTTTTTGTAGCTTTTTTTTGTGAAATCATTGATAAGTGTAAAATATTTTTTTGTTGGTTGTTGTTATTTACACAGTATTTAGGCAAAAGAGAGTACACCTGTGTTTGCGTACATTTTATGCCATATTAATATCTCCCGCGTTGCTGACTGGCAATTATGCCCGCAGTCCGGTCAGAAAGATTTTTGAAAATGACATATGATGTCACAGCAACTTTAATTGATTTTAATGCGGTAAAACCGTAGAAGCAGGCTTCCGATTTGAGGAATGGTAAGGATTCAGTTTATAGATGATGATGGTAGTCAATTTAGATAACAATTTACCAGATCAAGGATTTCAAGTCACGATCACGGTCTTGATGGACGCAAAAATTAGAAACGAATGCGGTCATGAGACAATAATAAAATAATTAAATTAGTATTTCAAAGTCAGCCAATTAATTGCTAGACGTCGCAAAAAACGTATTACGTATTATTCAAGAACTGTTTGGTCAAAGATGAAAGATGATCATTTGTGTAACATATTAATGAGTTCGCATGTTAGCTAGTTGTATGCAGGGCTTACTGATATACAAGGTGTAACTTAAATAACGCACAACCTCTTAAGGGGTCATTGTACTCATCATTATGAACAACTTTTACTATGGGACCAAACCTGAAATCGCGAAAAAAAAATCAGCTGTTCCCTACATTTATGTTCGCATAACTCGTCAAAATGTAGGGAACAGCTGATTTTTTTTTCGCGATTTCCGGTTTGGTCCCATAGTAAAAGTTGTTCATAATAATGAGTACAATGACCCCTTAAGGGGTTGTGCGTTATTTAAGTTACACCTTGTATAAGGTCAAATTAAATTTGTTTTATCATCTTTAGATATTAATCAAACGCATCACGCCAGCGGAGTTTCTCTAGCTAATTTAAGTTGACCCGGTATTTCAGTGGATATATATCAGGATATTGTATATTAATGGATATTTATGAATTATTCAAGAAGTTAATATGTTATGAGAACATTACAGACCATCATAGATCCCCATAACAATAGCTACGCTTTGCAATAATATATTCCAAACACGTTCTTTTCACATAAAGAGGAAACACTAATAAAATGATATGTAACTCATGTGATAAAAACATAGTTATAATTATACCTTATTATTATACTGGATGATTTTTTGTCAGGCTCCAAATTTTTACAGGGTGTTCTACTCATGAATATGAACAACTGTCACTATGGGACCAACTCTGAAATCACGAAAACAAAATCAGCTGTTTAATACAAAGGTTCAATACCTACTTGACCAAAATGTATGAAACAGCTGATTTATTTTTTCGTGATCTCAGAGTTGGTTCCATAGTGAAAGTTATTCATATTCATGGGTGGAACACCCTGTAAAAATTTGGAGCCGGTAAAAAAGCATGCTGTATAATATGATGACGATATGTGGATGTTGTAGTGTGGATGTCGAAATCACCCTTTTTAAGGCGGATTAATTAATATGTCATAATGAATCACCAATGTTGTGTCACTTTTCTAACAATAGTTGTAAGTCATTGATTATTATAATAATTATAATTATTACAGTCTAGGAAGTGTCTTTTCAGTACCAATACCTACTATACTCGCGATAATTCTGTTAAATGTAAAATCAATATTATTGTGGCACCGAGTTGCCGTGTCTGGCATACCTCTGTTAAATCCGCGATGGTTTGTGCGGTATTATATACAATTATACATATTATATTATATTGTTATACGCCTTGAAAATGTTTTGAATAATAAAAGTTAGTATATTGTTATGTATATAATAATATATATATATGTATATATATGTATAATACTACTCGGACTCAACTGTAATTGCCAAATAAAGAAAGATTTGCATTTTTTTTTTCAAGAATTGTTTGCTCAACGTGATTGTACAGTCATCTATTACTTAATAAAAATCAAATAAAACCGAGCCTTCATTTAAAAGTCGGTTTGGGCAAGTACTTAATACTAAATCATTTGGGGTCGAAATCCGAGAAAACTGTCATAATATCGACACATCCAACATCTGCCCCCAGATGTATTCATTTTATGTTGTTATGTTTTTTTAATGAAATAGAACCGGCTCGGTTCTACTGCATAAAATAACCGGTTTAATTCCCTTATTTTTAAGAACGTTCACATTCTATTCTTAGTTACAATCTATCAAAACTATCTCTAATACTCTACATTCTACATTTTTGTGATTAACATTGTCACTGAGGTGAGACTGAGACTACATTTTGAGCATTTTTAATTACTTGAACTGCGCATTTGAGCTAGGCCTACAGTGTATAAAAAATGATGTCGACAAAAGCGTGTCGGTGGCAATGGACACAAGCACTCTCGTAGATACTTGATGCAATGCGTTACGTGTGATCTCGGATGACCGGAACACAGTGAGCCAACCTTAGTTATGTCATCGACCTCATATATTAGCGAAATTGTCGACTCAAGTGGATAACGACATTTTTGTTAATTGGTGCCCTAATGGCTGTGTCGAGGTTCTTGGCCTAGGCTAGAGTATAAAGTGAAAATCAGGATGCTGTTTATAAAGGTCGGCGGAAACAAGTACTCCATGGAAGGCGGGGGGCCATCGTCAGCACATGAAGAGAACAATTGAAATGAAATTCCGTTTCCTAACTTTCATTTAAAAGATAAGGAAAATGGGTATCATTTACACGAATAGACCCTTGGGAATTTAATGCTTGGGGGGATATAAAAGACATAAACGCTTGGCGTGTAAATCTGTCTCAAATGGCAGTGTGTGTTATTATTTTCTGCGTAACTAATGATTTTGTTTCGGTGTTCAAGTTTAAATATACCTATGTACGAAGCAGGTTTAGATGTAGGTATTATTGATTATTATATTTTTAAGGCAAATTTTTCAATAGTCATATAACTTTTATCTGAGGAATAAATATTACAGTTTGACAGCTTTTGTACAGAAAATATGTCAAACTGTCATTCTTATTTATTCTTTAAAACTAAAGCATAGCATCAGCTTCAGGTGGAATGACAGCTCACTTCACCTAAGTTTTTTTTTTTAATAGACCGTCTGCACTCGAGCGAAGTCGGAGCGTGACATAAAATACGGAAATAAAAGCAAAACATAAGAAGATCTGCAGCAAGCGCAACTCAATTAACAAAAGACTGACGTGCCTACATTATCTCAATATTGATATATCTTACATAAATATTATAATAATTGAAATGTCATACCGTGTTATGAGAGAAAGTGACAGCTATGGTGGCTCGTTACGATGTGGCAGCCAGCCAGTGAACAGGGACGGACTAGCCAATACGTGATTATGGGATTGATCGCGACTTTGTGTCTTCCTATGTGTTTTGGTTATGCATGTAGGTACACTAGTGGTTTAACTTAAGGGTTTGACAGTACATGAGTAGGCTGTTGTATGTGATTATGATGGTGCGCAACTCCAGGGCCCCAATTCTGTATTATTCCCCTCGAAATCTTACCACCTGCAAACGACGTTAACCTTTTGAATGTCTTAAGTTACACAGTCCGACATAGGCAATTGTCTTTCTATTGTGTCTCTAATTACGGCATTCGATGAGTTAATTTCGTATATTGTTAACGGCAAGGATGCATGACATGTATTTAATCATTATCTGCCTGCCTTTTCCCAACTATGTTGGGGTCGGCTTCCAGTCTAACTGGATGCAGCTGAATACCAGTATTTTAAATGGAGCGACTGCCTATCTGACCTCCACAACCCAGTTACTGGGTACCCCTAGGTAAGACTGGTTGTCAGACTTTCGGGCTTCTGACTACCCGTAACGACTGCAAAAAGATCCACGAATGACAGCCGGGACCAATGGCTAACCTAACAATTTAATAAGGTGTCAAAAGCAACAAATGTTACTCAGCGCAAGGTGGCAATAGGAAGGTAAAAACACCATTTATCATAACTACTTCAAAAACCTTGAAATAAATCAAAATACAGACGAAATTATTTGCATATCCATAGTGTTGCATGACATGCATTTGAAATAAATAAATATTTTTAGACGGTTAGAGAGGCCTGTCGACCTTATAGTAAGGTTATGGTTGATAATAAATTCGAATAAAATTAGTGATAATTACTATCATCGCCCAGGGATGGGCATTTTTTTATCAAATATTATTTAGTTATTTTTTTTTTAATTTTTTTTTTAAACTTTTCGCACAAAAGGTACAAAGGCGGACTTAATGCCTTAGGCATTCTCTACCAGTCAACCAAGGGTGGTGAAGAGATTAGATTAGTTAGTTTTTTTTTATTACTTTTTTTTATTGTTTTTTTTTTGTATGTTGTAATTTTTTTCTTCTATTCGATTGAAATTATGTTATTATTGGCCTCGTTGACTTCAGAAACTGTTCGCATTTTTTTTAAACGTATGTACAAAGTTCAGGAATCCGCTGGATGCGAGAAGCACAGAACCGGTCGAAGTGGCGGTGCTTGAGGAGGCTCTTGTATGTCCAGCAGTGGACGTCTTTCGGCTGAAATGATGATGATAATGTACAGACGCCAGCACATCAAGCTACCCGAAGCTGTCAGATTTTCCCAATCAACTTTGATGCCTTGTGCTTTAGCAGTAAAGTTGAAAATCTATTAAAGAAATCTGACAGATTGTAGTAGCTTGATGTGCTGGCGTCTGTATATTATCATCACAACTTAGTTAATCGTACAAAATAGTGATCTTTAAATTATTATTTTTTGGTTTTGGTTATTTTTCATTTAACCTCTCAAACGTCGAATGTACCTACACCATGTATACAGATAACAATACAAATTTTATTGTGTCTGCTAATTGGCGTTTATTTATAGAAAAAAGTCATGTGATTTGAACCATCGATTTAAATGAACCAACCCTGCTACTACCGGATAGTCGTAGTGGCTTACAAAGGTCACTCTCGAAAAAGACCAGTTATGTGCAACGACTGTTACTTAATAGGTACGTATTATGTATGTAGATATACATATGTGTGTTGTGCAGAGGCCCGAAAGTTCAAATGATGACATAGACATTTTTCAATGCCATTCTGGTGCAAGCGAACTAAAGAGCAGTGGTGGGCCAGTGGAAACAGCTGCGACTTATTATTTATAGGTCGTAGGTTCAAACCTTCACAAGCACTTTACATTGTGTAAAATTATTATCACCACTGCTCTTTGAATGGTGAAGAAAAACACTCTGAGGAAATCAGCATGTCCTGCACCAAAAAATGTGTAAACATGTGACATCCACCAACCCGCACTGGCCCCGCGTGGCCCATTCCTTCTTGAAGAGAGGAGGCCTGTGTCCCAGCAGTGGGAACATTATAGACCGATTATGTTATATGTATGTTACGTACAACTTTTCATTAACATTTTCAACTAGTGTTCGTGAAAATGGGTCAAATTATTAGGTTTTGGTTTACTAAGAAGAACGAGTACTAAGAAGAGCGGCAAACGGTCACAAAACAATGTCTGTTCAAATCAGAGTTTTTTTTCTCCTTAACGTCAAATGAAAATGACAGATTTTCATGACTACCGTTATAATATGACAGAACCGCTTTTCTAGGAATACGTACAAGTATGTAAGAAGGAATACTGACACTACGCTGGCAAGTGGCCACGTAATAATGGGTTGAACAAATAGGTTTAACACGTGTCTTGACAAGATTATCTTCTAGGTAGGTCTGATTCTCTAAGCAATTCACACACTATCCAATCGTGATACTATTTAATTTGATCACCAAATTGTATTTAGCATTGAAATAATTTGTAACACTGGAGTTTCCTTCCTGATATCCAATATGGCGCCTGTTTAAATTCGGCTCACGTTGACATACAAAGGAAGCGATCATGTCATTTTGTTGCTATCATATTGTCAAATAATAAATTAAGAAGGAAGGAGAAAAAGTAAAATAATAATTCAAACAGGTCAAAAAGAAAAAAAAAATCATTTAGAAAATAAACATTTTCCCCTCTATTTATAAACGTTGCTTATAGCTAAATAAGCTAAGTAATGATTAGCGCCTGCTTTACAATACATTTTTGACGTTTAAACGTCTCTTAACTTTAATCAACGCTTAAAATGTAACCCCTACATTATTAACCTCTCACTCGTCGTCGTCGACGTACACCATGTATACAGATAACAATAAAATTTCTATTGTGTCTGCTAATTGGCACGCGACGGGTTACTTATTATAAAAATATTTAGTAAGTACATTCAATTTTAGTAACATATGCATGTAAACACACAAACACAGATAAATATAGCAAAAGTAACGTAACGCTCAAAATAATACACTTTTTTTGGTTTAGCTCTCATTCACCAAGTGTGCAGAGTTTAACGTGCGGTCTGTTAGGCAAGCTTATTAAGTTCGGTACAATAGAAAATGTAATTGTGACAGTTATTTATTATTTTTATTATTTATTTATTTATTGAAAACAGTACTGTGCCTACAAAATTAGTAAATCCGGTCTTTTCCTTGAAATGAACTGCAAATATTTGTTATTTAAATAGATTTAGTAATAAAACTCTAATGTAATTCACAAAAGCCATCTAAGGACTTCCGGTAAAGAAGTGGTAAAACTAGAGTTTTCTGAGGTCAAAAACATACGATACAAACGGGGTCACATCACTAGTTTTATTAATTTATCAATTTTATTATTCATGAGAAAAAATAGATTGCCACTCAAATTGGGCAATGCACTGGCCTTAGAGTGCTGGTTCAAATATGTTTGTAAAAGTTTCAAATGTTGCAACAATTTTTAAACTAATATTTTGAGCGTTTGATTAAGGACGGCTATAGGGACATTCACCTTGGTTATCTGCGTATTTTGCCGCTTTCTTTGAAGGTTACTTTATATTATTAGTTTCCGATTTTAAAATATTTTACATTGGCGATTAGGTTATTACATTAAGGGCTGATTTTTCAATCGACAGTTAATTTTTATTCGTGAAATAAAATTGACGTCCGACAGATTTTGTATGGAACTGTCAAAAATTCAAAATTATTCCTCAAATAAAATTACCAAGCGTTGGAAAAATCAGCTCTTAGGGCTGATTTTCCAATCGACAGATACATTTTATTCGTGGATAAAATTTATCATGATGGGCCGCCAATTTTTAATGGGATGCACATACGCCAGCACATCAAGCTACTACAATCTGTTAAATTTCTTTAATAGATTTTCAACCTTATCGCTATAATGTAAGGTTCAAAGTTGATTGGGAAAATTTGACAGTTTTGGGTAGCTTGATATGCTGGCGTCTGTACAAAGGAAACCATTCGTGATGAGATGGTAGTAATGGGTCTCGCGGATAGGCGAGACTTGTCGCACGACATTAGTTTTGTGGTTTTAATCAAAACAGATTAGCGTGTCCATAGGAGAAAATAAGTCATTAAAAAAATTGTAAAGGTTTTATGTGCTGTTTTAGTTTTACTGGCCATTCTGATCGTTTCTTGCGTCTGCGACGACGCTTTATCGAGGGAGGAGTCGTCACTGAGCCGCTGCGCCGCGCCGACATTGGCTTGCTTGACCTATTAATAAATAGACACGGCAACGTTTTTGACGAAGATTTTTTGAAAAATGTGACCTATATTAAAAAGTGGTTCAATTAATTCTGCTCGTTATTCTGATTAAACTATTTTCAGGTTTTGCGCATTTAACGTTACACGTTGTATATTAGGTAACTATGTTTTTCAGGTATGCCACCGACTTAGTATTTTAGGAAGTAAGAAACTACGTTTTTGTTTAAATATGCTTTATCTTTGATAGAGGGGCCCGTGGCTTAATAATGACAGCCGAACAGGTCGATCGATCAGGTTAAGCTACGCTTGCCGCGGTTGGCCTGTGCATGGGTGACCATCTTTACATACCGAGACCCCTCCGTGCCTCGGATAGCACGTTAAGCCGTTGGTCCCGGCTGTCATTCGTAGATCTTTGACAGTCGTTACGGGTAATCAGAAGCCCAAAAGTCTGACAACCATACTTACCTAGGGGTATCGTATTACCCAGTAACTGGGTTGTGGAGGTCATATAAGCAGTCGCTATATGTAAAATACTGGTATTCAGCTGCATCCGGTTAAACTGGAAGCCGATCCCAACATAGTTGGGAAAAGGCAGGCAGATGATGATGCTTTATTTTTCTCAATAAATACGTTCCCATTTCTTGTGACAGTCATAAGAAGCTGGCCATGCTCTGCAGTAGACCTTTACAGGCCGCTACGGTGACTCAATCCATCGAGAAAATGTGGGTGTGACGTAATGTGTCATGGCGCGTCTGATTGTTTATTGTCAGGCCACAGAATAAAAAAACGGTTGGTGGTTTCTCGCTGTTTGATTGTGAAACTCCTTGTTGGTTGTGCTTAGTTCCTTGTCTATGGCCTGTATTCTAGAACATCTAAGTTTAATTCGAAGAAACCTATAACATAACATAACGTCACACCTGTTATCCCCGAAGGGTTAAGCAGAGGTGTACCTACCAAAAAGCCAGCACATCAAGGTACTACAATCTGTCTTTCTTTAATAGATTTTCAACTGTATCGCTGAATAGATTTTCAACTGTATCGCTGAAGTATAAGGTTCAAAGGTGATTGGGAAAATTTGACAGACAGGCTTGATGTGCTGGCGTCTGTACATACAGTCATGCCATCAACCGGGTACAAGTCCGGACTCCGGACTGCTACCGAGAAGTTCCTGAGGGAAAACCAAATAACATTTAGCCCGACCTTGGAATCGAACCCAGGAACTCATTCTCATTCACAGCACTTGCGACCACTAGAACGACGAGGCAGTCAATCAGAAAAACTATAAACTACTTATCGAATTAAATTCAGATTGATATTTATATGCTACTAAGTGTGCACTCAAAACGGTGAAGGAAAACGTCGTGAGGAAACCTGCATGGGTTAGAAGGAAAAAATCACATTTACACACATCTGTGACATCTACTAACCCGCACAGGGCCCGCGTGGTAGATTACAGCCCAGTCCCTCTCAATAGGAGGAAGCCTGTGTCCCTGCAGTGGGAACATTATAGCCCGGGTAAACATGATTTTCGGTGTGTTTTCGGCCTCATTTCGGCGTGGTGTCGGTGTATTTTCTGTCTATTTCGGCGTGTGTCGGCGTGATTTCGGCCTGTTTTCGGTGTGCCGGCGTGTGTTTTGGGCGTTTTGTTCACTACCTCGGCCTGTTTTCGGTGTATTTTCGGCCCGTATTTTTTACCAGGTAGGCTACCCGGGTAAAAATGATTTTCGGTGTGATTGAACACTGAAAACAACTGTTTTCGGTGTTTTGTTCACTACCTCGGCCTGTTTTCGGTGTATTTTCGGCCCGTATTTTTTACCAGGGTAATTATGCTTTATGCTTTTAAGGTGTAATCCGTCAGTTCTGAATATATTCAAGCTTGATCATTTCAATATCGTTTTAGATCCCGGTCGTTACCACCAAAAACTTTGAAATAACGGTTGTAACAAAATGTTGAAAAATAGTACGGCAGAGTTATTGATAATTCAAGAGGTATAAAACAGGATTAGTAGATATTGTAACGGCTTTCATTAATTATAATATTTTTTTTAACCATCCTCAGAAAACTCAGGTAGGTGACCAATTTGTCAATATAAGTGTCAAAACAGTACTTATATTCGTAGCAGTGTCCATAATCTCAGATAATTTACATCCCATCTACAACTTAATCAGTTATCTACTTTAGTAAAATGTACCTATTCTAAGTTATTTTTGGGTACCATATGTAACAAAAAGGTCCTAATAAGTTTTCGGTTGCAAGGAATTTGATCTTTGTACACTATGACATTCAGTTTGTTGTTCCATAACTTGAAAATACGCGGTTTACGATTTTTATGTGGTTAGAGCATTAACATAACCTCAATATACCGTCATTAATAAGACTCTTGTTACCAATGTTTACAAAGGCAACGCTTGCGCGTACGCATCTAATTTCTAATGTATACTCATATACAGTTAGAGGATCGGGGTCATTGTACAGGTGACAGTTAGCTAGGACAACAGGCATTATTAACGGATGGTTGAAAAGTCATGAATTAGTTTAGATCGTTTAGATTGATTGCTTTTTGCTGACATTGCTTGTCTATCAAAAATATGAAAAGGGTTAACTATAGAGCTTCTGATTTGACGTTACACTAGTCAGTCATTCTTCCATAGAGTTCAATCCATTGTTTGACAGTATACAAATGATATAAACTTGTCTCGTCATTATCTAGCCCTGTACAGACAAAGAATTACAAAAAAAAAATGGTTTGAAGGCTATGAGCGTCGAAACTTCCATATTTAAACGCATCTTTGGGAGTCAATAAACAACTCACGGAGTATTAAAATGACAAAATTGGTACAGTAAAGGGATAAATAATTTATTAAAAAATCAAGTATCTTAATTTTTAATAAATACCATATCCAGTAGTTTTAAAAGGTTTGTTCGTGAAATTTTAGGCTCGTTTCGTTCTTAGTTTATTTTAGTAAATAAATACAACTCAATCAATAAATAAATAAACCAATAGCATGCATATAAGCCACAGCCAACGAGTTCGAGCCGTGGACTAGTGAATAATATATGCCAACAGGCGCATATCATAGACCGATAGGAGGACTGGTGAAGGTCACGGTAATCCGATACACGCAGGAAGCGCAAGACTGGTCGTTCTGGGGACGCTTAGGGCCTATGTTCAACAGTGAACGTCTTACGACTGTGATGATAATGATAGTTTCTAGTCTTTTTCTTAGCATGCCAGTGGCAAAAATAAGGTGAAAAAAATATACAACGTGTAACGTTAAATGTGCAAAACCTGAAAATAGTTTGATCAGAATAACGAGCAAAATTGATTGAACCACTTTTTAATATAGGTCACATTTTTCAAAAAATCTTCATTAAAAAGGTTGCCGTGTCTATTTATTAATAGGTCAAGCAAGCCAATGTCAGCGCGACACAGCGGCCCGGTGACGACTCCTCCCTCGGTAAAGCGTCGTCGCAGACGCAAGAAACGACCAGAATGGCCAGTAAAACTAAAACAGCACATAAAACCTTTACAATTTTTTTAATGACTTATTTTCTCTCTGATATAGGTCAATTGAATTAAAAATCAGTTGGGGTGTCTGAGGTTTTGCGCATTTAACGTTACACGTTGTATACAACAAAATACAGCAACGCGAATACCGTTCGCTGACGCAGCCATTAGGTCCTCGCGTGTGCAGGTGACAGGGCATGCGGTGCAAGATAGGAGCTGAGCCATAGTCTGTGGAGAGTGAGAGGCGCATACACCGCAAGTAAATCGCACGTCACTTTGTGACATAAAAAAATACTATACAGAGTGAAATTAAATTAGCTAGCGAAATTAAAAAAAAATAAAATAAAATATTAAATGAAATTAATTAATTTCATTTAATTAAATCAAATTAATTAATTTCATTTAATCAAATCAAATTAATTAATTTCATTTAATTAAATCAAATTAAACTCTGCTGACGTGATGGGTTTCGATATCATCATCATCATCTGCCTGCCTTTACCCAACTAATCATGATTGCCCAACCTAAATAGTTCTACAGTTAATTACGAGATCATAGGAGGGAGAAGGAGATATAAGGCGAGACAGCTGGACCTTCAGACAAGCTATCAGGTAATCAAAAGGTGCATCTTCAATGTATGTTGGGGTCGGCTTCCAGTCTAACCGGATGCGGCTGAATACCAGTATTTTACATGGAGCGACTGCCTGTCTGACTACCACAACCCAGTTACTAGGGTAATACGATACCCCTTGCTTGGTAAGACTGGTTGTCAGACTTTCGGTCTTCTGACGACCCATAACGACTGTCAAAGATCTACGAATGATAGCCGGGACCAAAACCTTAACGTGCTTTCCGAGGCACGGAGGGGTCTTGGTACGTAAAGAGCACCCATCCACAGACCAACCGCGGCAAGCGTAGCTTAAGCTGATCGATCGACCTGTGCGGCTGTTATTACTTAGCCACTAAGCTTCGATATCTGAACACGATAAAATAAAATACATTAGATGTTTTTTTTTTGGGGTTAACCACCGCTGGTAGTGTTTTTACTTGAAGTATGAGTTGATAAAATCTGTTTTCTTTTCTTTTATCGTGTCGAGATATTAATCATCACGTCTGTGGAGTTACACTAGCTAATTTAATTTGACCCTGTACAAGATAGAGAATCTTTATTTGTTTTCTAATCACTATCCATCTGCTTCTGGTGTTTTAAAACCACATTGTCTAAAAGCTTATCATCAGGCTAAGGTGAACGGTAACCTACTTATTGACGGCAAACAGCTAAGTAAAATATTTGTGACTTATTAAAATACTAGCACTTTGTATTATTAACATTTATTGAGTAGCAAAATAATGATCACAACTGCAATTTTAACATAGTAAATTAGTGCTTATCACGCGAATACCAATCATAGTTTTTGTTGACAGCTTGTACTTGTCTTTATAATCAAAGTCATTGCACGCAGTCAAGAGTAAAGGCAACTCGTAATGGTCTGGGAATGGGATATTTAAATTATTATGTAAAAGGTTTTCGTGTAATTGTTATTGTAAATAAAGGCTCATTTACAAGAAGAGTGTCATCATATTAAACGGTAACTGAGATCAACGGCTTAACGTGCTTTCCTAAACACGAGGGTATCACACCGCTAACTGACGGGGTCCGCTGGGGCCGATGCCTGCCAGGGTCGCGGGATTTTCCAAAGAGTTACCGTGGCCCTTGGCACAGGCAACTGAAGGAACACGGGTGGGTTTTAGTCAGTAAAAGTCTGACACGCCCTCCCGCTCCGCCCTGAGTGGGAGAAGTTATTTGACAATTTTCCACCCAAAAAAAAAAAGGGTATCCACACCGCCAACTTCCAAATTCCGAGCTGTCATGCCTGTCATTGAAAAGCTGTCATCGTGAGCAGTGGTGGCCCAGTGGTAACGGCTGGGACTTACGGGTTGTAGGTCGCAGGTTCCAACCCAGACAGGCGAGTACTTTGTGTACATTATTTCATCACCACTGCTCTCAAAATGGTGAAGGAAAACATCGTTAGGAATTTCTGCATGTCGAAGACATGTGACATATATCAACCTGCACTAGGCCCGTTTGGATGGAACTTTGAACATAACAGGGTCCTAATTCACCATGTCAATTCCTTAGCCAATCACGGCAATTCCGCGTTCATTTCGCGCGGTAGAGTTCTTTGTGTCATGGAGAATACGGGCCCTGGCAAAATGTGGGTAAACCTCTGTACCTTCGCGGAATACAGGTGTTACGTTATGTTATAAAGCACACAGATTTGACTTTGGACACCACCTATCAAACGATTATAATCAGCTTTACAATTTTTAATGGCTAATTTTACGGTCAGCATGCAAGACTATGGTTTGAACGCAGTGAGCCATGCCGCCATGCCGTCGAAACGGGCACATCTGCCGTTTGATTAACACGCAATCTTTTTTGCATTAGGTTTTTTTTTTGCGGAGGAAATTATGCAACGTGTAACGTTAAATGCGCAAAACTTCAGACACCCCAACTGATTTTTAATTCAATTGACCTATTTCAGAGAGAAAATAAGTCATTAAAAAAATTGTAAAAGTTTTATGTGCTGTTTTAGTTTTACTGGCCATTCTGGTCGTTTCTTGCGTCTGTGACAACGCTTTACCGAGGGAGGAGTCGTCACCGGGCCGCTGTGTCGCGCTGACATTGGCTTGCTTGACCTATTAATAAATAGACACGGTAACCTTTTTAATGAAGATTTTTTGAAAAATGTGACCTATAAGTATTAAAAAGTGGTTCAATTAATTCTGCTCGTTATTCTGATCAAACTATTTTCAGGTTTTGCGCATTTAACGTTATACGTTGTATAATATATGCAGAGAAGGTCTAAAAATAGATTTTTGGAAACTTTTCTGGTTGTTATGTTATGATTAGTGTAAAGGTCAGTTATGTGAGTTGGTTGTATTGTTGGGCCGAAAGGCTTTGTACTTAGATCTGGGGCTATGGCAGTGCCACTACCAAAGCAAAGTATACAAACTAATAGGGCACTGCCATATACTATCTTTTCTCAAAGCGATGCAGCTTATTTTTGAAGCCTCGTGGTGTTCATAACTTACGGCAACACAGTAACTATGGTTTCACAAGACGTGCTGGTATATATATTTTTGGTATTTTTGGTATTTTATAATCACTTAGTAAGAGTATGTACAGACGCCAGCACATCAATCTGTCAAATTTCTTTAATAGATTTTCAACTTTATCGCTGAAGCTTAAAGTTGAAGGTTGAAGCTGAAGCTTTAAAGCTGAAGGTTCAAAGTTGATTGGGAAAATTTGACAGTTTTGGTTAGCTTGATGTGCTGGCGTCTGTACATCTATCTACATTCAGCCATAAAAATATTTATGCATTGACAAGAATTCATTTAATTCTCTACAATCTTTTATACATCGTTTTGAGGGTGACTATACATTGCAAGTGTAAAATGCAATAAGATATTTTTAATCCCTCTTTATTATAGAATTTTGGGACTTCAAAAAAACAGTTTTGTTTCTTTCTCTCTTAATTATTATCATCATCATAATTATTACACTTTGATAACATTATGAGGTTGAGGAAATAGTTAAACCAAATAATGTTTACAATTTTTTTCTTTAAACCACGCAAGCACAAAAAACATCCTATTTACTTAGGGTAGTATGTTTTTTACTGTAATGTCGATTGTAGTATTTATTTCAAGTCAAGTTGAATAAGCCATTAGTGTGAGCACGATGTACAGACGCCAGCACATCAAGCTACCCGAAACTGTCAGATTTTCCCAATCAACTTTGAACCTTATGCTTTAGCGATAAAGTTCAAAATATATTAAAGAAATCTGACAGATTGTAGTAACTTGATGTGCTGGCGTCTGTACGTACATTAAGATAAAGCAAAGAGGTTGTAGGTATTGATAATAGTGTAACACAAAGGAAAAGGACGAATGAATGGTTGAATGTGTGCAAAAAATAAGATCACATAACGTCTTATTACGTCTTTATTGTGGACAAGCTGGGCCCATCCGGCAATTATCATTACACTATCGACCCGCCCCTGCTTCGCACGGTTTTTACGACTTGACAAAACATTGAGATATCTTGATTATATGCACTTAAGTTTTATAACACATAAACAGACGACAAGACACGAAAAGCAACTTTAATTTGTAATATTATGTACACAAACCTACGCGCCATCATAGAGACAACTAACGCTGTGTCTTGTAATTACACCAGCACTTGGCTGGCCCGGCAGGTGGTAGTACTTCACCGGGCAAAAAGCTTTACAAAGACCTCAAATCAAGTGTAGGTACTTTATTCGCTCTTCACAATAACTGGCTTTAAAAATAAACTTTGTTTTTTGACCAATGCTTGCACTGTATTCTAAGATTGGTAGGAGGCTGATACCTGAGCTCAATTATCGACCTCTAAAATATCTTTGCCTAAGCACTCAAACCGTAAAAAAACTACACGCTTGTGTTTTTCCGTTACGGGTGGTTAGAAACCCGAAAGTCTGACAACCAGTCTTACTATGGGGTATCGCATTAACCAGTGACTTGGCTGTGGAGGCCAGATAGGCAGTCGCTCCATGTAAAATACTCAGCTGCATACGGTTAGACTGGAAGCCGACCTTACCATAGTTAGGAAAAGGCTAGAGTTTTCCTGGAAAACAAATGCCTTAAAGTGCGAGTAACAAATCGAAGACCTCAAAACTCTCTGCCGGTATATATTACGGTAACCTCATTGGCTGACACAGTGCTCCCTACCAACCGGTTGGCCGACCTACAGACGAGACGTAACGCATTATGTCACGGAATGCATTCCATTATATCTGTGATACCTGTTAATATTTGTGTAGGTTACGGCAGATGATGGAAATGGAATGTCTTGGTTGGATTTAAGGCAAGCGTTAGGGTAGCCCGAAATTCAAATTTTCTTACGTTTTTTTTCCAATTCGCAGGATATGATTTGCGGCCGTAACAAATATTTATTTATAGAATTATAATCATAAAAATCAACAATACATTTTTAAGTTCATAATGACTATTTCATAAAATCATGACCAAGGCTTCAGGAGTTATATTAATGTAGGAGTTAGTAGTTATTATTGTTGATTTAAATTATTTTTAACCGACTTCAAAAAAGGAGGAGTTTCTCAATTTGGATGTTTATATCTTTTTATGTATGTTCGGGCATAACTCCGTCAAAAATAGACAGATATGCAAAGTAATTTTTTTATTAGAAAGAAATTTATTTCGAAATGGTCCCATTTAAATTTCGTAAAGATCTGATGGTGAGTTTCGGAGACAGACAACGGAACTCTTCAATATATGGTAGCAAATCAATCGCGATTGCTGCTATCGCATATGTATGCATTGCTTACGTAATCACACAACATAACTTCACGCCTGTACCTTCTAAAGGGGTACGCAGATGTGTTCAGTATACCACGGTACACCCTCATGTCTGTCAAAGTTGTATTAGGGTAACTCTAATCTTGCAAGTAACTTCGGGTATAACTTTTATGTTTATGAATTAATTTAATTAATAGAATACAAACTTCAAAAAAAGGAGGAGGTTCTCAATTGTCTTATTTTTTTTAATGGATAAGTGGTGGTCCCATATAAATTTTATTAACTTTGCTTTGGTAGTTTTTGAGTTAGCTTCAATAATACGATTTTTTCCAATTAGTTTATACAACGTGTAACGTTAAATGCGCAAAACCTCAGACACCCCAACTGATTTTTCATTCAATTGCCCTATTTCAGAGTCAATAAGTCATTAAAAAAATTGTAAAGATTTTATGTGCTTTTTTAGTTTTACTGGCCATTCTGATCGTTTCTTGCCTCTGCGACGACGCTTTATAGAGGGAGGATCCGTCACCGGGCCGCTGCGCCGCGCTTACATTGGGTTGCTTTACCTATTAATAAATAGACACGGCAACGTTTTTAATGAAGATTTTTGAAAAATGTGACCTATATTAAAAAGTGGTTCAATTAACCCGTGAGAAGGCGCGCTATGAGCAATTTGCTCACACAAAAATCTAATTCAAAAATTTTTTGTCTTTCCCATGCCACACCAATTCAAGCACTTAAGTACCTTCCTAAATATTCACCCCCTCTCCCCTGACGCAATTCTCGATCCGCTCAGTGGCGTTGCGACCGCGCAGCAAGGCGTTTGTGGAGGCCGTGTACCAACGTGCGGCAATTTGCTCATCACGCGCCCAGCAATTACTTTGCACCGAACATGTAAAATACATGTGTTCAGTGTGTTTCGAGAGGCACATTAGTGTAGATTTAATGGATGAATAACACTTTTTAGTTTTTGTTATGGAACAGTTTTTATTTTGATTTTTATGAAACGTGCCAAAAAAAATAATTAATACTAGGTTGTTTTGTTATTTGCGTTAGAAGTTGCTATTATGTTTAATAGTTTTGATTAAAATACTTGTTTTCTTACTTACTAAACCTTGTGTTATTTATTTAAATACATTATAAGCCAATAAATATAGAAACACTACAAATATAAACATTTATGATAGTGTGAGCAATTTGCTCGCACGCGCCTACTCGTGTAAGAAAATTAGGCGCGCCTTCTCACGGGTTAATTCTGCTCGTTATTCTGATCAAACTATTTTCAGGTTTTGCGCATTTAACGTTACACGTTGTATTGATGATGTGTTAATAGCTTCCTCTGACTGATATTTACACCGCAAGTAGTGTTATATGAAAAAAGTGTGCCATTTAGAGACATAGTTTTATTTTTCCTGTAATATTTACTTAAACTTCTATCAAACGTTCCCGAAAAGAAAAATTTTCGGGAACGTGCTAACAGCGCTCTTTCATATGATAGGTACCCCACATGCCCTAGAAGCTCCACTTTGAATTTTTAAGACCCCCTTTCAGACCCAGTTGTAAAAAAAACAATCTTTATTTTTTATCTGCAAAATAATTGGGCAAACGTCATCTAAAACTATTCCAAATTGTAAGTTGAGATATCCAGGTGTGACAAACGGACAGACAGACAGACTGAGTCGCACCATAAGGGTCCCTTTTTACCATTTTGGTACGGAACCCTAAAACCCTTAAAAAGCATCTGTAGACTTCACAGCTAAACATTGCAAAAGACACCATACAAACAAAACTCGTAATAAATCGAGCATCGGATTCAGAATAAGACTATATCAACTTTCACTGAGAGGAATTCCGGTTGCGTTCGTAACACTTGATCATCTCACGCGAAATCTTAACGTTTTGCTAACTCATAACATGTGAGATCGTGAATTATAAACGTTTTTTTTTATCTTGGTGAATCTTTTCGACACGTTTTTGGACACAGTTTTTATATGCTTTTTTGTAGTCGTAAGACTCTTTGTGAAGGATCTCGTCCCGAGAAGTACTTCCCACTACAATGCCTATTTCTGCCGCCAAGCAGTCTTGTTATGTTCCAATTTCAAATGTCGTTGTGAAGAAGATAAAAACTGACACTTGCTCACTTCAGATGTCGCTACTACCCGTCGTCTAAGAATTTGACAGCTAGTGGTCAGTATCCATACATTTTTTGTAAACAAGAGACTTCTTTTACGCATAATTAATTAATATGTCCTCTTGCGCAACAGTTGACTGGCAAAAAAATCAGCACTCGTTGGAATTATTATACATTAGCAAATAATTTGGCAATTGCAGGCCCTATGACTAAGCGCCATGGCATCGACAGGACCACAGCCGAAGCTACTATGAATAGTCCTATTTGTATGTTAATATTTTTTAAACAATCGCATTGCTGCTGTGTGGCCGCCAGACATAAATCCAGGGTTTTACCAAGTCGTATAAAAAGGATATTCCGGCTTTTCACGTAGTGATGGAACTAGGAATCCAGCTTGTGCTCTGAATTTTTAATAGAGTTACTTCTTGTTAAAATG
Source organism: Eremobia ochroleuca (assembly GCA_949629135.1). Lineage (NCBI taxonomy): Eukaryota > Metazoa > Arthropoda > Insecta > Lepidoptera > Noctuidae > Eremobia > Eremobia ochroleuca. Next base: position 4,878,933 of record OX451406.1, on the reverse strand, counting down.
TTGATCTCATACAGTCATCGAAGAATTTTCGGTATGACTCAATACTTGTACTGCGATGTCAAACTGCCATTGAGCTAGACAGATTCCAGTATTACTGGACGCGAACTATTATAATGAACCCCTTATAGCGGTCTCCACACTCTTTATTAAGACAATATAGGACTAGCACAAGCGTAACGCATTGTCAGTCGGTAAGACAGTGTCTATATTTCTGGCCATCGTTGTATTTGTAAGGAATACACAGTAGGTACATTTTATACAGAGTACTTTTGATCAAGCAAAACGATTAGGTGAGCCAGAATACTTTTTTATCAGAGCTATAGTGTATTAAAATTGCCAGGCAGTAATTCCTAGTGATTATCATATCCCTGCCAAATGAAGCAAAATACATAACTTAAGGTTTAGTAATTATGAGAACACTGTTGCTTCAAAGGTTTCCGTGTCTCTCTCATAACTATCCATTATTCTTTATGCGTTGTCTTCTCCGACCAATCTCTAAATAAATGCATCTGGGTCGTCTCGCCCGTGGGTAACCATAACAGCAATAAATTGCACAAAGACATAAGCTATCAAATGTTTGTGGTGCCAACGTCAATGCTCATGTTATGTGTGAGTTGTATCGTATTACACATCCGATACGCGGCGGTGTTTCCTACCCAGTTGTCAACACGTAACACTTCGACGTTTGTAATGATTATGATACGAATGCAGCTGACAGAAAGTACCTACTTCACATACGTATTCAAGTAGCCCTTTTTGAACCTAAATTACGAATAATTATTGAATTGTAGTTTCACTAAATGAAAAGAGGAAAAAAAGAAAAGTAAAAGAGGGAGTCGCGTCCGATACGCGTAGCGTCCGTTTATGGCCCCATTGTATTCTTGATGGTGATTTTTTCTCGGATCAGTCACGTTACAGCCGTTCTACCTTTTTTTTTTTTTTGGTAATGGGTTGGAAAATCCTCATGGAGTCTCTCCGCCCTTGGGGAAGGGCGAAGGTTACTGTCAGACTCTTACTGACTAAAAACCAACCCGTCTTCCTCATGTACCCGTGTGTCAGGGGGCGGGTATCGCCGAAGCATTCGTCGCTACCCCGCGACGGGAATTGGCCCACCAGATGGTCAGGTGAGCCCCGTCACCCACTGCGGCCGTCACCCCGGCCGCATACAGCCGTTCTACCTTAAAGTAACTACATATGTATGTACACTCAACGCTAGAAGAGTTTGTTACGAGTATTAGACAAATAACAAACATACCAAATTCAAATTTTGTGAAGCATGGTACTAGGACAGCATACTTGTCAGGAGATACTTTTTGTCATCCGCACATACACACGCACATTTTTATAGGTGTCTGTATGTATGTTTATCCACGCATTTCTCCGAAAATAATAATTGTATTGTGAACAAAACTATTGTCTTGGGATCTTTATTGACATGTAAAAGTGTTTGTACAAACCTACTTACAGAAAATAAATCATTTATCATTTATCATTTATCTGTATTTTAGTTTTTTTGCCACCGAATTTTGAGTTAATCTCTTTTTGGAGTCGATTTTATGTTTTTGATTTTGTAATTTTTAGTTTGTTTTCCCAACTACGTTGGGGTAGGCTTCCAGTCTAACCGGATACAGCTGAATACCAGCGTTTTATGTGTAGAGACTGCCTATCTGAACTCCACAACAAAGTTAGTGAATCGGCCCTGTTCGGGCGCCAAACTGTAGGGTTATAAAAATAAAAAAAACTTTTACCACTACACGAAATTTATTTTAAAAATATTTACACAAGACGAGTTTTTTAAAAAATAAAGAAGAAAATAATAATATTAGAATAAAATAATTGAATTTAAAGATAAAGTTTAAGGAACATTCACCGTGAATGGATAAATAAGGACCCTAGGCTGAAGCTTCAGTCGAGGAATCCGAAATTGTTTATATTTAATTTTATAAAATACATTCACGGTTTTGTATTACTATTTACAACTGGGTCAAATTTAAAATTAGTATTAACAATAGGTAATGGTATCTAATATTAGTCTTCTTCTTCTCTATGGGTTTCTGATCTTCTTAATTGTAAACATTTTTGGTGATGACGGTATCACACAAGTGTGGGTAAATAAATCTGGATCAAAGGAAGGGCGAATTCCAAGGTTGACAGACTCCTTTTACGGAAGTGGAACCCGTTCACGTCCAATATTATAAAGTAAAAAAAATCAAGTTTGTATACCAAGCAAACTGTGTTGTGGTAAGCTTTAGTTCAAGAGCATGAACAAAAGATTGGCGAATATATCGTTGCTGCAGTTTTGAATATAACTAATAGTGGGTCGTATCACCAGAAAGCTCCCAGGTATCGGGAGAGGGCGAAATAGCCCTCTGTTAGCTGGATATCACCTAAAGCAAAGACGAAAAGATATGTTAAGACTAAAGAACACCACCAGAAACAGAGGATGGATAGGGAAAAAACCATCAAAAAAACAAAAGAAGAATTAATACGTACCAGGTCCAAAGAAAAATCAATATTTCCACAAGCATGGTTAGATCATAATTATACGGATAAAAATTTAAAATTAAACATCTAATTAATATAACAAAGCTCTTGGAACGAATATGGTACCTCTCAGGTGAATGACAAAAAAAATGGCAAGGGGTGTCACAATTTTTCTTCAAAATCTAATTTTGAAAAATCCATACGCCAAGTAGAAAAAGAAAAATAAGCAAGGTTGAATAGTTTTTTTCTTAAAAAAAAAAACAAAAGGAGGTTTTATGTAGCGTAATGCTACAGTACCCTTTAACCAGCAAAAAAAAAAAATCTTTTTCCCCTATGAAGATAACAAAACCAAACGTTAAAAACCCAACCTGAACAACAAGTAGGAGAATATGACAACCCTATTAAAATAAATAAAGGTGACAACCCTATCGAAATAGAAAGGTGGAAATTCAAAACCTTTAAGAAGTTATGTATAAAAACTTGAGAATAAGGTAAAGAAGAAATAATAGAATCGATGATTAAGTAACAAGAAGTATAAGTGAGATAATTAATAAAGAAGAATTAATTAAGATCCAACAAGTCATTGAATAAATTAACCTAATATTATAAGATAGGAATTAATTAACTAACAACTAGTAAACCAAATAATAATTTAACTTAACATTAAAATATAAAATTTAAAATTAATTAATGGTACTTGACACCATTAGAATGAGATTTAATTAAGATACAATAAAACAATAAACGATAAAAATATTAGAGACTACAACCTAAGTTTTAAACAATAAAGAAACAATAAGTAGAGTAAGAGAAAGAAATATATTTAAAGACTTTATTTTAATATATCTTTGATATGATAAAGTCCAGAGTGAACCGAATCACAATCCTGAAGAACGTAAGTAGTCCTTGATACAACCCTAACAACCTGACACTTGACAAAACGAGGAGATAGCTTTCCAGAGAAATAATCAGTTCCAGAAGACCTAGTAAAATTACGCCTCCATACAGTGTCACCGACGTTGAGTGTAATAGCCGACCGGTTAGAATTACAAGAGTTAGAATTACGAAGAAATGCTATAGCAAGATTATCAGCAACTTTCGCATAAATTTCAGCAAGAGAGGTAAGGTTAGACGCATGACGAGACCGACTTTCAGCTAAATTGTTGCTTCGAGTCTGTCTATGAGCATGAGTAGGATCTAAACTAACTTCTCTACCGAACATAAGGAAATTTGGTGTAAAATCAGTAGCTAAGTTAACACATGAATTGAGGTACAGTTTAACCTTAGGTAGCATTTTAGCCCAGTTCCTCTGATTATCACCGACTAATATACTCAAACAAGTGACAATACTTTGGTTATAGCGTTCAACGGTATTAGCTTGAGGAGTATAATATGGTGTAAAAGTTGGCGAATCGATGTGGAAAGTTCTAAGAAAGTTTAAAAATCGATTACTACGGAAAACTGATGCATTATCACAAAGAATGGAACGCGGAACGCCGAAGTTAAAGAAAATTTCTGATTCCAAAGCTTTGATTACCGAAATAGTATCTACCTTTTTTAGCGGAACCAGCCAAACATATTTGGTAAATACATCCACCATAGATAAAATATATTTATAGCCATAATAAGCGATAGGCAGAGGACCGACAATGTCAATAGAAATAATTTGTAAAGGTAATGACACATCTTTAGGATAAATCATCTGACCACGTGGCTGAGTGTTTGATATTTTATAGGCTTTACATACCTCACATTGTTTCAAAATTTCGGTTACATCACGAAACATGTTTGGCCAATAGTATAGTTCTTTGATCTTATAGTATGACTTAGAAACACCAGGATGAATAGAAGGAAAATTATTGTGTATTTCCCAAACAGCAGAAGGAACTTTCTCTTTTGGTAGAACTACACGCCAAGGATCAGAAGATAAAGGACTGGAAATTGGCATGCGTCTAATGAGAACACCATTACGAATAGCGTAGGCGGGAAACATTTGAGGTGTATCACGAGCACCGAGATAGACTTTCTTATACCATCTATCATTGGTATTTTCAGGACCTTGATCAAAAGTTATGGCACTCGTGTAAATCCTCGACAATGTATCGGGAACAACATGTTGTAAACCCTTACGATGAACTACGTCGAATGTGTATTGTGAAATAATAGTTGCCCAACGAGCTAAACGACCAGAGGGATTATTCAATGTTAGAAGCCACTTTAAAGCCATATGATCAGTTACAATAGTAAACTTCATTCCATCCAAGCCGAACTTCTTCCAAAAATCAATTCCTAAAATGACCATAGAGGAACAACATGTTGTAAACCCTTACGATGAACTACGTCGAATGTGTATTGTGAAATAATAGTTGCCCAACGAGCTAAACGACCAGAGGGATTATTCAATGTTAGAAGCCACTTTAAAGCCATATGATCAGTTACAATAGTAAACTTCATTCCATCCAAATAACAACGAAAATGTTTGATAGAATCGAAATAGCCCTCTGTTAGCTGGATATCACCTAAAGCAAAGACGAAAAGATATGTTAAGACTAAAGAACACCACCAGAAACAGAGGATGGATAGGGAAAAAACCATCAAAAAAACAAAAGAAGAATTAATACGTACCAGGTCCAAAGAAAAATCAATATTTCCACAAGCACGGTTAGATCATAATTATACGGATAAAAATTTAAAATTAAACATCTAATTAATATAACAAAGCTCTTGGAACGAATATGGTACCTCTCAGGTGAATAACAAAAAAAATGGCAAGGGGTGTCACAATTTTTCTTCAAAATCTAATTTTGAAAAATCCATACGCCAAGTAGAAAAAGAAAAATAAGCAAGGTTGAATAGTTTTTTTCTTAAAAAAAAAACAAAAGGAGGTTTTATGTAGCGTAATGCTACAGTAGGTAATACGACTTCTTCTGACGACCCGTAACGACTGTCAAAGATCCACTTAGCGCATCCTCCTCAAATAAAATATTTTCCTTAGAGGGTGTAGAGATATACTTGGTAAAGATTTTCGTAACAGAAACTTTAAGCGGGTTTAAATAAATAAAATTCATTTATTTTAGATAACTAATTGATTCATACAGTCCGATTTAAATTAAAACACATTCAAATGACTCGCTTACTAAAGGATCTCCATATCGGAGAAGAGATCCTATCTGCTACAGTCTTCAGAATTCCGGTGCAGCTGCCACGCATTCTGCAGATCAGGAATACAATTTTCTTGCAGATGACCGCATGAGAGCCATCAGTGCGACACAGCGCAAACATCCCCGATGCACTACAGAAGCGAGGCAGCCCCAACATCATCCTGAAGATGTTATTATACTGGACGCGCAGAACATCCAGCGATCTTTTGGTGTGACTGACCCACAGATTTCCCATATAAAAGCTTTGAAAATACGCCTTGAACAACGTTAACTTTACTTGTTCCGAGCAGCGGTAGAATCCGCGGGCCCGCATGTTACTTTAAACAAAACTAGAAGAACATTTTATATGTATAAAATCACAGACAATAGGCTAGTATAGTATGCACATAGGTAGGTAATCTAAAGACTACCGTTTCATCAAGTTTCTCTATTTTATTTACGACGGCAATAAAGCGAATTATAATGCAATAAATAAACAACTAATTGTTCTTGTAAATACGTGCCATAGTTTAAACAATTATCTATGCTAAGTATTGTTTCAAAGAACAATTGAATTGCATCTGATCATCATGTTTACAATGTGTAAATAATTGTTTTTTCTGCATAATGTCATCATTGACATCTTCGGCTGTTATGTGTCATTCATTACTTGCATTTTATTAAACCTACCTTTTATTTAGAAATAATAATATTGTGAATGTTTTTTCTGGTACCAATTAACAACTTTTTTTTTTACAGACTTGCAGGGACACCGAGTCAACACCAGAGGGGCAGTTCTCGTAGTTTTAAGAACATTCACAGTTGGATTTCAGTCTCAATCTGTCAAAAATACCTCTAATTTTCCTACATGTTTGACACTGATTAACGCTGCCATGAGATTGCGACTAGTTTTTTTTTTTTTAAAAAAACGTTCCCCCACACTAGGAATTTCTCCTGTATTGTGGGTGCGTTTACAAACATTTCAACTCACATACACAAACAGCCAGACCCGGAACAACTACTTGTAGGTCATACAAATATTTGTTCCGTGCGGGAATCGAACCCGCGACACGCAGCGCAGCAGTCAATCGCTTAACCACTGCGCCAACCGTGCCGTCACTTTCTCAGATTTTGAACCATTTTTATTACGGGAATTGGCTAATGTAAAACAGGCCATGGCTTTAGGTTTAAAATTAGCATTTCGTGTTGAAATAGCATAACAACGATGTTTCAGACTTTTGTAGAAACAGTTTTATCAATACCCTCCTAATTATTTTTTTCAAGTGTTTATCAGTGCTAACTTGTAAATGTCTTTCAAATGCTATTTACAAGTTTTCACTGACAAACACTTGAAACAAAAAATACAACAAAAAATAGGACGGTATTAATAAAACTGTTTCTGCAAACATCTGAAACATCGTTCTCGTAATTAATTTATAATTGTGACAATACCTTAGTTTATAATGTGGGTTTGTCGAGCCAGAAATTATTGTCTTGACGTTACCGGGTAATCAAGATAATTGTTACACCTATGAGCATTGCATGTTATATTATCATCATAGTACCGCCCTTTCTTGCATATATCTTATATTTTATCTTTGCAGGCGATAAACCTAATTACCAGCTAGTTAGGATGGTCACTGACTGCTAAAATATAGGGTGACTGGTAATTAGTGACCGATACTTAAAACACATGATTCTACTCATGACAACAAACAAGTTTTATAATGGGACAAAAAGTGAAATGACGAAAAAAAAAATCAGCTGGTCCCTACATTTTGACGACTCGTACGAACATAAATGTAGGGAACAGCTGATTTTTTTTCGCGATTTTGGATTTGGTCCTATAGTAAAAGTTGTTTGTAATGATGAGTAGAATCATGTGTTTAAGTATCGGTCACTAATTACCAGTTACCCTATATATCTTAGCTAAGAAAACTTTGGAAATTATATAAGAACAAATAATTATTCTGTACCGACTAAGATTAAAATAATGTATCTATCTTCTCGCATATCACATAAAAGGAAAAAAATAGAACTATGTTTTTTATTGCTGTATGGTTCTGCTCTTGACCTGACCACCCCTGATGGAAAGCGATAGATGAGCACTACGATGGAACGAGCGTCTCCAGAAGATTGAACTAACAATTATTTATTTTACCATTTATATACACACATATATATATAAATTGACAAAAAAAAAAAAACAGAATTTAACAGAATTGAGATTCTGTAAAAATCTCACCGTGAAATCATAAGTGAAGTGAGCACTTAATAGTGTTAATCCCTAGCGAATGACAGCTCACTCCACGCTCACTTCACCCAAGCTTTCACGGTGAGATGGTTACAGAATCGCACGGCAGAAAAATAGGTAGGTACAAAGGTGATGCTTATTTCATAAGAAATCACTTCCAGCATATCTGCGATAGGACAGTGGATAGAGAGATGTAGACAGCGTGTGTAAGAGTAAAGGAAACAAAAAATACATAAGTAGGTGCCCAGTTGTTTTACACGACACCTAAAAAGAATAGGTACTCGCTGAAGTATATCAACGTCATGCACAATCAGCCTATAATGTTCCCACTGCTGGGACACAGGCTTCCTCTCTGTGAGAGGGAGTGGGCCGTAATCCACCACGCGGGCCCAGTGCGGGTTGGTGGATGTCACATGTCTACGAATTTTTGGTTCTAGGACATGCTGGTTTCCTCACGAAGTTTTCTTCATCGTTTTGAGAGCAGTGGTAATGAAATAAATTACACAAAGTGAACCGCCTCAAACATTGAACCCAGACGGGGTCGATGTTTCGAAACCTCGACCTCGGCCGTTGCCACTGGGCCACCCCTGCTCCCACTGGGCCACCACTGCTCCCACTGGGCCACCCCTGCTCCCACTGGGCCACCATTGCTCCCACTGGGCCACCACTGCTCCCACTGGGCCACCACTGCTCCCACTAGGCCACCACTGCTCCCACTGGGCCACCACTGCTCCCACTGGGCCACCACTGCTCCCACTGGGCCACCACTGCTCCCACTGGGCCACCACTGCTCCCACTGGGCCAACCACTGCTCCCACTGGGCCACCACTCTTCCCACTGGGCCACCACTGCTCCCACTGGGCCACCACTGCTCCCACTGGGCCACCACTGCTCCCACTGGGCCACCACTGCTCCCACTGGGCCACCACTGCTCCCACTGGGCCACCACTGCTCCCACTGGGCCACCACTGCTCCCACTGGGTCACCACTGCTCCCACTGGGCCACCACTGCTCCCACTGGGCCACCACTGCTCCCACCGGGCCACCAGTGCTCCCACTGGGCCACCACTGCTCCCACTGGGCCACCACTCCTCCCACTGGGCCACCACTGCTCCCACTGGGCCACCACTGCTCCCACTGGGCCACCACTGCTCCCACTGGGCCACCACTGCTCCCACTGGGCCACCACTGCTCCCACTGGGCCACCACTGCTCCCACTGGGCCACCACTGCTCCCACTGGGTCACCACTGCTCCCACTGGGCCACCACTGCTCCCACTGGGCCACCACTGCTCCCACCGGGCCACCAGTGCTCCCACTGGGCCACCACAGCTCCCACTGGGCCACCACTGCTCCCACTGGGCCACCACTGCTCCCACTGGGCCACCACTGCTCCCACTGGGCCATCACTGCTCCCACTGGGCCACCACTGCTCCCACTGGGCCACCACTGGTCTCGTCATACATAGGTGCTTAATTTCTTATTACTAAATTTTGGCCCGGTAAATATGAATTCTACGAAGGATGAATAACACTTACGTGAGCTAATACGTAAATATTTTAAATATTTACGTATTACGTAAATATAAAAAAAATGTACTAAATGATTTCTGACTAATTAACAAAACCTACACTGAACTAAAATGGATATTTGCTTTATACAAAAATAATCAGTTTTATCAACAGTGCTTGAAAAACCCGAACCGCATACTAAAGGTTCCGCACCACGTATTAAAGTTCGTCATCTGCACGAAGACAAAAATATTAGAAAAATTACTGTGCTGTCTCATAATCTGAGTTTATTTCAGTGGTAATGGAAAAATTACCATGCTAGCACAGTAAAAAGTCTTATGCTGTACAGTAAAATTTATTGGACAAATAGTGAATTTTTCCCAATCTCACTCAGAAAATTTTCTGTAGCTGTCACTTGCGCTCACGTTAGAGTGACGAGTACAGTATTTTTTCTAAGAATTTTCTCTGCGTGTGGCTTCTTTTTATTATTTTCCATGAAAGTGCCCATAGTAACGTATATTTTACAAACGGCCAAATAAAACCTAAAAGCGGTTAAAAAGGTACCGACCTGTGAGAGCTTGTAACATACAGACGAATACGTCTGTACGTACGTGGCGTGGGCTTAGCCTAATAGCTGGCTGGCTTTGGCCCCGTTGCCAGTTATGGCACATTGTAGGGAACCCTGAAAATTCCTGTTCTCAAAAGCCTTGATATAAGACGTTAATAGTTTAAATAAACATTAACACAGGTACAATAGAGTACAGGTAAAGGTACCATATTTATTTTAACAGATTACTTAGTTGATAGTAAATGAGTTTGCTCTTGCTGGGTACAAGAAAATAACATTATTCTGACATTAGCGCTGTTTTGCCGTTTCCTATACGTTTACGTTTTACTCAGCAGATGATTTCCGCCAATCCGCCATGTTGTGGAGAAAGCGCGCTTAATAATTTAGAGGATGCTCTAGATGCTGGGTGTTGTTTTTGTTTTGATTTCCTTTTATAACTACTTATGAGTTTTTAATATTTATGGCACAAATAATTAGGTATTTTTGTCGACTTACACGCGGACGACTTCGCGGGAAAAGCTGTTCTAATATAATAATGAAGTCAGTAGCCATTAGGTACGGCCGTAGATAATTAAAATTAATCATGTAATTTTCTTGTCATGGCAAGTGTATTCTTTTGGTAACCTCAAAATTCAAATTAAGCTGAAAATCAGAACTTACTAAAGGTCAAAAGTTAGAACAGACAACCCCCGAAACGCCTCTAAGACCTGATTGCATCACAAATCTATATACATAAAATAAAGTCGGGTTAGTTACACCACTCAAGAACGGCTTGGACCGATTTTATGATCTTCGATTTGTTGGATTTGTTTCCGCCGCGAATAGCAGAATAACTATGACAACATGGGAAAAATTCACGAAAAAAATAATAATATTGAAGATAGTTCATTTTCTTACACATTCTGTATAGAACGGCTTTTTTGATGACATCTCGAGAACGGATTGACTGACTTTATTTATTGATTCTGAGTTCGTCGGGTCAGCTAGTAACTAATAATAGTACATTATGATATAAGTGCGGTAAGTTGAAAATTATGGCTGAGGCGATATTGCTAGCCCGAGCCGTAGGTGAGGGCTATAAGAAAGCAGAGGCTGTAATTATCAAACCGCACGTATGTCATACGACGTTTTATAACACATTTGTGAGGAAATAAATAAATCTTTGCTTGTTTTCCATAAGAAGAAAGATATGCTTGTGAGTATCTATCGGTCGATTTTTCGAGAAAGAGGCTTAGAGTAGCCTTTTTCGCTGCCTCTGAGACTTCTGGCGGTGTCGAATTAATAAATTCATCATTACTTGACGACATTTTCTAATAAAATCAATACAGCGAAAAGAAAAAGCGCGCGGAATAATTTTTACTTTTTCACAAATTAGCGATGCGCGCGCATCAGCGTCTTTTGTTTATGGCAAAGTCACAAAAAACAGCCAGTATTACTAATAAAGTAAATTAATACTTTTGTGTTTTTTTTACAGATAAATGGTTGTAATTAATTGTCAAAATTAATTAAATTAAAGAATTAAATGTTTATTTATTATATTTTATCTCCCAAAGTTAATTTTATTCATAAAATGTTGACCACTTTTCTGACATAAAAACTCTTTGCTTTTAAAAAAGTACCGTTCGTTTTAGACGGAGCATCTTGATAAACCGTGCGCTTTACATTACAATTACGCACAAGTACGTAATGAGATACATTATGATATTGAAATTGGTGCAGTAAGAGACATTTTACGAGCAAATGTGTTATAAAATACATTTACAGTACGGCCATCGACGAGAGAATGTGTTCTTGATACCTATCAGTTTCATACTAATGAATTTGTGTTTTGCGAATTTGATCTTTATTAGCTACTAGAATTGTCGCACTGACAGGTGTCAGGAACGCATTAGCTCGACGACCGGACTGTAGCGCTAAACGAATTAAATCAAAATCAAAAAAAAATCAAAATCAAAAAGTCATTTATTCAAACTAGGCTGAGAATCAGCACTTTTCGAACGTCAAAATTACAAAAGACAGTCCCCCAAAACGCCCGCCCTTCACCACTTCCTAGTGCTTTCGCTGGGAAGAAGAAGTGGCGCAACAAACTCCCCAGCAGCACAGCTGTCTGTTCAGTTAGAAAATATACTTGACTGAATACAATACAAGGTATGCAAAGCAATTAACATTACAAGACACAGAACGCTAAATTAAATTATTTGCCATATGTCAGCTGGCAACGCCAATATACCAAGAAATACAATAAAAAACTATACGTACTCAAGCAAAAATTAATAAATGGAAATTAAATAAAAGCCTCCAGGTATAAAGGGCGTGACCGCTAACATATTTATGCAATGCTGGGTTCAGTTTACATAGCTGTCGCTTGAAGTCACAAATGATAAACTAGGACCATAAGGAAACTAAATAAACAAGTTATTAATAATGATAACAATGATAAAACCATGGTCAGCAAGACGACCAGTCACCACAAGCAGCACCCGTTCACGAGCATAACGCAAAGGTCAGCCATTACCCCCCTCGCCATATTTGAGGGAAGGAGACAACCCGACCCCCGACGCTACCGCAAGCAGTGACATCTAAGGGAGCATGACGAACTTGCTGCCGGTTGCTCAGGTAAGAATTATATGATCAAATGTCGAGGTCACTAGCTAACCACATATTGCAATCAACTCATTAGAAAACATTGCAATGGGTTGATTATGTCAATAATAAAATTAAAATTAAATTAAACTGATTTGACTTATACAGCCCAATAAAAAACAATTGTATAATGAGCTCATATAACCTATCAGTAATTCTTTGTAAATTAATTCTGGAGAAAGAACATAAACATTGTCTTGAGTTAATCAGGGCGACCAACTATTCTTATCGTTTAAGTAGTCGTTGATAGAATAGTATGCCTTTGAACAAAGGTTAGATTTTACTTGAGCTTTAAATGCATTAAAAGGCAAATCTAGCAAAGAAGAGGGTACCTTGTTATAAAAGGCTATACCAAGACCAACAAATGAGTTATGAACCTTATGAAGCCGGTGAAAGGGAGCACGTAGTTTGTCCTTATTTCTGGTGTTAACATTGTGAATATCACTGTTTTTAGTATACAAGTGTATATTTTGCCTAATATATAAGATGTTGGCAAAGATGAATTGTGATGCAACCGTGAGAATACCAATATCTTTAAAAAAATCTCTTAGAGAAACTCTAGCACCTAGCTGGTAAATTGCTCGAACAGCTCGTTTTTGAAGGACAAATATATTTTGTATATCAGCTGCTTTGCCCCACAGCAGGATACCGTAGGACATAACGCTGTGAAAATAACTAAAATATACTAAACGAGCTGTATCAACGTCAGTGTACTGTCTTACTTTCCTAACGGCGTAGGCAGCCGAACTGAGCCTTCCTGCTAGGCTCGATATATGTGGTCCCCACTGAAGTTTGGCATCTACTGTTATTCCCAGAAAAACTGCCGAACTCACAGTTTCAAGCGCCTCTTTATCTAAGACGATGTTGGGTCCTAGATTTCTAACATTCGGTAAGGCGAACTTTACACATTTCGTTTTCTTGGCATTGAGAACTAGGTTATTTGACGTAAACCAATCCGTAACTATTGAGAGTGCACTGTTTACGTCGTCAAAATCTTGTCTATTCCTATCTACTTTAAAAATAAGAGATGTATCATCAGCAAACAGTACAACGTCACAGATTCCCTTTAAATGGAATGGTAAATCATTAATATACACTAAGAACAAGAATGGACCCAGTATTGAGCCTTGCGGTACACCTAACTGAACTGGTAGCGCGGAAGATTTCACACCATTAACATCTACACATTGGAACCTATTATGTAAATAACAATTTATTACGTTGAGAGCTTCGTTTTGGACACCGTAATGACTTATGACTTATTGTTAATAATTTAAATCATCGTTCTATTTCTGATAATCGTTTGAATATGATAGAGACAAAATTATGTTTTAAATATGTTTAGGGTTTACGTTATTACGCATACCTATTTCAAACATCATTCCATCTATTTCATTTTCAAACGATTGACAGAAACAAAAATATTTTTTTACGGGGCTGAAGTGTTTAAGCTGGGGAGAAGATGGCGCAACAAACTATTCATTTGGGACAGACACTACTTGACAAACTGCCGTGCGATTCTGTAACCATCTCACCTTGAAAGCTTGGGTGAAATGAGCGTGGAGTGAGCTGTCATTCGCTAGGGATTAACACTATTAAGTCCTCACTTCACATATGATTTCACGGTGAAATTTTTACAGAATCGACCGGCTGTACCAAAGAAATCAGTACTCAAAACTGTGAAGGAAAACATGTGACATCGGGGCCCGCGTGGTGGATCACGTACGACCCACTCCCTCTCACCGTGAGGTGGCCTGTGTCCCAGCAGTGGGAATATTATAGACTGATTATGCTAAAGTACCAAAGAGGATGAAAGACTGACGTAGATTTTTTTATAGTACCTCTTGTCATTGTATATCATTGTCGTCACTGCATCACATTTTTACAAAGCAAAACAAACAATGGATGCACCTTACGTCCTACAAACGTGCGAAGAATATTAATAGTGCGGACGCTTAAATTAATTAAAGTTTGATCAATGTGATCTTCAATGCAAGGAAGATGAAACATGCCAATACGGAAATATAGGTGTTCAGGTGGATGTATGTTCAAAACCATTGTTTGACCGGTTGAATGCCGTAGTTACACAACTAAAAAGCCATTGGGTCTCACGTGGGTCCAGGTTTGAAGGGTAAATTGATAAGGGATACTGAAAGTGGGAATCAATAACTTGAGCAAGGAATCCTAAGTGTCAGTTTGAGTATAAAACGTCAAAATAGTATCAGGGAAAACCGTTTGAGATAGACAGACACCGAAGTGATTTCAATAGATGACATAGTGTTCAATCTGTGTAGCCTTTCCCGGTTTTGGGGTCGGCTTCAGCTATACGATACTGCCTATCCGACCTCCACAAACCAGTTACTGGGTAACACGATAAGTACTTCTTTGTATGACTGGACGGCAGACTTTTGAGCTTCTGACTACCCGTAACGACTATCAAATATCTACGAGTGACAGCCGGGATCAACGGCTTAACGTGCTTATCGAGGCACGGGGCACGGGCACGGGGCTCGGGGTAATGGATGGTAAGCCATCCACGAACCAAACGCGGCAATCGTAGCTTAACCCTTAATTGCATGATTTTTACTTTTTAAGCAAATTAAATTTATTTGGATTTGACATTATCTCTATAGTAAGGAAAAAATATTTAAAAAAATATATTCATAGAAGTACTTTTTTTTTTCTAAATGGCCTGGAGGAAATTAAATCTTTATGTAATCAGAACGCATCTACTGGGAACAAAATGAATTGCATATCTCTGACAATTGGGGAATCCCCGTTTTCAGTGGAAACGAAAGTATGGCATTGGATTGGTTTATGGAAATCTCCATCACGATGCAGTTAAGGGTTAATCTTCGATCGACCCGTGCAGCTGTTATCAATTAGCCACGAGCCCTTTTCACCATAGAACCGAAAATGCTGAGACCCCATCTCAGTAATTCTACCTTTATTTCTAGGGGTCAGCACATAAAAAAAGAGTCAGGGTCACCGGTATTGTTATCACAAACGTATTATTGTTACACTCGTAAATATAGCAATAAAATTCAAGTGGAACGTTTCGATTGACTATAAATTAAATATTATCGTGTTTTTAAAGAGATTATTTCTGAACGCGCTGAACGCTATTGCTAAGCATGAGGGCCTGGTGCCGTATTATGACAGTTTAATGCCATCCTGATTCCAGCGTAAGAGAGAGACGGAGCTATACAAGACCGATAGCACCATCCTGTTTTTGCACTGGAATCATGACGGCATTAATACTTCGTAATACGGCCCCAGAGCTGGATTGCCGGGTCAGGCAAAGTGGTTTTTCCTTCTGGATTTTCTGAGCAGCAGCAGCCCAGAGTCTGGAATGGTGGCCGGTTGATGGCAATAGATTTGCCATATGCTGCATGGGACTAAAGCCAGATTCATATTACTGTGTTGTGTCGTGTCGTGACGCCTTCTGACGCAGTTTTAGCCAGTCAAATTCTCTTTGTGATTTGACGTAGTTCTGAACAGATTCTTTTGATTGGTGAATCCCGAGTCACGACACAACACGACTTTCTAATGTGTATGTGGCTTTAAACATAGCTGGTGAAATATGGGTGAACACCTCTGTGTCACCCGTCTAGAAATATAGGCGTGATGTAATGTGTGTTATTACTAAAATGATGTTCTACATCAACTGTGATTTAAAAAAGATGTGTCTGGCGATCATGTGCGTATTAGGAGACAGGACGCCGTTGGCCATAATCTGCATACATTCAGTCTATATGCCTATATGTTCCTACTGCTCGTACACTGGCCTCCTCTCTGCGAGAGGAAGTGGAACGTAATTTACCATACACCCCCAGTGCGGGTTTGTATATGTTACAATTTCTCTGGGAAATGCTAGTTTACGCTTAACCTTAGTTCAGTAGCTGATTTTTTTAGCAAAGGCTTGTACTTTTAGAGGCTATGCTCAATTACCCAGTAAGCATCACACCGTCACCATACGAGTATAGTCTCTCCTTAGTGCCCTTAAAAAGGCCAAAAGTCATAGCACCTTTTTTTTCCTTGGGGAAATCCTCATGGATAACCTACGTCGGGGGAGAATGGAGGGTTTTATCGGACTCCTACTGACTAAAACCTAAAAACTCACTATTCCTTCTGCTACCATAAGTCGGGGGCCCGGGAGATACTTGTACATTCGCCCCTGACTGGAAACTCATAGCACCTAACTCAACTGTCTCACACGTCCCAAACCGACCATCTTACACACAATCTCAGTTGGCACATCATCTACAATTACTCTTTTGCACAAGAATTGAACCGCACACATATATATCCGCACTTTAGCTGGCTCAAGGGCGGGTTACACCGTGCGACGTGAGCTGCATCAGTTAATCCAAGGTTAATTTCACTGGCGGTGGTCGTAGAATACCGTATGTAACATTTTTGTGGGCAGTCAAACGGTTTAATGACACTTCTGTGCTCGTGGTGTGCATGGTTAAGTTGGGGTGCTCTGTTTATTCATGAGCTTGTGACTATAACTAGGGATTTGGTGCAGGTGACTGTTTTTGTATTATACAGGGTGAAATTGAAAACATGCGACAAATCGAAATGGGAGATTGTACTCATCATTGTGAACAACTTTTACTATGAGATAAAACCTGAAATCGCGAAAAAAAATCAGCTGTTCCCTACATTTATGTTCGCATAACTCGTCAAAATGTAGGGAACAGCTGATTTTTTTTTTCGCAATTTCAGGGTTGGTCCCATGGTAAAAGTTGTTCATAATGATGAGTACAATCTCCCATTTCGATTTGTCGCATGTTTTCAATTTCACCCTGTATAATTAGCCTATAACGTCCCCACTGCTGGGACACAGGCATCCTCTCGGTGTGAGAGAGTGGGCTGTTATCCACCACGCCGGCCCAGTGCGGGTTGCTAGATGTCACATGTCTTCGTTTTTTTTTTTTGTTTTAGGACGTGCCGGTTTCCTCACGATGTTTTACTTCGGCGTTTTGAGAGCAGTGATGATTAAATAATTTAGACAAAGTAAAGCTCCTGCAGGGGTAAGCGAGTCGTAAGAAGCGATTACGTGGGACGGCGAAACGTGTGCAAGAAAGAAAGAAAGAAAGAAAAATGCGTTTATTGGCATTACATCAAAATAAATAGACATTAAAACTATAAAACAGAAAACAAAGACTATAATGCCAAAAGGGCCTCAGCTCAGCATAATGTCAAATGACAACACAGTGTGTATCTCCTGACGCTGATTTTCAGCTGCAACCCACGAGTGCCATATAATTATAATAGAAGTATTAGTATTATTATTATTACATAGTACAGAATCCTTTATCACGAAAACCTC
Organism: Eremobia ochroleuca; assembly: GCA_949629135.1. Taxonomy (NCBI): domain Eukaryota; kingdom Metazoa; phylum Arthropoda; class Insecta; order Lepidoptera; family Noctuidae; genus Eremobia; species Eremobia ochroleuca. The sequence continues at coordinate 4,860,996 of OX451406.1, read as the reverse complement.
TGCTTACCCCTTCGGGGAGTGTAAGCGTGAGTAAATAAAATAGTATCTAACTAATGACGCTAGTCACTGACCAAAACGAAGAACTAAAAATTAATGAATACATTTTATTAAACAAAAATATAAAAATACGTGTGGCACTCGGGTACTGCCGCGGTAAAGCTATTGCATAGCTTGTATACTTATAATATTTATGCAATATTTTTGAGCGTGGTGAGCGATAAGAAAACATTTTTTTTCCTTTTATTGAATAAATGAGACGTTAATATTGTTTAAACTATGTCTACACGCATACGTCTAGTCGCACGCACACAAACACCGTGCCGAAGTCTGCCGAACTTAATCGACGTTAGACGATGCACGGTTTTCAACGCCGCACCGCTGTACCGGTCGGAGTGGGGGGTGTTAGGTTTTTTTTCATTGCGGAATTTCTTGATTCGGTCGCGGCGCTCAAAGCCCGAGATAAAAGCTATGCAATAGCTTAAAAAAAAAACTCGAGTAACTGCTTGAGGTTGCTGTTCCTTAAACCCATAAAAAATATACAGGGTGTAACGGAAGGGGGGTATCAACCCTGAAGGAGGTGAATGTGCTCATGAAACTCAACAACTTTCCCCAAAGAACATAGGTCGAAATATGAAAAAAAAATTTGGCCCTCCCTTACAAAACTGACTACCAGCTGATTGATTTACTATGGGAGGGCCAAATTTTTTTTCTTATTTCGACCTATGTTCTTTGGGGAAAGTTGTTGAGTTTCATGAGCACATTCACCTCCTTCAGGGTTGATACCCCCTTTCCGTTACACGCTGTATATTATGTCAATACAACAAAAACATCGAGAGGGAACCTGTACTTGACTGCTACCGCGGTAACACGGTGTCCGCAAACAATAGATTTTCTATCGTGTCTGTTCTCTGGCAGTCAAATGTGTTTGATTCTGACCCGCACCCTAATTGCGTAACACACTATCGCTTGCTTCAAAATGAATCGGAATCCGAATAATTTTGAAGCAACTTGCTAATCCATTGCTTCATGAGTTCAAAAAATTTGTCGGCTCAACACGTAAATAACGCAATGAATGTTGTTGAACCGTCAAAATGAAACCGATTCCAATTGATAATGTGTTATGCAATTGCCCCGCCGGACCTGTTGAAACTTTTTGTCGGTTAAAAAAAAAATGCTATTCGATACTTAACCGCGTGGGTATTGCACTTTTCTATGAAACAAAAAGCGGGAATCGTCGAGATTACCAATTATGTATATTTTTAAATTGAACCGGTCTCAGATTTGTTTGGTGTTATTATTTTATTTGATTAAAATAATATGATGTTTTGGCTGCTTTTTAGCTCGTTTCTTAAACAGTCATCCTGCCTATCTGATCTCCACAACCCAATTACTAGTGTTGTGGAGATCAGATCCGAAAGTCTGACAACCAGACTTACCAAGGGGTATCGTGTTACCCAGTAACTGGGTTTTGGAGGTCAGATAGGCAGTCCCTCCATGCAAAATACTGGTATTCAGCTGCATCCAGTTAGACGGGAAGCCGACCCCAACATAGTTGGGAAAAGGCTAAGCAGATACCTAGTGCGTATTACCTACTGGTAATACGATACCCCTTGGTAAGACTGGTTGTCAGACTTTCGGGCTTCTGACGACCCGTAACGACTGTTAAAGATCCACGATTGACAGCCGGGACCAACGGCTTAACGTGCTTTCCGAGGTACGGAAAGTTCTTGATATGTAAAGATGGTCACCCATCCACGGACCAACCGCGGAAAGCGTAGCTTAAACTGATCAATCGACTCGTGCCGGTGTTATTACTTAGTATATCTCTCTCTCTTTAGTCGTTCACTCTTGACAGAGTGGTCGTGGTTGATGACTCTGCATTCTCTTTGGCCAAAGCAGCCCTCGCGATGCTCCTCCACTTATTCCGGTCTTCAGCGTCTCGGAAATTCTGAACTATGGAGGTTTGTATTGACGCTTTGATAAGGTCTGTCCAACGCGTAGGTGACCGACCGCGTGACCGCTTGCCCTCTACTTGTCCCTGGACAACGAGTCGTTCCATGGAGTGTTTGTTACGAACCACGTGGCCGAAATATTTGATAATTCGTATTTGCACAGTCAACGATAATCTCTGCTTGACTTTTAGTTCCTCCAGGATCGAAACATTGGTCCGAAACTTAGTATATAATGGAATTATAATTTTAAATATTAGCCGGTCAACAAGATGGTAGCAGGGTAGACTGCGCACGCGACTGACGTAGATTTATGTATCGCCACAATTTTTTTTTTTTTTTTGGTGGGAAATTATCAAATAACTTCTCCCGCTCTGGGCGGAGCGGTAGGGCGTCTCAGACTTTTACTGACTAAATACCACCCGTGTTCCTTCAGTTGCCTGTGCCAAGGGCCAGGGTAACTCTTTCGAACAACCCGCGATCCTGGGGCAAGCATCGGCCATGTATCGCCACCATTGTAGTCAATTTCATAGGCATTTACAACCCGCAAGATTTAACTTGAGACATCGTGAGAAAACAGGCATGCCCTACTAGAACCAATAAATCGGAAACAAATACATATGCGACATCCGCCAACCCGCACTGCACTGGGCCCGCGTGGTGGATTACGGCCCACTCCCTCTCACAGAGAGGAAGCCTGTGTCCCAGCAGTGGGAACATTATAGGCTGATTATGCTGAAGGCTATTTTATTGCACCTTGCAACACTGAATTATAGTAGGTGTGGATGATAATTACCAAGAAGGCTTGTAGATGACTTTCGTAACAAAGGGTTTGTCTTTGTTATAATTAATTACGTCTACTGAGTTAACAAACAGGTTTGTAATTAAAATCGTTGTATTTTTATGATTATTCTGATAATAATCTGGGAAATTATTTTGTACGATAGAGGAAAATAAATATAATTTATTGTTTGTAAATAATCTATTGCATGAGTTTACACGCAATATCAATTTAAGGCTAAAAGAGCACTGTTGGATTTTCATCTCTCGCCTCAGCTCTGAGCGTTGAAAATCCAAAAATCCAATAATATTTGAACTTTAGATTTAGGTTTCGCCTCTTTAACACTAGGCGGCACCTAAATTATTACTACAAATGCCTGTTATCACTTGTAGTAGTTTCATTAAAAATAAATTAAATTAAAAAAAGCATTAGTATTAGAGTCGCCCGGCATAAATTCGCCCGAATCAGGCGAATTGACACCTTTTAATTTTTATAGTTTTACAGTTTTTGCCGATTCGCACGATAATACAACCTTCACAAATAAGTAGTAGGTAGGTCTAGTATGGAGCAAGCCTATGTTAACTTAAATTTGGTATATTGGCGTTGCTAGCTGACATATTATGGCAAATAATTTAATTTAGTGTTTTGTGTCTTGTAATGTTAATTACTTTGCATACCTTGTATTGTATTCAGTCAAGTATTTTCTAACTGAACAGACAGCTGTGCTGCTGGGGAGTTTTATGCGCCACTTCTTCTTCCCAGCGAAAGCACTAGGAAGTGCTGAAGGGCGGGCGTTTTGGGGGACTGTCTTTTGTAATTTTGACGTTCGAAAAGTGCTGATTCTCAGCTTAGTTTGAATAAATGACTTTTGATTTTGATTTTGAATTAAATATTCCTTACACGGAGACTGAAACAATTAGGTAATTTTTCTTCCAAAATCTACACTGTTTTGTCCAGCAACCAAATCAGCACCAACAGTTTTGAAGCCAGCTCTGGGACTCTGTCTCGCTTCGGGTCGTAGCATTATGCTGAGCGATGGGAGTTTTGCGTGGATGTGACGCATATTTTCCCCCAACTTGTTCTTTTTTGTGTTTGTATTCTTTCTCTGCGTCATGTTTGCCGCAAATAAAAGTTTCTCTCGTCTTTATTATCACACACATCAGATTTTTCCTGTTCACCTAATACCAAAACCTCACTCTAGCTAACTCAGTCCATCCATCCGTGACAGACATACTAACAACATGACTTCCTTTACGAAACATACAGACAGATGTTCGGTGGAGATAATACTTGAGACGAATAATAAATGGATGAATACCGTATTGCTGATTCATGGGATCAAGACTTTTGTACTTCGTGTATGTTTAGTTTACTTACTATATAGCGCAACGTCTCTCTGTCTGTCTGATCGTTACCGTTTACAGATCAAGAGACATCCACCAACCCGCACTGGGTACGCGTGGTGAACTCTCTTTCATAGAAGAGAGGCTGGTTTCCCAGCTGTGAGAACATCACAGACGGATTGTGGTAGTTTAGAGATATCTAAGAGTAGTACGTAGGACCTCCATAAATACTTTAATTTCTACCTGATACCAACCTTGCTGACTGAGAACCATTAAAAGAGTATTCAAAAGTATGTCTATGTCTTTAAAGCACGTCTGGCGGAACCTGGACACAGCTTCTTTACAAACAATGTGGACTGGCTAATCTTTTTACTACGAAAGGAGCTGCCGATAGACGTTAACAGTGTCAAGCTTTAACATCAGGTGGAGTGACACATCAGTTCAATCCTTCACCTAAGATTTCACGGCGAGATTTTTACAGAGTAGACTGAGTACTCTCGCATAAATTATGCCAGTTTAACAAAAAAACAGAAGAAGATCTTAGTTGCTGTTCGAAAATGTCTACTGCGGAGCTACATGACAAATGAAGATCAACAGGCATATCACAGACCAAGGAATCGCCATGACTGCAGCGTCGGCCGCTGAAGTGTCTCCGTGCTCTGTGAGACAGATATTACACCCCTTTATTCATACATATTGTTTAAAGTTAAGCAGTGATTAGCGACCGTTTAACCATACATTTTTGACGTTTGAACGTCACTTAACTTAAATCGTCCTTAATAAATAAACCCCTTAGACGTAAACAGTTATTGTAGTCATACAGAAGATTAGTCATCTACTATACAAAAAGAGAAAACTCTTTGGATAAAGTTTTTACACTGTGACACGAACTGTTCTGATCAACTCCATGAGAAAAGGGCTTGCAGATCGTAGCTTGTCGTTGTTAGCATGAGTACACTGCTGCACAAACTATCGCAATCATTCAGCAGCCTCTTACGACACTAACCAGCGGAGAGGGAGAAGCCATTATGTAGCCATCTGCTACTTTAAATCAAGGTGAAGTGGCCATAGGTGGCTCGCTATGTGGTTACCGGAAAAAAGTCGAACACCCACTTACTGTGCATGGGAGTTTATAAAGAAACCGACGCGTGGCTATGACGAGATTATGTCAGAAGAGCAGAAGTAGCAGGCAGAAGTGGCAAGCAGAGTGTCATAGGATATATTTTATGTAAAAACAAGAAATTTCACGCCGACAAAATCGTGGACAGAAGCAAGTGAGCTTATATTCTCGTATGGCATGTGCCGATATGAAAGAGCAAGACCAAAATACTATACCTAAGTATAGTAATGGAAAACTGTCTGTTACTCAAATAAAGCGAATCTCAGAATAGGTAAATAACAGCAGTGCGATTCTGTAACCATCTCACCGTGAAAACTTGGGTGAAGTAAGCGTGGAGTGAGCTGTCAGCGTCATCCCACCTGGTACTAAGGATTGACCAAGCATACATTTATAATCATAATCGAGATTTTAATAATATATTTTATGCTAATTCTATTGATCGTCAAAACATTACTATTTTGTGGGTTTTTAATCTAGGAAAAAATAAAAAAAGCAAAGTTTATATTCTGACTAAACTGTTTTGCTATTTTATTTTAAAATCCCACAAAATAGTAATGGTTTGGACAACTAAACTACTAGTTTTGAAATTATATAAAATGATCAATAGAATTAACATAAAAAATATGATTAAAATCTCGACTATGATTGCAAATGTTTGCTTATTCAATTCCTAGCATCAGTGAGATGACACTCACAGCTCACTCTACGCAAGTTGTCACAGTGAGATTTTTACAGAATCGACATGCAGCTCTAAGAAGAAAAATATTTCCCATAGAAATACTCAATATCGCATGTCCAGTTAGTATTAAACTATCTTATAACAAGATCAACCGTATTTGCAATAGAAAAACAATGGACAATGCTCGTATCGGGAACCAGAGATAATTAGCAAAGAAGTGCGAACATCTTTTGTTTACCTAAGTAGTTTTTGTAGAGCCAAATGGTGGAAAATTCTTGTGTTATTAATATTCTATTGAATATTGCCACGTAATATTTTTATGACAGCCAATGAATACACGAGTTATGTAAAAATATTGATGATGGATGAGTGGATGACTGTATAGTAGGTAACTATTCAGGACGGGATAGAAGGCTGAAAGGACTGGAACGAAGGTTCGACTGCGGTATGCCAAAGGCAGTAAACAGACCGGTTGAGGTGGATAATGGTCTCACATTTTTTCTTAGGTAATAATTACATATTTTAACATGACTAAGGTTAGGCTAAGAAATAACAGCCGCACGGTTCGATCGATCAGGTTAAGCTACGCTTGCGCTACGCTACGCTACGCAGTTGGTCCGTGGATGGGTGACCATCTTTAAATACCATGAACCTTCCGTGCCTCGGAAAGCACGTTAAGCCGTTGGCCCCGGGGTTGTCATTCGTAGATCTTTGACAGTCGTTACGGGTAGTCAGAAGCCCGAAAGTCTGACAACCAGTCTTACCTAGGGGATCGTATTACCCAGTAACTGGGTTGTGGAGGTCAGATAGGCAGTCGCTCCATGTAAAATACTGGTATTCAGCTGCATCCGGTTAGACTGGAAGCCGACCCCAACATAGTTGGGAAAAGGCAGGCAGATGATGATGACATAAATCTATGACATAGCATCACGCCTTGTTGTCTCGAGCCTATTGCCACCAACTGAGTACGAATCCAATCTCCAGGCACTAAGAAATTCCTAATGGAAAAACTCACTAACACTTTGGCCGACCTGGGAATCGAGCCCAGAACCGCATGTTCAGTCGTGCGATTCTGTAACCATCTCACCGTGAAAGCTTGGGTGAAGTGAGCTGTCATTCGCTAGGGATTAACACTATTAAGTGCTCACTTCACTTATGATTTCACGGTGAGATTTTTACAGAATCGACCAGCAGTAGGTACCTGTAGTAGCGCTTGCGACCACTAGACCACCGAAGTAGACAAAATAGTTTCTTTTAAATTCTGTAAACAACAGAATCATATTAAAGAAATTAGATTCACATTTCTAGCTCATTACTGTGAGATATTTAACTTGACCTTAATGCTACGCGAAGCCTAAATCGGTGTGAGAAAGTTTTCACGTGAAGTATCATAGAAAGTATAGTACGACGCTTTTGGTATATTATAGCAATTTTGGTAATTTCAAACTGTTTATAATTTTAGCTTTCACCCCTTATGCAGTTACCTATTGATATACAACATCATTTTTAGTATATTGCAAACCTGAATATACATAGTTTGTTCAGAACAAGTAAGTGAATCGATTCCAATAATTTTTCCACCATATTATATTTTGTCCCAAATATATTTAATTAAGTTTACAAGTTGGACACCGAGCGATACTAAGTACATATCCGCTATCATATGCGCACAACACAGGTCACAGCCGGCGGCGCGTGGTAAGTGGTAACGATCTTTTTGTACGGACAAGCAGGTAAAGGTAACATAACAAGCTTATAACTTTGTGATTTTCCATGATACAGTTTTGAAATTTTGTACATACGATTCTTTACATAAAAATACTAAACACATGTTTCGGGTTTCGCAAATATTAAAACTGTTGTATATATCTTTTTAATTTTGACAAATAGGTGCTTTTATTGCTCACGTTGTGCCACTATTTAACTCATCATTTGACATTATTTTCATAAATTGTCATGAAGACTCGATTCCCAAGAAATCTTTTAAGTCAATACTTCGTAATATTGATCATCATGCAGTCCACTGTTAGATATAGGCCTTTCCAATCGCATGCCATTCAGCTCGATTCTCGGTAACTTTCATCCAGCTTTTTCCAGCCACCCTGCGAAGATCGTCGCTCCACCTTAGGCTAAGAACAGCCTTACGTTTGCCGATTCGCGGTCTCGGTGGGTAACAACTTCGTAATATTGGTAATATCTTAATCGTTTCTAAGGCATAGACCATTCGTCATGCTTAGTGTAGTTATAAGAGGTAGCCGTAATCTTAAAACTAGCGAGACAAGATTACATGATAATTGTTATTGTCACGCATATAACAAAGATGGCTGAGTGAATGATAGAAGCAGCGGGTTAATTGCGTAACACACGGTTAATATCAATGGGTTTCATTTTGACCGTTCAACAATAATCATTGCGTTATTAACGTTGTTTAGCAGACAAATTTTTCGAACATAATGAAGCAATGTATTAGCCTAGATGATTCAGAATGAGATTGATATTGTGTTCGCAAGTAAGGTGCAGTTATTATAATCTAATCTTGATTGGATTTTTTGTGTTACAAATTAATTGGTAGAGTAGATTTCCATTAAAGAAAATTAAGGATTACGTACTGTAACAGAACATAACGCATGTATTTCCCGAATGGCAGAGGTGTGCCTGTAGTACAGACGCCAGCACATCAAGCTACCCGAAACTGTCTTTTCCCAATCAACTTTGAACCTAATATTTTGGCGATAAAGTTGAAAATCTATTAAAGAAATTTAACAGATTGTAATAGCTTGATGTGCTGGCGTCTGTACACGGACATTTCGTCAGTTATGTTTAAGTCCCATGTAACAGGGGGCGAGCCTATTTACCATCATCCGGGCACAAATTCAGATTCTGGCCTGCTAACGAAATTCCAGAAAAAAAAAAAAAAAACACCAATAACACTTGCCCGACTTCTTGGGAATCGAAACCTGGATCTCATTCTCAGTAGCAGCGTTTGCGACCACTTTTTTTTTTTGCTCTCGGTGTGGAAAATACTCATGGATATCCGCCGCTCTGGAGCGGGTGGCGGGGTCTGTCAGACTGTTATTAACTAAAAACCACCCCGGTGTTCCATTTCACACCTACGCCGGGGGTCGCAGGAACGTGCGATACTTCCGCAACCCCTGCAGCTGCGGGCCTCCTCATGTCAGGGGGAAGTGAGGTGTTGAACTTCCACCGCAACGTCTGAGAGGGGCGCGCGTGAACACTACGAGCCGCCACCTCCGGTCCTGATGTGTGGGGGGCGACGGACGTCCCCGAGTCCCTGGACCCATTTAAGGGGGCTGGAAGAGGGCGTCATCCGCCTTCCGCCTGCTGCGGGCCGGGTGAGGGGACGAGATCTCCCTCTCCCTTTCCGTAGCCTCGACGCGGTGGTTTCCTTCTGCGAAACTGTCGTCTCGCAGAAGGAAACCACCGCGTCCCAGGACACCTCGCTGCCGACCGAACGATGACCGGCAGCGACAAGATGGCTCCGACTTCGGATACGAGGGCACGGCGCAGCTCCTCCCATGCGGCACACTCTGCCAGTGTATGCCACGCCGTGTCCACCCGACAGTTGACGCAGTGGTGACACCGAGCGTACGGCTCCCTGTTTATGACGTTTGCGACCGCTAGACCAACGTGCGGCCGTTTAAATATATCGAAATATTTTTTTTCAACAACTATTTTTGTTTAGTAATATGTAAATAGGGCAATTTTTCAAATGCCTACAATATTTTAGCCGTGAACACACGGTTAATGATATTTTTATGCCGGATTAATGCTCACTCCCTTTCACAGAAAGAAAGCCTGTGTCCTAGCAGTGGGAACATTGTAGGTTACGGTATTTTTTTTTATTAAAAATTGTCTTAAAGAAAGAACACATAACGCATTCCAATCTGTTTTCTAAACATGGTATTCTGGTTTTCCAAACTATTTTGGTTTAATTGAAAAATTGCGATTATATTAATTCGACCGTGAAGCATGACGTTTAAAAATCCTGATCAATTAGTTTATTCACCTTCAAAAAGATTAGATTCCAATATTATAGACCATTTAATACTTTTGGCCATAACCTTTTAGTTTACCGACCTTTGTTAGCTTTTGTCGGATATTTATCAGTAGCTGTCTGACAGACTAGGTTTTTAGTTCTTGTCAGAAAGAAAACGTATTTATTGGGACTCGCACAGGCAAACTAAACAAAACACAAACATCAATACCTGAAAATGTCAGAGGGCTAAAAAGCACGTTAAGTCGTTGGTCCCGGCTGTCAGTCGTAAATCTTTGACAGTCGCCAGAAGCGCAATAGTCTGACAACCAGTCTTACCAGGGGTTATCGTGTTACCTAATACATTTTTCGAATGTTTCTATTTTTTTCTCCACCATTTGGTGCACATGTACCTCGAGGTACATGTTGGGAAAAGTTGTATGGGTTTTTGTTGACCTCCTTTCCTGTTTATCCCAGAACTCAGCAACGCTAATATACCTTTCGCTGACGCAGACATTAGGTCCTCACGCATAGAGGTGAGGGTTTTGTAGCTGACTGTACATTGAATAAACTGCCAGGAATATATATATACATATAACTATAAGCACCAATAAATATACATAAATAAATGAATATACTAAAAATAAATAAGACAAACAATGAGAAAATATTAGCGTTGTGATGATACTGCCAGCTTCTTGCGAATGTTTTCGCGAACCTTAACTTTAAAGGATAATCGGTTGGTTGCCATCCTGATTTCCTGGGGGAGCGCAATCCACAGAGAGGCAGACTGAACGAAGAAGGAAGAGTGAATGAAGTCTGTGCGGTTAGTGGGACATGGAGAAGACGACTGTGTGATGAACGTAGATTTCTATTGTGGTTGGCGCAAATGTACTGAAAGTAGAGGGGCTTGATAACCAGGGGAAGAGGGAGAATCAAGAAATCAAAACAAGGTGGTCAGCGCCCTTAGCTCTCTGCGCTAGCGTACACGGAGAGTAAAATCTTAGAAAAATTACTGTGCTGTCTCATAATCTGAGTGCATTTGAGTGGTAATGGAAAAATTACCATTGACAAATAGTGAATTTTTCCCAATCTCACTCAGAAAATTTTCTGTAGATGTCACTTGCACTCACTTTCATAGTGACGAGCACAGTAATTTTTCTAAGAATTTTCTCTCCGTGTATGGGCAACCACTTTAGAAGCGACCGATGCGCAGAGACGTGATCATATTTACGCAGATTGAAAACGAATCGAATGCAGTTATTGAGAAGACAGTCAAGTTTATCGAGGAGATCTGCATTCAGGTCATAGTAGCACACATCACCATAATCGATGATAGGGAAAATAAGGGAGTGCACAAGCATTGCCTTCGTACTTGATGGTAATACATTTTTCAAACGGTACAGAGCCCGTAGCGTTTCAGTAACCTTCTGGCTCACCCTAGCGACTTGGGTCCGCCAGTTCAGGGTACAAACAATGTGGGAGGCGAGGGACGCCATCATCGTCCATTGGACGGGGGACCTCGCCACCGCAGCCTTCGGCCGCCGAACCCTCGACGCGATTGGGCCGGTCCTGCGGGACTGGCTCGAGCGGCCGCATGGGTTCCTCTCCTTCCGTCTGGTGCAGGTGCTGTCCGGACACGGTTGTTTCGGATCGTACCTGCACCGGATCGGACGAGAGGAGACGCCGTCGTGTCACGACTGTGGCGCGGCGGAGGACACGGCGCAGCACACTCTCGAGGTGCGCCCGTCGTGGTCCGGGCCGCGCCGCAGTCTCACCGCGGCGTTCGGAACGGACCTCTCGCTTCCCGGCCTGGTCAACGCCATGCTGGGGGATGAAGGGTCCTGGGCAGCAGTCGCCTCCTTCTGCGAACACGTCATGTCCCAGAAGGAGGCGGCGGAGCGCGTGCGGGAGGAAGACCCTCTCGCGGCGCCGCTCCGAAGGCGGAGGAGGGGTCGAAGAAGACGTCAGTATGACAGTCATCTCCGACTCCTCCCTGGTGGAAGCCAGCAGGCGACGGGTGCGGGGGTTTCACCCTCGCCTGCATTGCACAGGCTTCCACCAGTGCCGGATTGGAATGGCCAGGTGTTCCCGGCCCATCCCGTAGCCCCCCACCCGGGGGGACATGCAGGGCCCGCCGGCCAGGCGGGCATGCGCTGGGGGGGATTGTGGACGCAAAGGCTGAGCCGGATTCCCATGACCCCCCCATCAAGGCGATGAGGGAACACCGCTGAGTTTTAGTGGGTATACTGCCACTCTGGCAGGGAGTCCCACATACTCCGTTCCGTCCCCCGACGAGCGAAGATGTGTAATGTCAATTCTCAGCGAAAAAAAAAAAAAAGGGTACAAACAATGTGCAAGCCCAGGTCCTTCACGTCAGTACCAAAAGAAACTATCGTACCATTGAAGAGAACTGGCGGCAAGGTTGTACCATCTATCTTGCTAATACTACGAGAACTGCCAATAAATTATGACATCTTCCAACCCGCACTGGTCTCACGTGGTAGATTATAGCCTACTCGCTTTCAGAGAGGACGCATGTGTCCCAGCTGTGGGTACCTTCATCATAGGCTGATTATACTTATATTTTTATATATGTACTGATTATACTATATTTTTAATCATGATCTGGCAGTTTGAGTAGGTAATTTATGCGGCCTACCCAAATGTCCTTTCATTGGTATTGTTCGTCGAATCGTGAGGCTCCTCAAGTTCGAGTTGAGCTGCACGATTTTTGACAAATGCGTGCACTGACTGGACAGGTCCGCTCAATCTGTGTGGTTCTTTACTCAAAAGACCATTTCAGACACCAATCTACATGGTTCACATGATCTGACCAAGATTATGTCTGGACTTTAAAAGAGACTGTGACCTCTGAGTTTGTTTCGGCCTTTTTTCTCAGAGTACCTAGTCAGATAGGAAAGGCCGACCTCATCTAGTTTAAAAAAATATGATTGACATGTAAAAGTGTTTGTACAAACCTACTTACAGAAAATAAATCACTTATCATTTATTTATCATTTACTAAATATTTTCTCATTTAACGACAAAAAAAGTGAATTCGATGTTTAAAAATGTGTCAATGAAAGCTACATATTTAAAATGATTCATTTTGTGATTCTTGCAAAACAGAAATGCTAATGAAGACTTTTTAAAAGTAGGCAAAGACTAACAACCGTTCAGCCTGATATAATGGAAATGATTCACACTGAAAGATTTGTAATTGCTCTGGCAAATCTTATTAAATTAATTATTTATGGAGTTATCGAATCTAATTGCTGGGAAATTAGGTTTCATAACCATGTCTTAAGAAATAGGCAATCATTATTTTTTAATCAACACAAACTATAATTTTCATTTCATGATTTTTCTTAATAATTGCATATAACTAATTTGATTTATTTGAATTAAAATAATTATATTAAAATACTCAGTAAAGGTGTAACTTTCAGATTATAATCGTATTCTTATGCTAAAGTATCGGTGCGGATAATAAAATAATAGTATTACATAAAAAAAAACGAGAACGTTCAAACACAACTCACCGAAAAAGTAACAAACGTTTCACCTCCTTTTACTTTCGAACAACACACTCACACAAAAATTAATATAAATACCACGTCAAATCAAATTACAATACAAAAACACTTTTATTTTAATCAAAATAGTTATATAGAAAAAGATGGCGGTTTGAAAATTTATTTACGAATACGGCGCGCGTTTTGACGGCGATTCGGAAATGGAACGCGTTTATTTTTTAAACGTCGCGCGAGAATGGAGACCGAGAACGCACTGCCAGTCAGCCAGCAGATCGCTCTCTCCGAGGGCGATGTAGTGTCATAAAGTATGAGAGGGGCAGAGGGGACATCTTTACATTTTTTTTTTAATGGCATGATCAATGTCATGTGAGTTTATGACCCTGTTGTTTACTTGGTGGGAATTGAGAACAACCAATTTTTACTGCTGACTTCATAGAACGGTAATCCTTAAAATGCAGTTTTTGTTTTTTTTTTTTTTTTCTTAATTAAAGTATTTTCAGCGGCCCTCAGATTAATGCACCATTGTGTTTTAGTAAATGGAAATCCCGATGCATAAAATCTTTGTTTGCATTATTTTGTCTAGACGTCTGAATGTAGTTAAGTACTTAACAGTTTCATAACATGTTTATAAAATAAATACTAAGTAATAAATTTAATGTTCTAAAAACTGGTGAGAATAAATGCAGTATTATATTACGTTATCTTTTGGAATATATTAATTAACTTTAACTAGTATTGAAAACCTGAATTACAAAAGAAGAAGATTTTCGTGAAATCAATTTATTCATTCATCCATGTAGGTAGTTATGGCTTAGTGAAGGGAATAAAAACATATTGTGTTACAATTTAAACGGACGAAGAAAATGGGTGGGACTGAGTATTTCTTAATTGAATAGACAAAGGAGATAAGAAAGAGAGCCTCCTTTATAATTAATTTAGATTTCCAAAAATATTTCTTAATTTTGAGTGTGACTTTAATGTTTTTATATAAAAATAAAAAAATAAAAAATCTTTTTCTATTGAAAATGTATAACATGACGCAAAGCAAAACATAGAAGTTGCGGAAAAATATATAAGAATCTATTAACGGTCACCTCTAGCTCCTCTCAGCTCTATGTGCACCGTGACAACGAAATTGACGTCACGAGAAATAAGACACCTTTCTCTGTGGGTATCGGAACGCAAACGCACCGATACTAGGGAGTGCAACTAGTCAATTACTATTATTGTAATTCTTATGACACACTTTCCGGTTACTTTGGGTGACCTAGATTTAAATAATATAGAAATAAGCGCCCAAGTGCGAGTCAGACTCGCACACGAAGGGTTCCGTACCATAAGGCCAAAAACGCCGAAAATGGACGTTTCCTGTATGGAAACCCGTAGAGGCGCCCGTGGCTAAATAATAACAGCCGCACAGGTCGATCAAAAGCACGTTCAACGGATAGTCCCGACTGTCATTTGCGGATCTTTGACAGTCGTTACGGGTAGTCAGAAGCCCGAAAGTCTGACAGCCAGTCTTATCTATGGGTATCGTATTACTCAGTAACTGGGTTGTGGAGGTCAGATAGGCAGTCGCTCCATGTAAAATACTAGAATCCAGCTGCATCCGGTTAGATTGGAAGCCGACCCCAACATAGTTGGCAAATGGTGATGTTGCTGTAGCAGCAATAGAACACACACTTTGTGAAAATTTCAACTACTTATTACGGTACAAGAGACCGCTGACTATAGCCCGCTGACTGATGGACGGACGGATGTACCCACGGAAGGACGGGTCGACGGAGGCACGGAGGGGTCTCGGTATGTAAATATGGTCACCCATCCACAGGCCAACGGCGGCAAGTGTTGCTTGACCCGATCGATCGACCTGTGCGGCTGTTATTACGGGCCCTTCTACAGTCAACATTAAATAAAAAATAATAAAAAAAAAACTTTATCGTCTAGCTCTTACACCAAGTGTGCAAAATATAACGTGCGATAAGGAACTACGTTCCAAAAAGTGGGCGTTTTTTTTTATTTTGCCCAAATTGTCACCTATTTAGGTCTTTAACTTCGAACTGACTAGCAATAGGCAAAAGTCGCGCTTGTAGCAAAGGTTATTTATTTATTTATATGATAGGTACACCAACGACCTATTCACTAGAATATTAACATAATAATAAGTATCAATGTATTGAGTAGTTGTGAATTAGTCACTTACAGGCGTACACAGCACTTACATAAAAATAGCTTCTTAAATCCTTCTTTCCTTCTTTCTCCTTAAAATGTTCTTTACATTGCTGTATCTAATGGCCTTTTGATCTTCAGGGCAGAAACCCATATTTTGGTGTCCGTTCTCCTTTAAAAAGAGCATTAATTACACTAGTTTACACGGTTTTCATACCCCAGCTGAAAGTTGTTAATTTATTGTTTATTGAGGTAGACTTAACCAGAAAAAATAATAAAAAAATTCTGTCACGTCTGGTTTAAGAAATATAATATTTACTTAAATGGATTACATAATTTTGGTATTAACACTAAAAAATTAAAAATTATTAATTTTTGCCTTCTTTTTATATTTATTTGAATCAGTTTCTCTTATAGTGGACCAACAGTAATCCCCTAACATGTTTCCTTCCCAAAATCCTTGATGTCGTTCTTCAAAAACCTTTAAATCTTGGTGAAAACGTTACCCTTGCTCGTCACTCATACTTCCTAAGTTTAATAATTTTAAAATAAATGTTACCTTTTTTAATTAATTATGCAATAACCCAAAAAATATAATAATTGTCGTTTGAAGCGAACGAATAAACAATAAACTGGCGTCAGCACGTTGGGTAATTGAAGAAAAACATTTGACTGCAGGAAGAAATTGTGACGTGATAATAATATTTTTGCTAAACTTTTAGGTTTAAGGAAGGTAGGTAAACATATTTTTATACATTTCTTTCGGGGTATAAAAAAAAAATTAAAATTTGTAAACTAGTGTTATTTAAAAAAAAGTGTACCTATATCATTAGAAGTGCAATAAGTTTATTCCTAAACGACCAGTTAAATATTTCCCAAAGTCTTGTATAATTTGATTATTTTTATTCCTGCAGAAGTTAAGCAGAACGTCATAGTTTTATTAAGAATATTATATGAATATAATATTTATATTAATATAATATTAATATTATTATATTAATATAATAATTAATATCATATTTTCAACCAAAAGCATTCCATACCGTTTTATTAAGAATATCAAGACCAAAAAATGTGAATTTAGAAAAATTGGCCAACGGGTTTGTCTTATTCGAAGTTCGGTCTACCAAATCATACTTGGTTTTTATTATTTGGAATTTTTAGAAATTACGAAACCGCATGTTTCAAGGTTAGGTACCAAAATTATATATACATAGGTATTTGTGGAGTTTCTCTTAGCATAATTATTAAAATAGTTTTCGTTTTTTTTAAATTTTGATAGCATTCGAAATAATATATTAGTATTATAAGTTGTTCATTGCCTTGTCATATTAAATCTTTAATAAAGTATTATTTGATAGTTAGGATTCCTCATTTTATATTGTTTTTTGTTATCCAACCATTGGCTGGTTTTGATCCGTCTAATTTTTAAATTACTTATTAATGATCAGATTGTGAAGAACAGCCGGTCGATTCTGTAAAAATCTCACCGTGAAATCATAGGTGAAGTGAGCAGTCAATAGTGTTAATCCCTAGCATTAGTCTACTGAATCTCACTTCACGCTCACTTCACCTAAGTTCTCACAGTGAGATTTTAAAACATAGAATAGCACTACAGATCAGACGGTGACACAAAAAGTAGGCCTACTGTATCTTGGGAGTAGGAATTGCGACATTTTCAGAGTTAAAGATATTGACACTGCTCACTTCATTTATGATTTCACGGTGAGATTTTTACAGAATCGACCGAATGGCCTTGTCTCTCCGAGAGGGAGTGGGCTATAATCCACCACGCGGGCCCAGTGCGGGTTGGTAGATGTCACATGCCTTCGAATTTTTGGTTCTAGGACATGCCAGTTTCCTCACAATGTTTTCCTTCACCGTTTTGGAAGCAGTGGTGATAAAATTATTTACAAAAAGCTAAGCGCCTGCCTGGATTCCAACCTACGACCTAAAATTCGTAAATCGGGGCCATTACGACTGGGTCACACACGCTCTTGTCTGTAATAAACCATTAAATTAAAAAAAAAATAAGACTCATTACAGAAGAATGTATGAAACTCCGAGTTGGCATCATGTTGTAGGGACCTTACCAAGTTGGTTTAGGCTGAAAATAAAAACCCTAAACTCCTCTTCCAGAATAATCAGCAGTGCTATTCTGTAAAAATCTCACCGTGAGAACTTAGGTGAAGTGAACAGGAAATGAGCTCCATCATTCCCTAATGCTAGGGATTAACACTATTAAGTACTCACTTCACTTATCGAACGGCAGCGGCGGCTTTCTTCACGGTGAGATTTTTACAGAATCGACCGGCAGGTCCCAAAAAAAAAAATGGATAATCCAAAAGTGCCTGTAATGGTTTAATTTAAGTAATCCCATATTCCTAGCCCCATTCGGGAAATGTTTCATTGAGCTTTGTTTGAGTTCAATGAAACATTTCCCGAATGGGGCTAGGAATATGGGATTGAACCACCGGTCTTTGTAGATGAATTGGTTGTCAGTTTTAACACAGCGGTGATGCAGCAACCAGGAAGTCGTTTCACTCGTGGATTTGAATAGAAGGATATGCAGTGATCTACGGAATATTTACGCAGTAGGCACGGATCTAAACATGTACAAAGTACATGTGTTTATGTAAATAGGTACATTATGTACGTACCTGATAATCAGGAGTACATTAACTTGTACATTTACAATAAGTGCTCATTTTAAGTTCATTGTAAATATTTTACATATGGCAACGCTCAAGTTTATGTCGTCGTTTTTTAACGATTTTTATTTTCCACTGTACCTTGTGAGTTGCCTTCTCCGGCCAATCGCCCGTTTATGCAACTAAGTCATCACGCCAGCGTTTCCTTGGTCTTCCTCAGAGACGACGCCCGTGTTCTGGGGGTGTACTCCCTTAGCATGTAACCCGTAAGTTCCAACCGAGTTACCGGTTTCCTACTCTGGTAATACCGGTATACCTACGGAAATATGTTTAGTTCGAGACACGTACTAAGAATGAATGACATCACGATTTGAGAGTTGTCCTTACTCCCGATATACTTTTTCCCGTATGAAAAATTGAATTTGACACTAGTTTTGACGGATCAACTACTTTTGGCCGGGCCCGTATGGATGGACTCAGAGAGAAGATCCTCTGGTTTCCAGTGCGTGACGATCCTGTCCCACCTGCTCCGATGCATCCTACATACATGGCCCCAACAAGCCTACTTCAGCCTATAAAGGAGACTGGTCGGCCACATCGGTGATTCTGTTTTCAAGAATAGTTTTTATTTGTTTATTTCTTTGTCTTTTTGACTGGATCCACTGAAAAGGTTTTTATCAATCAATCAATCAAATCAAATATACCTACTTATTTGCTAGAATATGGTACATAAGGTGTTGTAGTAATTTAGTTTCAGCATATCCTGCCATAACCTGGCGTGCAAATGTCTTCACAATCAGTCAATTATTCTAAAACAAATTACAAATAACAGATTCTATAGATTTGTCTTCTAAATAGTCCTTAATGGTATAATATCTTTTCAGCAATAGTTTGAAGAGTAATTTTTTTTTAACTATTTTTTTTATTTTTTTAGAAACGATTAGCTTCTGCTCGTAACTTCATCCGTGTGTTTCGGCCCCCGAGCCACCGCGTCGCATCGCATCGCCCGCCCGCCCTATTACTTCGTTTACGCTTAGTGTTCTTTCTGACTTTTTAATTTTTGCTCGTCTCCTAAGTGTCGTAGCGTGATGCCTATCCTTTCTAGCCTTCCTCAAGAAACGGATCTCGAATAAAAAAAAAATCATTTCAACCCCCACTATTATAACCCGACGTTGCTAAGTAATAACAGCCGCACGGGTCGATCGATCGGGTTAAGCTACGCTTGCCGCGGTTGGTCCGTGGATGGGTGACCATCTTCACATACCAAGACCCCTCCGTGCCTCGGAAAGCACGTTAAGCTGTTGGTCCCGGCTGTCATTCGTGGATCTTTGACAGTCGTTACGGGTTGTCAGTAGTCCGAAAGTCTGACAACCGGTCTTATCAAGGGGTATCGTATTACCCAGTAACTGGGTTGTGGAGGTCAGATAGGCAGTCGCTCCTTGTAAAATCCTGGTACTCAGCTGCATCCGGTTAGACTGGAAGCCGACCCCAACCTAGTTGAGAAAAGCCTGCAGATGATGATGTTCCAGATATTAGCGCTTTAAAAAATAAACAAAAATCAAACAAACTCTTCAGATTTAACTAAAGAGGTCCGTCCACCCACTTCGAAAAATACCGTTTCGGATAACTCTTTGCTTCTACAGGAAAAACAAAATGTTTATTAGTACCACGGACTAGAAAAATAGAAGGACTCCGCGCCACGCATATCGAAAGTGAAGCACCGTACCGATCTATGTGTGCGTGATTTGAGGGATACCAGATGAATGGAAATTTCCCCATTTTTTAAATATTTTGACAGTTTATTCTTCAATTTTCAATAAATGAATAAATTCAATAAATGAATAAATTGAAATTACAAACATATGTATACTATTTGAAACTTAAAATTAAGTAATTCATTTGCATGGATGACTAAGAAAACGCTGCTGTAGAATACGTAATGCAATTGCTTGTCTTGAATTACCTATAAGGAAGATGGGGGGTTTGGGGGTTATTAAAGCTTACTTACCTAAAACACGCAAGGTGTAAAGATTTTACCTATGTATAATAAGAAAACTATTTAACGTTCTGTAGAAAATAAACGTTAAATATTTATTAAAATCATTTAATCAGAAACTTCACAACACATACAAACAGTCAATAACCTGCACTGCTTTCTTTATCGATCGAAGAAGTATTAGAATCCGTTCCAATCTAAGAACCATCGCGAATTGATGATACAAACCCTTTACAGAAAACCGTACCTAAATCTTCTATTATTATTATATATTATATATCAAACCGCTGAAGATTGCGCTGAAATTTAGCACAGAGATATTTATTATGACGTAGGCATCCACTAAGAAAGGATTTTTGGGAATTTCACCCCTACAGGGGTAAAATAGGGGATGGAAGTTTATATGAAAGTCCGTCAGTTTTGATGTTAGGATCTTCAAATTTTGTGTTTAAAATACTAAATGGATCTGCCAGAGGAGAAACAGTCTTCGTGCCGTGTATACCATTGATACCAAATGATCTTCCGTTTGAATTAAAAAGATTGCAGTTCCCAACCAAGGTTTGTTTCGCGATGACTACTAACATCTGGTGTGCTCTTTGTAAAGGAATAGTCATTCTTGGCTCCACAGGCTGTTCTTCGATGTCTGGTGGCTCAAACAATAGCTAAAAGAAAATACAAACAGTGTGAACATCGTCACTATACTACTACTCACTTAAAAGTCAACAGTAAATCTTTGGAGGTACCGGTTTCTGCTAACATTAAGTAAAAATATTTATTTAACTATATAGTCAGCGAAGAAGATTAATTACTAGGTAGTCGTAGATTTCAACTATATGGTGATATAGTTGAAATTTTATAAGTCTGACGGCAGTGGTTTCGTGTAAAATACAGGTATTCAGCCGTATCTAGTTAAATCAACGGACCCCTTCTAGTTAGGCAGAGGTTAGGCGGATGGATATTATGATGGGTACAGATGAAGTATATTTAATACAAAAATTATTATTATCTTACTCTTTTTGGAACTGCATAGGTAACGACTCGACGTAGTCCATTTTTCGTGGTATACAAGTCATTTGTATCAAAATGTATGCTACATATCACGCTTTTGTTCGACGGAACCCAATGGTCTTCACCTCTACAGTTTCTTATTATTTTTATCCAATCACTGCTCCATGGTTGATTTGTTGTAGGAAATCTATAAAAATATTCATCGTCAATACTTACAAAAAATACAAAGAACACAAAAAAAAAATAATTACCCAATCTCTCGGGAAAATTACCCATTTATTTTCTGACAACACTTATAATTCTGTTGAGATTTTGTGTTCCAATAGTAATGATTTTAAAATGTCAAAAATACAATAAATCAACAAGTAAAATTGTGCCTTACTTGTGATATGTTATTCCTTGACACTTTTTCTGATATGTAGAATTATTTTTACACCTTTTCACAACACAAGATGGCATTATTTTATTTTATTACTTCACGTAAATAGTACCTACAAAGACGCTGTCTTGTCGCGTAATGGCGGCCGGCCGGCTTTCTGTCATGTAAATGTGTGCGTGAAGCACGTTTGTACAAACGGTCCGGCACCCTTACTGTGCTTCACTTTCGATATGCGTGGCGCGGAGTCCTTCTTTTTTTTCTAGTCCGTGATTAGTACATGATTTTTCACGATGAAATGCAGCAATTAGGTCTTCTACAGACGCCAGCACATCAAGTTACTACAATCTGTCAGATTTCTTTAATAGATATTCAACTTTATCGCTAAAGGTTTAAAGTTGATTGCGAAAATTTATCAGTTTCGGGTAGCTTGATGTGCTGGCGTCTGTACATAGATTTTTTGGTCAGCGTCCATTCTAGCCAAATGCCGCTAAATAAGTAGTAGTCTTTTACATGGAGCGACTCCTTATGTGACCTGCACAATCCAGTAACTGGGCGCCACGATACCCTTTGGTAAGACTGGTTGTCGGACTTTCGGACTTCTGACTACGCGACGGCGCATAACAGCTGTGAAAGATCTACGAATGACAGCGGGGACCAACGGCTTTACGTGCTTTCCGAGATACGAGGGAAGCCACCACCCCGGTGTTCCCTCTCTCACCTACGCCGGGGGTCGCGGGAACGAACGATACTTCCGCAACCTTCGGCTGGTGCTGGCCCGCTCCTGCGGGCTTCCTCGTGTCGGGGGGGGAGTGAGGTGTTAAACTCCCCCCGCGACGTCTAAGAGGAGCGTGCGTGGAACACTACGCGCCGCCGCCTCGGGTCCTGATGTGTGGGGGTCGACGGACGTGAACAAGTCCGTCGCTCCTGGACCCATTTAAGGGGGCTGGAAGAGGGCGTTGTCCGCCCTCCGCCGACGCCTGGTGCGCCTGCTGCGGGATGGGTGAAGGGACGAGATCTGCCTCTCCCTTTCCGCAGCCTCCTTCTGCGAGACGACTGTTTCGCAGAAGGAAACCACCGCATCCCAGGACTCTTCGCTGCCGACCATAGACTCGACCACGGCCGGCAGGCCCGTCACTGCCTACTCCTGAGATGAGGGCACGGCGCGGCTCCTCCCATGTGGCACACTCTGCCAGCGTATGCTGCGCCGTGTCCTCCCGGCAGTTGACGCAGCGGTGACACCGGGCGTCCGGCTCCCTGTTTATGCGACACAGGTACTTCCCGAAGCAACCATGCCCCGAGAGCACCTGCGTCGCCCGAAACGACAGGGAGCCGTGCCTCCTCCCAACCCAGCGCTCGAGCACCGGCCGGACCGCCTCGATGGTGTCGAGGCCGGCGGCGGTAGGGCGTAAAAGCCTGTACCGCCATTCCGCCACCAGGACCTCGCGGAGCTGAGACCGACGCAGCTCCCAGTGTCGCTGCACCGGTCGCTCGCCCCGCACCCTCATTTCCTCGCGCCACCGATACAGTGACGCGAGTATTTTCGCCTCGAGGTCCCAGGGCGGGGATCCGGCCAGTGCACAAGCCGCCTCGTAGGAGATCGTGCGATACCCCCTGATGACTCTGACGGCCATCGCTCTCTGGCGATCCGAGCCCCCCCGACCACGATGTGTGAACCGATCGGTGGCGGCGGTGCCCGCCGGGGGCCATATGGCCCAACAACACCATGGCCTCCGACTTGTTGAGGGCCACCTCCAGGCCTAGGCGACGTATGCGGCCCACCACCTGTGAGACCGCAGCCGTCGCCAGCAACGCTGCCTCCCTGTGCGAGCTCCCCCGGGCAGTGACCAGCGTGTCATCGGCATAACACGTCAGGTCCACGCCCGGTTGGAGCTCGCCCCTCAGCACCCAGTCGTACCCGGTGTTCCACAGGAGCGGTCCAAGGACCGAGCCCAGCGGAACACCGCACGAACAACATAGTTTCGAAATAGCTAGGCAGATGATATAAGTGGAAAAAATGTTTATTATGTTTTGTAATAGGTACCTATATATTATTTTAACTAGAGACTAGGTACTTAATAACGTATAAAATTTGCTTACTGTCCTTGTACAGGAATTAAATGTTAATATGCTTTGACAATGAAATATATAAGTTTTATGTACAATAAATGAATGCACATACTATTAGTGGTCTTACCTTTGATCGACCTTGGTGGCCGGGCAAAAAGACGTACCTTTTTTTTAAATCAAAGTCATCTGAAAACTGTAGGAACCTTTTTAACTTGTGGCGACATCTACAACGTGTAACGTTAAATGCACAAAACCTGAAAATAGTTTAATCAGAATAACGAGCAGAATGAATTGAACCACTTTTTAAAATAGGTCATAATTTTCTAAAAATCTTCATTAAAAACCCCGTGTCTATTTATTAATAGGTCAAGTAAGCAAATGTGAGCGCGGCGCAGCGGCGACTCCTTCCTCGGTAAAGCGTCGTCGCAGACACAAGAAGCGATCAGAATGGCCAGTAAAACTAAAACAGCACATAAAACCTTTACAAACTTTTTAATGACTTATTTTCTCTCTGATATAGGTCAATTGAATTAAAAATCAGTTGGGGTGTGTCAGGTTTTGCGCATTTAACGTTACACGTTCTATAAAACCACTTGCGAACTACGGATCATACCTGACGTCACGCAAGTGCTACATCGCGCAGAGTTCCCCCATAATACGTGGCAGGGATATCGATGCGCAAACTGTGACCAGAAACCACCAGAGCACTAGAAAGGCCAACCAAGGAAGGACCCAAAACAAAAACGAAAAAAGAAGAAGAAGGAAGAGAGACGAAGGTGACCACAGTTCAAAAAGGCAGTCGCTTCATGTAAAACATTGGTATTCAGCTGCATCCGGTTAGACTGGAAGCTGAAGCCAACATAGTTGGGAAAAGGCTAGGCAGATGAGGCACCCAACTTCTAACAGAATCGAACGGCTGTAAAAGTTTTTGTAAAAACCAATTTGCAGAAATAAATAGGTATTATTGTCATTTATCCTCCATTGGTGATTATGGCCATAATGGTGGGCACGAAATTACTTATTAACATTTCAATAACAGTGGACTTGGGTTCAAACTCCAAATATCAACAATATGAATGTCAAATGAAACTACTCATGCTTGCAGAAGTCTCGATTTCAACAGACTATTGCGAAAAATAATTATATAATGCTGACTGAGCAGTATGAACATACTTTATGTTCAACTTTTATGCGCATAAGTAGGTAGCTAGTGATATGACAGATTTTCATCACGCAGGAATTATTGTTTTCCTAGTCTCTGCCCGCGGTGGAGTTTCTTATCAATTCTTCTCCGTAGGAAATGACCAATCTGCACCGAGCTTCTGACGTTTCATTAGTCTTGTGCAATAAAAAAATAAAATAAACTGAACGGATTTGGATAAATGGCACATGGGTAGACCTTGTCTTGGTTTAGGACTTATGATATTTTTTATCAAAATATTCCCACAGGATCGTGACCTAGCAGGTGAAACCGCGGGCCCAGCTAGTCACACTAATATTATAAGGCGAAAGTTTGTGAGTGTGTGTGTGTGTGTTTGTGTTTGTGTTTGTTACTTCTTCGCGCTCAAACGGCTGGACCAATTTTGATGAAATTTGGCACACAGATAGTTTATAACCAGGATTACTTAATACATAGAATATGTTTTATCCCTATATTCCTACGGGATCGAGACCTATGCGGGTGAAACCGCGGGGCGCAGCTAGTATGCAATAAAAATTAAAACCTGCAGTGCTATTCTGTAAAAATCTCACCGTGAGAACTTAGGTGAAGTGAGCGGGAAGTGGGCTCTGTCATTCCTGGATTGACACTATTAATTAGTGCTCACTTCACTTATGATTTCACGGTGAGATTTTTACAGAATCGACCGGTTGGTCGAGTTACCACCATAACCACTGTGCCCGTTTGGACCTAAAACTGGTGTTGGGAGGAATTTTCTTATCAAAAGAGTACGTGACCCCTCTAGCAACATGACATAAAGAAGATAAGTAGGTGCAGCGAACCGCACATCAACGGTAGCATTTGCACTACGAAAACCGCCCTTGCTGCTAGGTCATAAAGGTGCTAAAAATGTCAAAGGGCTTTGAAGGTCCGTGGCGTACCTACCTGTCTGCCATTTTGATTTTATTGTAAAATGGAGGCCACGAATGAAACCTACATATACAGCGTGTAACGGAAGGGGGGTATCAACCCTGAAGGAGGTGAATGTGCTCATGAAACTCAACAACTTTCCCCAAAGAACATAGGTCGAAATATGAAAAAAAAATTTGGCCCTCCCTTACAAAACTGACTACCAGCTGATTGATTTACTATGAAATATTATTTCGACCTATGTTCTTTGGGGAAAGTTGTTGAGTTTCATGAGCACATTCACCTCCTTCAGGGTTGATACCCCCTTTCCGTTACACGCTGTATAAATCGATAGCTGACATCAATGCAAACAGAAAACATACTGATACCGAACCCCGTAAAGTGTTACGTTGCCGAGATATTAACGTTCATACTTATTTGATGAAGGGACGTAGAGAAAATTCTCAGAAAAATTATACTGTGCTCGTCACTGTAAAGTGAGTGCAAGTGACATCTACAGAAAATTTTCTGAGTGAGATTGGGAAAAAATCACTATTTGTCCAGTAAACTTTACTGTACAGCATAAGAATTTTTACTGTGCTAGCATGTTAATTTTTCCATTACCACTCAAGTGCACTCATATTATGAGACAGCACAGTAATTTTTCTAAGATATTTCTCTCCGTACACCTACATCTTGTTGCATAGATGTTTGGAATAATCACTCTGAATGTTTAAAATAGGTAATCAACAAAGATATACGCAAGTTCAAAAAAATATAGATGTCGTAACAAACATTATCTTGTTACTCAAACATAATAAGCAAATCTTCGACCATTTTTACGAAACCAGCCGGTAGATTCTGTAAAAATCTCACCGTGAAAACTTGCGTGAAGTGAGTTGTCAGTGTCATCCCACTGATGCTAGGGATTGACCAAGCAAACATTTACAATCATAATCGAGATTTTAATAATATTTTTTATGCTAATTCTTAAATAGTTTCAAAGTTAGTATTTTAGTTGTCAAAACATTACTATTTTGTTCAAATGAAATAGCAAAACAGAAACATAGTCGGAATATCAATTTTCTTTTTTTCCTAGATTAAAACCCTACAAATTAGTAATGTTTTGTGACAACTAAAATACTAACTTTGAACTTATATAAAATGATCAATAGAATTAGCATGAAAATATTATTAAAATCTCGATTATGATTGTAAATGTATGCTTGGTCAATCCCTAGCATCAGACGGGATGACACTGACAGCTCTCTCCACGCTCACTTCACCTAAGTTTTCACGGTGAGATGGTTACAGAATCGCACTGCAGGTCGAAATGATAAATCTCGTATCCCTAATCAGCAATTAATATTCCACCTAACCGGGGAGGAAAGCTCCAAAATTGGCGAAATATTGAAATAATTTACACAAAGTAAAGCGTCTGCGCCATTGTGCCTGTTATTTCATCGGCACGTCGAAGTAAGATCGGGACTTCCATTGGAACGATGTGCAAGATTGCTTTAGTTACCGACAGAAAGATTGAGTTTTTTTTTTTGTTTTTTACTCTTTATTATTATGAGGATGAGGGGCCCGTTGCTAAATAATAACAGCCGCACAGATCGATCGATCAGGCTAAGCTACGCTTGCCGCGGTTGACCTGTGGATGGGTGACCATCTTTACATACCAAAACCCCTCCGTGCCTCGGAAAGTACGTTAAGCCGTTGGTCTCGGCTGTCATTCGTGGATCTTTGACAGTCGTTATGGGTAGTCAGATGCCCGAAAGTCTGACAACCAGTCTTACCAAGGGGTATCGTATTACACAGTAACCGGGTTGTAGAGGTCAGATAGGAATCGTTCCATGTAAAATACTGGTATTCAGCTGCATCCGGTTAGACTGGAAGCCGACCCCAACATAGTTGGGAAAAGGCTACGCAGATGATGATGACTCTTTATTATGTACACCCTATAAATCTATATACTTATAATAAAGGTGAAGAGTTTGTTTATTTGAACGCGCTAATCTCTGAAACTATCGGTCGGGTTTGAAAAATTCATTCTGCACTTGATAGCCCAATTCTTAAGGGAGCTGAGCAAAATGAAGAAAGTCAGAAGGAATGCTAGCGTCAACCGGGTTAACTATGTGCCTGGCAGGTGAAAATGTGCAATGGGGTTCTTAAGTTATGCAATGATTAATAATCTAACTCAAATGTGTTTAACGCCATATTTTTAAATCACTAATAGATTCGTAATATCTCGTGAATCTATTAGTGATTTAAAAATATGGCGTAACTACATATCTACATAAATCCGTCTCTGGCAGTAGGTATATAGTTATGAGGCTGAACGGTAGAAAACTTCACCCTAAAAGTAGGTTAGTTCTGCCAAAAGAGAAAACAAGATTGAAAAAATCCATTATAAAAAGAACACGTTTTGCCATCTGTTGGTTTATAAAGGAACTATTTAAGCAAGTTGATGTTTACATTGTCAAGCAGCCTCGTGGCCACTCAGTTTCACTGGTTAAAGATAGATGGCGCTAAACAATATACTATTGCCAAAACTGAACCTTTACGGTACAGCCTATGACTTACATAATTAATTTGGTCATGTCTAATAGATGGCGCTGATATAAGTAAATTATTCATTGTTATTATATTTTATTATTTACGTTGAGATAGAGTAGGCCTTATAGAAGGGCAAAGGGCACTGCTCGTCAATGCTATTAATCATAAGTACGTAATCTGGCTAGAAGATTTTTTAATGAAAAACTATGTAATTTATGGTCTATGGATAACAGTTTGAAATATCAAGCAAGATGTCTTAGCAATAAATTGTTTTACTTGAAACTTATTTTGATCATCATTGCAAATTAATAGTCTGATAAGTTGTTGTAATAATGTTTGTAAAGTTGAATTCATGTAGGTAATTTAATAAATGAGGATCGAAATTTCTCAATGCTCATAAATACAGTGTTTTGAAACATTTTTCCTCATTAACAGGGATATCTATTATGAAAATTGAAGTGGTCTCGAACGTCGTAGAGTGAGATCGGTAGATCGGTAGGTATTTGACAAAAATATACAATATTACACTTACTACTACTACTAATTATTACAGACTAATTTATAACAATCATACTTAAGTATGATTGTTATAAATTATGTGTAGAAATACCGAAAAATCGGTAGGTTCGAGACCACTGGAAAATTGTGATAACGGAAACGCTGCTGAGTCCAATAAATTATCTTCACAAAGTCTATGGTAACAGGTTGCACGTCGATGTTCCTGCCACCACCGCCCTAATTGCATAACACACTATTCCTCTCAATTTGAATCATTTTGAAGCATATTGCTAATCCATTGCTCCATATGTTCGAAAAAATGTGTTTGCTTAACATATCCGTGGATCTTTGACAGTCGTTACGGGTAGTCAGAAGTCGGAAAATTTGACAACCAGTCTCACCTAGGCGTATCGTATTACCCAGTAACTGTGTTGTGGAGGTCAGATAGGCAGTCGCTCCATGTAAAATACTGGTATTCAGCTGCATCCGGTTAGACTGGAAGTCGATCCCAACATAGTTGGGAAAAGGCTAGGAAGATGATGAGTCTTAAGACACACAGTACACCTGAGACATACTCAGGTGTACTGTGTGTCTTATAGTCTGTGCATTATATTTTCTTTCTTTCAAGACTGTTGCCCAGTGGTCACTGTGCATGCGGCTGACGTGACCCGCCCAATCTCATTTCAGCTTGGCAGCCTTTTTGCCTACGTCTGGAATCCCCGTTTTGGAGCGCAGCGTGGTGTTTCGTATTCTTTCAGTTTGTTGAAGAGGGTTCATCCGTTAGAGCCATGTTGGAGATTCAAAATTGATGATTTCCGACGGACAATAAAACCATAATGTGTTTAATTTATAGATGAGATATTGACGTCATATTATTGGGAATTTTATAATCTAGTGCATGGCTGAAAAACATTTACAATTTTTCGTATAGTTTTCTCATCAGAACCGTTTTTATGCAAGCCTTTTTTTAAACTAGCGATCGGCGGTCTAAGCAGATGCGAGATATTAGTAAAACCATATAAGAAAAACTTATAACAACATTACTTTATAAAAAATAATAACATTTATTAGTGTATGGCTGAAAAAAAACACGATTACTGTAAGTTTTCATTCAAGAAAAGTATATTCAAAAGTGTCAATTGTAGCCACTTTTCGAGATATTAAACGTGTTAGTTTAGGGTGAAATCTGAAATATTTATATTTTCTTTTAGACCTAGTAAATTAAGACATTTATGTCCTAAAACTTGGTTTAAATATTTTTTTAATAACTTATATGTTTATTTTACTATGAATTATTTAGTATTGCTATACAACGTGTAACGTTAAATGCGCAAAACCTCAGATACCCCAACTGATTTTTAATTCAATTGACCTATTTCAGGGAGAAAATAAGTCATTAAAAAAATTCTAAAGTTTTTATGTGCTGTTTTAGTTTTACTGGTCATTCTGATCGTTTCTTGCGTCTGCGGCGACGCTTTATTGAGGGAGGAGTCGTCACCGGGCCGCTGCGCTGCGCTCACATTGGGTTGCTTGACCTATTAATAATTAGACACGGCAACGTTTTAAATGAAGATTTTTTCAAAAATGTGACCTAGGTATATTAAAAAGTGGTTCAATTAATTCTGCTCGTTATTCTGATCACACTATTTTCAGGTTTTGCGCATTCAACGTTACACATTGTATAATCGGCGCGGATTCACGCCACCGCTCAGCGCGCCGCTCTGGAGTAACGCTCTTAACGCCCAAAATGCTGCGCTCCATCGCTCTTTGGCAAACCCCAAGGCGGAACTTTTGCGAATCGGCGAGCGACCAGGTCTGAGCAGCGTAGGTTAGGAATTAAATTAGAAAAATACCGAATTACTTACTTGAATAATTTTAATTCCATGGTGTTTCTGTAAATTATTCGTGTAGGTATCTACTTCAAATTTGCATTTCATTAAACGAGATGAATCATTGAGTATGTTTACAAAAATTAGTCATATTTTTTTTATGTGAAATAAACGTTGGAGCCACTTAACGAGAATACGGGTCTTCCCCGGTTACCGCTACAAACAAATGACCATACTGGATTTACCAGGTGTTCTTTTGTCACCAGCTTAGCCTGTACTCAACAATGTTGGAGCGGCTTCCAGTCTAACCGGATGCAGCTGAATCACACACACAATGGCGCAGATTCTCTTGTTCACAAACTAAACTAAATTGAAGTAGAGTGCATCTTTTTCTTTCTATTTCATTAGAAAAGGACAGAAGGTAAGTATTGACAGGCCCGTTGGTCTAGTGGTCAGTGGCCCTGACTGCTATGCCCAAGGTCGTGGGTTCGATTCCCACCTAGGACAAATGTTTGTGTGATGAGCACGATCATTTGTCCTTTGTCTGGGTGTAATTTATCTATAATATGTATGTATTTAGAAATATATATGTATGTTTATCAGTTGTCTAGTACTCATAGCACAAGCTCTGCTTAGTTTGGGACTAGATGGCGTTGTGTGAAAGTTGTGGAATATTATTATTATTATTAGTTTAGTCCTATCAAATTAGTCAGCGCCTGATATAAATTGCCGTATTTTTATTGGCCAGTTTTTTTATCACGTCTAAACTTGTCTATGGAGTATTTTAATTTGACAGGACTAAACTGATATTTATCTTTTTTCCCTTTCTTAATGAAATAGAAAGAAAAAGATGCACTGAACTTAAATTTAGTTAACTTTGTGAATAAGAGAATTGGCGCCAATACTGAACATTAATCATAAATAACACACGATAAATATTAGTCCTGTCAAATTAGTCAGCGCCTGACTTAAATTAACGTATGTTTAGTAGCCAATTTTTAAATCACGTCTAAACCTGTCTATGGAGTATCTTAATTTGACAGGATTAAACTAATATTTATCTTCTGTC
Organism: Eremobia ochroleuca; assembly: GCA_949629135.1. Classification (NCBI taxonomy): domain Eukaryota; kingdom Metazoa; phylum Arthropoda; class Insecta; order Lepidoptera; family Noctuidae; genus Eremobia; species Eremobia ochroleuca. Next base: position 4,829,298 of record OX451406.1, on the reverse strand, counting down.
CTTTTCTTAATGAAATAGAAACAAGAAGATGCACTTAACTTAAACTTAGTTTAGTTTGTGAACAAGGGATTGGGCGCCAATATACCTCGTTAGGGCCGAAGGAATCCGTTGGATGATAGAAGCACAGGACCGGCCGATATGGCTACGCCTTGGGGGACGTCTATATCCAGCAGATGACGTCTTTCAACTGAACTGATGACGATAATGATGACATTTAGATACACAAACTTTTATTTAATCAATTATTGTTCTCATTTGACATTGTGACCTCCAAGCTTCTATATTGTTTACTGTCTACCTTCAAACGTAAAAAACCTGTAGGGCAGGGTCGAGGTTAAATGTCTTCTAAAAATAGATTGATGCGTATTTATAAACGTAAGAATTTGTATATTTTATAAAATACGTATGGATGAGTAATTAGCTTTATAGAAGCTTGAAAGAACCTCCACACTATACATATGTACTTCAATGTACAGACGCTAGCAGATCAAGCTACCCGAAACTGTCAAATTTTCCCAATCAACTTTGAACCTAATGTTCTAGCGATAAAGTTGAAAATCTATTAAAGAAATTTGACAGATTGTGGTAGCTTGATGTGCTGGCGTCTGGTGACTTACCTACATCATGAGCTCCTTGGACAACAGCCCCGTTGCCACACTGCCTAGCTTACATTTTTTCACCACGGCAAGAGGGGTCAAATTCAATTACGTAGCGAAACTCCGCAGACGTGATGGTATCGATATCTTAACCCTTTACTGCATGATATATTAAATAAGTGACAAAACATTTTTTTTTTATGTTAGGTAATGTCTTTATTAAAGCTTCAGAATTAATTTTAGTGTATTTTTTTTATTTTTTTATTTCCAAGTGGTATGTGATGATAGACAAAATAGTTGTGTTTTATTATTGCTAATGATATAAAAACCAAACCCCATTAGGATTTATACGCTAGTTTTTTATTTTTTTAAAGTAAAATAAACTGTAAACATGTCAAACCATATATGGTTTCCTATGCGGTAAAGGGTTAACATGATTAAACAAAAAATAAATTATTTTGGTAGCACCCATTGAGTAAAAGGACTAGTATGCAGTTTAAGATCCAACATGTAACAATATACTATGTTGTAAATTACTGTACCCAAGTAAGACATTGTTATTTAGGAGGAATCAACAGACACCCAAATTCTGGGAATTCCTTGCCTAGTTTGGGGTTCTAAGGTCTCAACTAAATACCCATAGATTAGAATTCATAACAATTTTGTACACAAGCTTTACTATGTACCAGCACATCAAGCTACTACAATCTGTCAAATTTCTTTAATAAATTTTCAACTTTATCGATAAAGCATTAGGTTCAAAATTGATTGGAAAATGACAGTTTCGGGTAGCTTGATGTGCTGGCGTCTGTACCTATAATTTATATTTTGTTTAGCTCTTGTGTGTAATTTGATATTTTTTGATCAATAAACATTATTATTATTATTATAAGTTGTAAAACTAGTGTTCTCAAACGTAGTCTTCTCAAAAAATCTGGACGGCCTCAAAACGAGGGCTGGGAAGTGGCACAGACTTTAAGCGGTCTACAGAGAACCAGTTGTTGTGACATGTCACCTTCACCAACACGCTCTGCGACAGGAAGTCTGTGTCCCAGCAGTGGGAACATTATCATTAACTTAGCTTACCTAATCACCTTGCAAGCAAGGGTTCAAAGCCTTTGAACCTAACAGCTTCAACAAGAACATCAGCAGAAAAACTCGATTATGTATGCGGAAATAAGATTGTTTGATTGCAACCTTGCGACAGTGAGAAACAAGCACGTATCATGTATAGTTATGTGATTTTCGATACGTCACGTTAAAGTATATGCGTGTTCTAATTATATACCTACAGAATTTTATTTAATACTGGTTTCCATTAGCACGGTTTTAAAGTCAAAATCAATGCATTTATTTCAAACAGGCACATGAGCACTTTTGAACGTCAAAATTTATGTACAGACGCCAGCAAATCAAGCTACAATCTGTCAAATTTCTTTAATAGATTTTGAACTTTATCTCCAAAAAATTAGGTTCAAAGTTGATTGGGAAGATTTGACAGTTTCTGGTAGCTTGATGTACTGGCGTCTGTACAATAAAATAAAATTGATTCTAGTCGTCCCATCCAAAAGGTAGTTTTCGTATGGAGAGGAATGGGCAAGAAACTCCACCGTTACTCTTTTATAATGTTTAACAATATTTGGTATACATTCATTTTAAAATTATATGTGAAGACGATGCACCTAGAATAAACACAATCGGTAAAAGAATTTAAAATGAAATCATGACAGATAAATTAATTTGGTGATAGATACGTGGTGCTCACATATTTACAAACATGATAAAAAAGTAACTAGGTACGTGTTACTTTTTTATATATCAGTGTGTGAGCAGTAGTTACAGAATGTAAATCAATATACAATACGGAACCCTAAAAATAATACATTTTACAATAAAGTTAGAAACCAGTTTGATTTTTAACCGACTTCAAAAAAAGGAGAAGGTTATCAATTCGACTGTATTTTTTTTTTTTTTTTTTAATGTTTGTTACCTCATAATAACCGACTGGGTGAACCGATTTTCATGATTCTTTTTTTATTTGAAAGCTGGTGCTTCCCGTGTGGTCCCATTGTCACCATTTCAATATCTGATGATGGGATCTTGTAGAAATCGGGGGAACTCTTCAATAAATAACAGCAGATTAACCGCGATTGTTGCTATAGCATATCTAAGCATTGTTTACACCATCACACAACATAATATCACGCCTGTACTCACTACAAAGGTTATAATTTTTTTTTATTATAATAATAATTAATACCAGTAAAACAACCGCGATTGCTGCTATCGCATATGTATGCATTGTTTACGCAATCGCACAACATAACATCACGTCTGTACCCTATAAACGCAGATGCAGCTTCCTGTCACTGATATTTACATAGCAAGTAGTGTTTATATGAATTTGATTGGGGTAGATATAACTAAAAAGTGAAAAATAAAAAATTTTATATAAAAAAAAACAACCGACTTCCAAAAAAACACTACAAAGTGAAAAATAATTTTAATTTCGGAAGTCGGTGTCAAAAAACCAAAATGCGGAACCAACGACACCGACTTCCAAAATTAAAATTATTTTTCACTTTGTAGTGTTTTTTGGAAGTCGGTTGTTTTTTTGTTTAGAAGCAACACGTTTGATATTGGCTAAAAGGATGTTTTATTGAAGCAAAATAGAACTTTGCGTATGGCAGAAGGAGTTTCGAAATAAAATTAGAAAACAGGTCAAATAATATATTATTTAATAAAGACTTTACGTTGCCATTAAATTAAAATGGCAAAACGCCAGTCAGTCACGTGACCGAAGTTGCGGGCACAGTAAGTGTTCCGTAAAATAAAATGTGGTGAGACCCCCAGTTCTTTAGTAGCTCTATAGAATCCCATAGAGATTCCTTGAGAATTCATCGAAAAATAAGTAGCTCTAGCAGAGTTTCGCTAGCTAGCGAAACTCTGCAACGTGATGGGTCGATATCTAAACACGAGAAAGTAAAAATAAAAAAGATTTGATGATTTTCTGGGGTTTTACCGGAAAAGAGCTTATTTGCCTTGTTTCAAAGATTTATTGGAAAGTGTTCGACAGTCTGGCGCCTGTTTAATATGACAATGCCAAAAAAACGTATATTTGCCAAAAAAAATGACCAAATTATCGCATATTCACGACTAGTAATAGCATAAGAATAATTAGCCTATATCGTTCCCATTGCAAGGACACAGGCCTCCTCTCTGTGAGAGGGAGTGGGCGGTAATCCACCACGCGGGCCCAGTGCGGGTTGGTAGATGTCATATGTCTTCGAATTTTTGGTTCTAAAACTTGCTGGTTTTCCTTCACAATTTTGAGAGCAGCCGTGCGATTCTGTAACCATCTCACCGTGAAAACTCGGGTGAAGTGAGCGTGGAGTTAGCTGTCATTAGGGATTAACACTATTGACATAGCTCACTTCAAGCTCACTTCACTTATGATTTCACTGTGAGATGTTTACAGAATCGACCGGCAGTGGAGATGAAATAATTTAATGGCTGGATGACTGGGTTTGAACCTACGACCTACAATTCGTAAGTCGCGGTCGTTACCGCTGGGCCACCACTGCTCACTACAATCAATATTGCCAATATATGTATTAGTCGCACAATACCTTGACACGCTTGCAGGATGGACCTTGGGGGCTGTCCAAAAGTTCTCTAGCTGGATGTCGTAAAGGCTAACCAGTCGGCAAGGATGCCCAAGAATGGACAACTGTGCTGGATTAGGTGGGCAGGGCATCCTATGAAGAATTGGAGAAATAGAAACGGCTATAAAAGGATTAGAAGGTCTAGTTTGCAGATTTGGCTTAGTGAGGTAAGATTCCAAGGCTATCAACAAGCTTTGAAGTTGGGATTGCACAATGTCTTACTGTTCACACTTTATACTAATAAATATACTATACGTAGGTCACTCAATAATTTTTTTCGTTTGATATTCAAACATGTTCAAACATGCGTAATCCAAACATTGGCGTGTAGTACGCAGATCATTACATTTACTCACAAACTTTAGCCAGTTATCGGTTCGTTTTTGTTTGGAGTACACACGTCAAAACTAAAAGTATGGCTTCGCTTTTGAGACCCCAAATACGAGCGATAATTTTTTACAACTTTCGACGGGATCTGTCTAGGTAACAGTGCCACGAAGAGATGGAACGGATATGCGGTGATAATGCTCCGTCTCTAAGGACTATCGGAAGGTGGTTCAAACAATTCGAGCAAGGTGACTTTAGCTTAGAAGACGATCACATCCTGGGCGGCCGCGTGACGTTACCACTCCTGAAACCGTGTCTGCTGTGGAAAAACTAGTTCGGGAAGATCGTCAAATCACTTTTGTGCAAATGCAAGAGATTCTCAAAATATCTGTAGGGACATTAAATACAATATTAAAGGAATATTTACATTTGAAAAAAAAATGTTCTCTTTTTGTACCGTACAAGTTAAGTGACGAACAGAAGGCACATCGAGTAGACTGGTGCAAAAAGATGCTTTTAAAGTTTGAATCCGGCAAGTCTCGTGATTTATTTTCTGTTGTGACGGGTGACGAGACCTATTCATATTATTATGATGTTCCAACTAAGTCTCACAATCGGATCTGGGTGTTTGAAGGAGAAGATTATCCGACAACCACGAAGCAGTCCCGATCGATCAAAAAAATAATGATTGTTGTTTTTTTCGGTCGTCGCGGCATTATAAAAACGATACCATTCAATACACAACGCACTGTAACGGCAAGCTGGTACAATGAACACTGCCTGCATCCGCTTTTCAATAAACTGAAAGAGTTGCGCCCAAACAGTCATTTGCGTACGTGGTTCCTGCATCACGACAATGCTCCGGCTCACCGTGCTGAGCAAACTGTTAACAGTATCAAGTCATCGGGTATCACACTTATGGAACATCCCCCGTATAGTCCAGATTTGGCGCCGTGTAATTTTGCATTGTTTCCATATGCCAAAAAACTACTGAAAGGTCGCAAGTTTTAAACTGAAACGGAACTGCTGGATGCTTTGGAAAAAATCTGCACTACAATATCCGAGGTCAAATGGAAGGAGTGGTTCGACGACTGGTTTGAACGTATGAGGAAATGCATAACCTGTGATGGAGATAATTTTGAAAAAAAAAAAAATACTAAGAGTGTAACGACAATAATTATTGAGTAACCTACGTATAATATATGTATCTTCGTTACATATAAAATTCTTCTGTACGTCTGTATGTCTCTTAATAATAATAAAAAATATGAATAAGTGGTAAAAAAGCTAAAAAAAATAAAATAAAAAATAATTCTATTATTGACACCGGTTGTCTTTGTCTGTGTGCCCATTGGCAAAGGCCGCCTCCATTTCCTTCCCCTTTTCCCTATCGACTGCTATTCGAGTTCATAGTTTTCCTGCTCTGGTTTCCAGCTCGTCGGTCCAGCGTTTTCTCTGCCTTCCTCTGTGTCGTTGGCCATTTCTCGGGTACCAAACTGTTACCCTTATGCTCCATTTGTCTGTGCTTCTGAGGGTGTGACCAGCCCGCTTCCATTTGAGTTTTCCGGCTTTAAGTGTGACGTCAGCCACCGTAGTTTTAATCCGGTCTTTTCTTTTTATGAATGAGTACAATGACCCCTTAAGAGATTGTGCGTTATTTAAGTTACACCTTGTAAATAAAACATGTATTAAATATGTATATTATAGTTACTACGAGTATAAAAGTGAAAGTAACTCTGTCTTCTGTCTGTCTGTCTGTCTGCCTGTTACATTTTTACGAGTAAATCACTGATCGGTTTGAAATTTGACAGGTAAGTTCTGGATATTTGTATATTAGAATATGATGGCACAGACGTATAGTTTTTTACGTACTTATAGTTTTTTATTGTATTTGTTGGTATATTGGCGTAGCTAGCTGACATATTATGGCAAATAATTGAATTTAGTGTTCTGTGTCTTGTAATGTTAATTACTTTGCATACCTTGTATTCTATTCAATCAAGTATTTTCTAACTGAACATACAGCTGTGCTGCTGGGGAGTTTGTTGCGCCACTTCTTCTCCCCAGCGAAAGCACTAGGAAGTGGTGAAGGGCGGGCGTTTTGGGGGACTGTCTTTTGTAATCTTGACGTTCAAAAAGTGCTTATTCTCAGCCTAGTTTGAATAAATGACTTTTGATTTGTTTTGATTTGAGACGAAGTCGCGAGCAACCATTATCTATTCTATCGTCTCCCTGTCCCTTTTCCGCACACGCTTGTCCGCTGGCATTTCGACCAGTCCTTTCGGTAGGAGTCAAGTACGTCCCTCCATCTTCGTTTTGGTCTGCCGCGATGTTGTCTAGCATTTATGAGACCCAATCAGCGGTTCTTTTACCCCACAACATATGTGTCATATGGCAGACATATCTAGCCCAATCCAACTTAATATTAAAATCCTAGATTTTGGTTTTGACGCGCGGTATCGTGTTCCAATGGCCCTTGTGTTTGAGTTTTTACTTAGTATTAATAAGTTTTGTTGTTATGTTTTATGGCAATTTGGTGGAACAAAGGCACCAACTTGATTTGTGTGTTAACGTTTTCCGCGGATTGATGTGTTCGTCTAGTGGTTGAAAGTGAAACGGTTGAGCTAGTCCTTGGTTCGATACTCAGGTCGGGCAAAATGTTATGGAGTTTTTCCGTTATTTCTCAGCAATAGGAGAGCCCGGAATCTGGATTTGTGATGGTTGATAGCAATATAGGCTCCCTATTGCACGTGACTTAGACACAACTGCTGAAATATGTGTGTACTATACTGGATGATTTTTTTTTTACAGGCTCCAAATTTTTACAGGCTGTTCTACTAATAAATATGAACAACTTTTGCTACGGGACCAACTTTAAAATCACAAAAAAAAACAGCTGTTTAATACAAAAGTTCAATACCTACTTGACCAAAATGTATGAAACAGCTGGTTTTTTTTTCGTGATCTCAGAGTTGGTCCCATAGTAAAAGTTGTTCATATTCATGGGTAGAGCACCCTGTAAAAAATTGGAGGCGGTAAAAAAAAAATCATGTTGTGGGTACACCTCTGCCTAACCCTACGGGGAATGCAGTCGTGATGATATGTTATTTTAACAGATAGCAATCGGTAAATGATAGTTTGACTCCATTATTCTAGCTTCTAGATACCACAGGCCTTCAATGAACAGTCATAGGTCCATATTACTATAATTCTAGGTAGAATATCCTTTATGAACATTAATGTATGGTTTTTAATACATCAATGTTTATGAATAATTATGCTAAATTGATAATGTCAACGGTCAAAGTCCGGCTTAATGAAAAAACCATGACAGAGTCTAAACAAAGAGCGTTCAGTATATTGACCAAGCATGTTGGCTTTAAGTGGAAAATCCGCAAAATATATAAATTACAAAACAAGCATCTAATTATTACCATCTGTTACATAAGCAATTATGTACTCTATGTTTTAGGTCTAAAGGTAGGCTTTTGAAAGGAACTTCTCGAAGGTAATCAAGGCGCCAACCTGCGCGGGAGTTGCACGATTCTTATTTCAAGTTCAGTGTTATACCAACGTTCGAACCGCTCGAACGTGGAGGCTTTTTGTAATAAGAACGCGGATTTTATTAATTTATTTAGGAATTAAAAATTTTGCAGTGTTTGTGTTGTGTTGTGCTGTTGTTTGTATTTTGTATAGTTAATGTTTTCGTGCCCTCGAAGCTTGGAAGTTTAAAACCGTGAGTTTTTATTTCTTTTACGATATTATTTTGGGAATTTAATTTGGAATAAGAAAAATTAAGGTAATCATCCTTGTTATCTACCATTAGGTTTTTTTTAATCGTCTGTAGTTATTGCTAATCGAAAAATCCCGTCATTTAGACAAATTGCCGGGCATTAAAGACACAGATACGTTAATGATAATTGTGGTCGTTTTCACAATTATTGTGATTCAATACGAAAAATACAGGCAATTTTTATAATTGATAATTGACAGCACGATACCTATTTCCTTAGACAAGAAAAAATTGAAGATCATCTCTCAGAACAGTCATAGGAAATCATTAGAAGAACATTATGAGTTTTTTTTCGAAATACTGCAAGGTAATAACGTTGCACATTAAGAAAAGATTCGAACGCGTGACCTCTACGACGCAATCCAGCCACTTAACTATTGAGCGACTATGATTACGACATAATTTAACTCGTAACTATGTTGGATTATGAGCTAACCAGTTCAGGAAAAAAAAGAAGAAAAAATCTGTAATATTTGTCAAGGTATGTTTAAGTTTTTAAAGTAGGGGAAGACCAAAGAAACGATAGATGGACTGTGTGAATGATGATATGGTTAGAAAGGGGATGACTACCGAGATGACGACTAATAGAGAAGTATGGGAGAAACAGACATGTTGCGCCGACACCAAGTAAATTGGCATAAGGGCAGGACTGCCGGTCGATTCTGGAACAATGTCACCGTGATAACTAAGGTGAAGTGAGCTTAGAGTGAGCTGTCTTGCTGATGCTAGGGATTGACACTATTGACAACTCACTTCACCTTTGTTTTCACGGTGAGATACATGAAGACTATAGATAAGGAGTCCAAACTCTGTACATTAGAGTTGTGCCAGAAATTTGAAAAAATAACGTTGGCGGGCAGAGTGCGCTGAGGTCGCTAAGTTACCAAGGTAGAGGGGGAAATTCCCGGTATATTTAAATGCATAATTGCTAACTAACTTCACGCGTCTTACATGCCGCTAAATTCACTCGGTACACTACGTAATGCAGCGCGGATGGTGGCTGGTTTTAGAACTATTGCTCTAAGAATTTTTCGGGACAAATTTTCCATATGCGATGCCCTAGAGTTTGGACTCCTTTTCTCTAGTCTTCATGGTGAGATATTTGCAGAATAGATAGGCAGTTATGATGATAAATTATACAAGGTCAATAAGATGATAATAACAATAGTCAATAGTCTGCAGATTAGGTACAGACGCCAGCACATCAAGCTACCCGAAACTGTCACATTTTCCCAATCAACTTTGAACCTTATGCTTTAGCGATAAAACTAAAAATCTAAGTCCGTATGATGCTGTTTTGGTGATATCGGGCGATCTGGATATCGGTATCTATATGACCTAAGAGTTTGCTATTTGGACACCTTAAACTTGGACTTATAATCTTTAAATCTGATGAAGCAAAAACACGATTCTGTAAAAAATTCTGGATAAAAAAAAAAAACGAAAAAACCTCCTTTTGCACCTATTTTGCGTTGGATGGTTTATGGTGCGTTACAAATTTACAGATTGTAGTTGCTTGATGTGCTGACGTCAATCACGTACATACTTAGATCATCATAATTTTTTTACAATATGAATTAAATCAACATAAAATTCTTACAAAACTAGGACCACTCATCCAGCAAGTTTTTAAAGTTTATGACAAATCCGATTTTTTGGATTGTATTCGAACTCTGTAATGGCTTTTTAAAACTTTGAACAAAGCCAGGAACTTGCTGATATCATTTGCTGATGTCATTTCCAGCAGAGGAGTGTGTGGCTGAGTTGATTGATTGATTAATTGCCGACTCTGAGTGCGGCAGTAAGCCATTTAAACGCGTTAATAAATCCAAAGATGTGCTAACTAAGACTGTTATTGTTTTAGTCTCTGACTCACGGTGTGATGTCGAAACTAACACAATGCAACTGGAAGAGACCTATCACGAATGCACGACCTAAAGACGTGCATTCTGAGTAGGGCCAATAGAGTAATTTGGAATAGTACCTATCGTTTACTTCATTCCCGTATCCCCTAAAGGGGCAGGAAGAGGTGTTACAGTAATGCCTGATTTAAATAGTGCGATTTAGGCCCGGCGCCCACTGGCGGCACGGCATGGCAAGGTATTTTTAGGCGACGAATAAAAATATAACTTAATGGTATGGAAATAAAGTGGAAATTTCAATGTTAACGGTCGTATGCTTAGGCATGCCGTGTCGGCAGCCTTCTGAATGCTTCAGCATCCCTCGGAACACTTTGGTAGTCTTCGGGATAACGCGGCAAGACAGAGCCCCCCCGAATCCCGCGTCCCCGCGCGTAGCTTCATTAGCAAGGACGCCTCGGCATGCCTAAGGACACTTCGGTATGCTTAAGGACAGCGCGGCATACTTAAGGATGCCACGGAATTGCTACCGCTAGTGTGTACTTATATGTTGGGATGCCGAAGGATAACTATACCTATAAGTTACATATACATCCATACATAAGAGGAGCCCGTGGCTAAATAATAACAGCTGCACAGGTCGATCGATCAGGTTAAGTTACGCTTGCCGCGGTTGGTCTGTGGATGGGTGACCATCTTTACATACCGAGACCCCTCCGTTCCTCGGAAAGCACGTTAAGCCGTTGGTCCCGGCTGTCATTCGTGGATCTTTGACAGACGTTACGGGTAGTCGGAAGCCCGAAAGTCTGACAACCAGTCTTACCAAGGGGAATCGTATTATCCAGTAACTGGGTTGTGGAGGTCAGATAGGCAGTCGCTCCATGTAAAATACTGGTATTTAGCTGCATCTGGTTAGACTGGAAGCCGACCCTAACACAGTTGGGAAAAGGCTGGGCAGATGATGGAAACAGCATTGCTTCAAAAAAAAAAAGCTCCTATCAGATGATATATCTAATGACAGCGTGTCAATATCTCAAACAGAGAAGAGTAAACCTGCATTTTTTGCCAAACAAACAAAAAACTTTCATTAATTTAATTAACTCTGGGCGCCATTATGATTTTAATCTGATAACATATGTCACGATAAATTCGTTAGTTTGACGGAAATCAAACCATAAAACTATATGAACACTTATTAAATAACACGTAAGAAGTGCACGGTTCCAAACGATCGTTTCCTATGGAGAAGAGCCGGCAAGAAACTTCACGGTTACTCTTTTAAAAATAATTGCGTTATAAAATGTTTTCAAATAATAATGTTGATTGAAACGGGAGGACTGTGTAAGCCTTTTCTTGGCAGTCAAGATTATAAATTACATTTGCTACGACAATCGTATTAAGTATAAAACCCACCGACAAACTGTTGCGCAGTTTGGTGGGTTTATGAAACTTTATAAAATGTTTGGTCCATAATAAATGATTTATTATTATTATTATTATTTTATTATTATACCTGCTACAAAGTTCGCACTTTCGTAGCAGGTTAAGGGGGTTTACAGCTGCATGCAGATTCAGTAAAAATCTCACCGTGAAAACTTGCGTGGAGTGAACTCTCAGTGTCATCCAACTGATGCTAAGGATTGACCAAGCAAACATTTACATTCATAATCGAGATTTTACTTATATTTTTTAAATTGCTAATTCTACTGGTCATTTTATATAATTTCAAAACTGTATTTTAGTTGTCAAAACATTACTATTATGTGGGGTTTTAAAATAAAATAGCAAAACAGAAACTTAGTCAGAATATCAATTTTGTTTTTTTTTTGTCCTAGATAAAACCCCACAAAATAATAATGTTTTGACAATTAAAATACTAGCTTTGAAATTATTTAAAATGATGAATAGAATTAGCATGAAAAATATTATTCAAATCTCGATTATGATTGTAAATGTATTCTTGGTCAATCCCTAGTATCAGGTGAGATGACACTGACAGCTCACTCCACGCTCACTTTACCTAAGTTTTCACGGTGAGATGGTTACAGAATCGTACTTCAAGTCGAACTCTACTTACACTATACAGGGTAGCACGGACATCGACGCGAAACCTACCACGCGTTACCACGGATTCAGTAGGTACAGACGCCAGCAAATCAAGCTACTACAATCTTCGATCATTAATAGATCGAAGACTACAATCTATCAGATTTCTTTAATAGATTTTCAACTTTAGCGTTAAAGCATAAGGTTCAAAGTTGATTGGGAAAATCTGACAGTTTCGGGTAGCTTGATGTGCTGGCGTCTGTACACCATAATTCTGAACCCTCGGTCGTTGATCCTTTTCGTCGTTTTAAAAAAAAATATTGCTGATCATATTGGATAGATTTTATCAGCGTAGGTAGGTATTGCACTTTTTTATGAAACAGCAGATTTTTTTTTTTTGATAACTGACGAAAAAATTCGTGTAGGTTCTATGATTACATCAGAAACCATTTTATTAAACTAGTTTATACTAGTTTATATAATATTCTGTTTGGAGTAAGTTTAAAAATAACCAAAAACTTCACGCTCCATTCCATGCAGATTATAATTATGTTAATCCAAAAATTCGTCTGTAATTAAAAGTAATTTTAATCAGGATGTGCTTTTTTAAAACATTTTTGTTTTGTCTAAAGCTTGAATTATACGGTGCGAATTGAAAAAAAAATGTCTGTCTCTGTCTGTTTGTTCCAGCTAATCACAGAACGGTTGGACCGATTTTGACGGGACTTTCACAAGAACATAAATGATGTTGTAAGGTGTAACTTATTCTACAAAAGTCTAATTTATATTCCGATATGCACGCGAATGAAATCGCGGGCACAGCTAATAATAAATTTAAAAAGAAAAAAAATATATATTGCCAGTAAGAAAAAAAAAAAAAAAGTAAAATTAAAATAATAAAAGAATGTCTTGTACGAGGCCAACAGGCGTCTATCTCAGCATGATGCTGCGACATTTAAAAATAATATAGTATTGCTTGTTCTCTCTTCTTAAATAATATACTTTGGCCGCTGGTCCCGGCTGTCATGCTGTCATTCTTGGATCTATGACAGTCGTTACGAATCGCCAGAAGCTCGAAAGTCTAACAACCTACGAGTATCTTACCAAAGGGTATCGTATTACCCAGTAACTGGGTTTTGTAGGTCAGATAGACAGTCGTTCCATGTAAAATACTAAATACTGGTCTTTGGCTGCATTCGGTTAGACAGGAAGCCGACCCCAAAATAGTTGGGAAAAGAGTAGGCGAATGATAAAGACAGTATTGCTTCAAAAAAGAAAAAAACATAATTGTTCGTGTGATGTATCGTGTATCGTTATACTCGTCTTATGCATGTACGAATGTTGTCTTCAGTAGGTTAAGTACTCATGATATTTCCACGAATTCCACAAAAATTTATCTCTTCGCAATTATTCGTCTGATGCTCTGACGACGACGCAATCATTGCGTCTTGTGATTATTATGATGTAAAGTATATCTGTAGTGCTATTCTATAAAAATCTCACCGTGAGAACTTAGGTGAAGTGAGCGTGAAGTGGGATTCAGTAGACTAATGCTAGGGATTAATACTATTGACTGCTCACTTCACCTATGATTTCACGGTGAGATTTTTACAGAATCGACCGGCTGTAACGATATACGATCATCTTAAGCTAAAAAGTCTCTGAACTAATCTTGCCAAGGGGTATCGTGTTACCCAGTAACTGGAATGAGGAGGTCAGATAGGTATTAGTATTATAGTCAGATAGGCGGAAAGGGTGGATTTATTTACTGTTCTCTGAATGAGTTCACAAAAATTACTTCACATGTGATAAGCTGTAATGTTAAAAATCTGTCGAAATAACTCCATTTAAAGTAATAAAAAAATATTTCCTGTCGCAGCCAGTTTGCAGCCAGTCCCATGTGATATGCCTATTGTCATCATCAGGGAACAATTATACCGACCACACTGGGCGCGTATGGAGGATTATGGCCCACTTGCTCTCACAGGAAGGAGGCCTGTGTGTGTGGCCAAGGGCGGATCTAGCTTTGGCGCCAGGAGGGGGTCACATAGTCGTGGTCAAGTCAAGAACATATAATTTAATTTTGATAACAATAGATACAAGTAAAAAGTAGGTATTTTATTAATGTACGTAAGTACTGTAAGTACTTAAAAATATTTAATGTGGCGCGGTAAAATTCAAATTTTCGATGCGTTCGTTCCCAAACGTTTGCCATCATACAAAGTTATTATATTATATTAAATTAATCAAATATTGAATGTAAGGTATGTAGTTACATAAAATCTGTATGGTGACAAAATATATAAATAAAATAATTATGTTCAATTAGTGGTCCACCTAAGTCCTGGAACCAGCTCAGGGGGGTTCATGACCCCCATGACCCTCCCCCTGAATCCGCCGTTGTGTGTGTCCCAGCAGTAGAGACGTTATAGTTTGATCATGGGCACAGTTACAAACTCCGAGCTGCTACTGAGAAATTCCAGATGGAAAACCCAATAACACCGCGACTGGGAATCGAGCCCAGGACATCATGCTCAGTAGCAACGCTTGCGACTAAACCAACGAGGTCTTGGTTTTTTATCAAGTAATTCGTAGGTACAGACGTAAGCACATTAAGCTACTACAATCTGTCAATTTTCTTTAATAGATTTTCAACTTGATCGCTAAAGTATAAGGTTCAAAATTGATTGGGAAAATTGGACAGTTTCGGGTAGCTTGATTTGCTGGCGTCTGTACATTGTTATAAAACACGTTAATTAATTTGATTTTGTGTGTACTTTATAGCATTGAAATATGATATTAATCGCTCTTCTCATTATTTCTGTGTTCATCCGGTCTGGGAAACAGAGCCTAAAGATAAAACTTTAGGTTGAGATAATAGGTACTAGATTAATGCCAGTTTTCACTAACACTAAGCGACACCTAAATTAATGGATTTTCAACTTTCTCCACTGAGTCGAGCGTTGAAAATCCAACAGCTCGCTTTTATTTTGGACTTCATTTCGATAACTTTGGTCTATGGTCATCTTGATTGGCTTATACGTAGAGTTAGGAGAAACTGAAAGTTTGATTAAATTATATTTAAGATATTATAGTTTAGGCGTGAATTTACGCAAGAATGTAACTAAGCATCAGTGCGATTCTGTAACTATCTCACCGTGAAAACTTAGCTGAAGTGAGCGTGGAGTGAGCTGTCAGTGTCATCCTACCTGATACTAGGGATTGACCAAGCATATGTACGTTTACTATCATAATCGGGATTTTAATAATATTTTTTATGCTAATTCTATTGATCATTTTATATAAATTCAAAGCTAATATTTTAGTTGTCAAAAAATTACTATGTTGTGGGGTTTTAAAATAAAATAGCAAAACAAAAACTTTGTCAGAATATCAATGTTGTTTTTTTTTTCTTCCTTATAATAATAATAATAATAATAATAAAACGTTTATTTCGGAAACTTGCTCCATATTTTGTTAGTGATACAACTTACGTAACTATGTTAGTACTTACTTCTAATTAAAAACAAACAAACTAAAACCTACAATAGAATACAATTTAATTCATGTATTTTCCTGCAGTATCAGACCCGCAGTTGTGCATACGGGTCCAATACTCCAGGAAAACGCCGTCCAGCCTATCCCCGATCACCTTCAGTATGCCGTTGGCACTCCCACGAATCCTGCTTAACAATGATGCCGTTCTTTTCCTCATGATTGCTGAAAAACTATCTGTAGTAGATTCAGCAAACATGGCTGACGCGCTACAGATTATGTAAGGACTACTCTAAGAAAAAAAAAAAAAAAATAAATAAAAATAAACATAACATTTACATCATGCTTTGTTTTCCCAAAGGGTAGGGCAGAGTTACACCCACGATTCACCAGTTATTTATAGGTCCCATGAAATAAACCCAGCAACCCTCCCATGTGGTAATCTGTCGAAATAACTACAATTATAGAAATAAAAAAATATTTTCAGTTTGCATCAAAAACTGTCGATAAAGCAGTCACCAAAATGGCCACCCAACGTCCGCCATTGTTACAACATTAATGACACAACTCATTAACCTAAATGTAAGTGGATTTAGATGCGTAGGTTCGTGATAATGCATATTGGTGCCGATTTTGTTGTTCACAAGCTAAACTAAATTTAAGTTCAGTGCATCTTTTTCTTTCTATTTCATCAAGAAAAAGACAGAAGATAAATAATAGTTAAGTCCTATCAAATTAAGATACTACACTACAAGTTTAGACAGGATTCAAAAATTGCCTACTAAAAATACGTCAATTTACGTCAGGCGCTGACTAATTTGACAGGACTAAACTTATATTTATCTTCTGTCCTTTTCTTAATGAAATAGAAAGAAAAATATGCACTGAACTTAAATTTAGTTTAGTTTGTGAACTAGAGAATCGGCACCAATGTTATTAATTGATTGATAATTGATACCGGTGAAAACATTATCCTAATTGCATAATCAGCTTATAATATTCAACTACTGGGACTCAAGGTTGCTCACTGTGAGAGGGAGTGGGCAATTTCATGTTTACCGAATATTTTTTGCACAGTGTCAAAAATGAATACTTACCTTATAAAAACAGATCCAACCTATATTACCCCCACTTTAAAGTAAAGGAAGGGAAGAAACGAGATCACCACACTTGGGAGTTGGTGATGCGCCGATCTTTTCCATAAAAATCTCACCGTGTTAACTTAAACGAAGTGAGCTGTCATTTCACCTAATGCCAGGATTTGATACTATTGACAGCTCACTTCATCTATGTTTTCACGGTTTAGATTGTTACAGAATAGCATTTTTTTATTGTTCTTCTTGACGCTGGCACGACTGTATTTTAAATCTTGTTTTCCCAAAACTATGCCACTTCTACGGTGTGTTCGGTGGCAGCGCAGACCTCCTATTCTACCCTCTGTGTCCCAAAACACGCAGTCAAAGTGTTGCAAAAAACTCGAGTCAGTCGGATGATGAATTACAAGACTCGACTCATTACAACAGGACTCCAAGACTACAGAAGTAAACTCTCTACGAGCTCTTGAATGTTTCATGAGAGCTCGAGTCTCTTTGTGCGCTCGAGTCCTTTTTATGCGGCGAGTCGCACTCAAGTCCTCTTCCTGTATGAGATCTACAGGACGGAGAGAAAGGCACAGATAAAAAAAACAGTACTGATTAAGTACTGTTTTTTTATATGATAACAGTATTGATTAAGGATGTTTTTAATCTTATAAAAACATCTTAAATAATAACAGCCGCACTGGTCGATCGATCAGGTTAAGCTACGCTGGCCGCGGTTGGTCTGTGGATGGGTAACCATCTTTACATACAGGGACTCCTCCGTGCCTCGGAAAGCACGTTAAGCCGTTGGTCCCGGCTGTCATTCCTGGATATTTGACAGTCGTTACGGGTAGTCAGGAGCCCGAAAGTCTGACAACCAGTCTTACCAAGGGGTATCGTATTACCCAATAACTGGGTTGTGGAGGTCAGATAGGCAGTCGCTCTATGTAAAATACTGGAATTCAGCTGCATCCGGATGCAGCTAGAATAGTTGAGAAAAGGCTAGGCTAGATGATGAAATTTAAAATTGGTAATTTTAATAAAGTCCAGTCATGATGCGAGACACATTGAAGCTTGTATTGTTTTTTTATTGCCGAGACGGTTTCTTTTTTTGTAATTGAATTGCCGGAACTTGAAAATGGAGATGAAGAATATGACCCCCCCCTCCCTGACGACGTGTCTCTCCTTCTAACTTTAAACCATCCAAAGGTTGTCTGTAAAAGATCGCTTTTAGCGATTAGACCGCCCAGTGTCGCTCATTGTCACTCTAAAAAAAAAATGTCTACATTCATATCTGTAATTTTTATAGTAAGCAAAATAAAGAGTATTCTATTATCACTAAGCTTCAGACTATTCGTTCTAGATTCTCTCAAGACGTTCTCGATGAAAATTACTAAGCTGAATATTTAATTTCAATTACATTAATGAGGATAAAAAATAAACATAAGTTTCTTAAACGATACTGTAGACTGTAGTGTCTTAAAAGAGCCAAGAAACAAGAAAAAAAAAACCGGTCAGGAGCGAGTCGGACTCGCGCACCGATGGTTTCGTACCATCATATATTAAATTTTAATTTTTTTTTTCTGAAAATGTATGCGATAATTAGAGATATCGTTTTATTTTTCCTGTAATCTTTACATAAACTTCTATCACATAGAATAATTTCAGATTGTTTTTTCTATGCATGCAAATTTCGAACGAACGGCATTTTTTTTTTACATTTTTCATCAAAGTCGAAAACTATGCGGCCTAAAATGTTTGAGAATGTGCAAACAGCGCTCTTTCATATGATAACTCAATGCACTTCAGTCCATGTTGCAAAAAAAAAAAAAATGTATGCATTTTTATTTTTTTCTTATTTGCAAAATAGTAGGGCGTCAATTGTATACGTCATCTAAAACTTCCAAATTTCAAGTTGATAGCATTAGTAGTTCTTAAGATATCCAGCTATGACAGGCGGACAGACAGACAGACTGAATCGCACCATAAGGGTTCCTTTTTACCATTTTGGTACGGTACCCTAGGATTATTAAGTCCAACTCGCTGTTTACTAATTATATTTTGTAACTTAGGTACTTAACTTTAGTTCAAGAGTACGTCACTCAGGATGTTACGCCAAGCCTTGTCACATTTTATCTGGAAATTGTTGTTTGTCAAAACTTTAACGCTTACTCTTAAGTTGTCTCTTTAAGACCTTGGAATGTTCAGTAGATTCCTAAAACCAGCTTTTAGAGGTCACCTGACATAACAGCCACCTGGACTCCATCACACTAATATTATAAAGGCGGAAGTTTGTGTGTGTGTTTGTATGTTTGTTACTTCTCACGCTCAAACGGCTGGACCAATTTTGATGAAATTTGGCACACATATAGTTTATAACCAGGATTAACACATAGAATACTTTTTATCTGGATATTCCCACGGGATCGAGACTCATGCGGGTAAAACCGCGGGGCGCTGCTAGTAACAAATAATGGTATATACCGGCTGACTTCTTACACCGTCTTGGAAAAAAATGGGTATAATAAGTGAACGGAGTAGAAGCCTGTGGCATAGATATTTTTAATTTTTTAATAACATAGAATGAAATTGATCTATAAATAAACACTAAACACTTAAAGTTAATTTTTCATACTAGAACGACAAAAACATTAAATTTTGATAAAACATAATAAAACGATAAAAAAATATCGAAGTTCAAATCATACGCACCCAATACACCATATTGTTTGTTTTGCTTTTTTATGTATTAGTTTATAAGTATTCTAATATTTTTAGTAGTATGTATTGTTTTTTTCTATGGGCCCTAGTTGCCTGAAATAAAGGAATAAATAAATAAATAAAAGTATCTTTGCCGTTACTCAAATGTCAAATCAAATATTTTAAAAAACCCCGCTAGATATCAATGTGCTATTAAGTGATTAATGTTCGTCATCATTTATACTTTAAATATACGTAGGTTTTATTCACTATCTACTCGCCTTACCCTGGGCCCAAAGTCCTATACAAATTGTTCCATGTCTTTTTCAACCCTAACCCGTCACTTAACACTTGGCATGCAGGCAAAGTATTTTTACGTTTTTTGCAGTCTGTCACTAGAGCGCGGGTCACGTAAAAATACGTATTTAGTAGATTTGTGGCCCCCTGCACCCGTAATTCGGCGGCGAAGTATGCCCGCATGCCAAGTGTTAAGAACAAATATGCAGTAGCATCCGAGATCTGTAGAGATCAAAGTTTGTGTGTTAGCTACCTTGATAACACTGCAAAAGTCTTCGTTATATTAGCAAGCAAGAACAAATAGTTCCATAAATAATATGACACACAAAAGTATCTTAGCTGTCAATCAAATATTTTAAGAAACCCCGCTAGATATCAAAGTCAAATAGGGTAATTAACGTACATTATAATAAATAAAATGAAATAAACCCAGCACCCTAATTGCGTAACAAACTATTACTCACAATTTAAATCATTTTGAAGCATATTGCTAATCCATTGCTCCATATGTTCGATAAATGTGTCTGCTCAACAACGTAAATAACGCAATGAATGTTGTTGAACTATCAAAATGAAACGAATTGCTACCGATAGGGTGTTACGCAATTACCCTGCTGGTTTTATTCAGTATCAACTGGACTTACCCTGGCCCAGAATCCCCATACAGCTTGCTCCATGTGCTAATACAACTTTGACCTAGAGCCATGTCACTTAAGACCAGCCGTGCGATTCTGTAACCATCTCACCATGAAAGCTTGAGTGAAGTGAGCGTGGAGTGAGCTGTCATTCGCTAGGGATTAACACTATTAAGTCCTAACTTCATTTATGATTTCACGGTGACATTTTTATAGAATCGACCGGCATTAGTCCCCTGCAGAGGTCAATGTTTATAAATAGATGTATTTATTACCTTGGCTAACACTAACTACTCTTCTCTACACACTGTAGAACAAACAGTTTCAACATTTTCGGACAAACGTATCTCCGCTGTCAGTCAAATGTCAATGTTTTGCACCGAAACTGTGTGTATGACCTTTGACCTTTTGGCATGCGGGCTTACAAACTAAAATGTAGGCAATTTTGAAAGGGTTGAGATTGAGGCAATGTGATAACATTCTGGGTAAGCTTTTTGTTTGATTAAAACTGGAAGTCGGGCTACAAAAGAAAGCCTGCATGTCGATTCTGTAAAAATCTCACGGTGAAAACTTGCGTGGAGTGAGCTGTCAGTGTCATCCCACTGATGCCAGGGATTGACCAATTACACATTTACAATCATAATCGAAACTCGATTATGATTGTAAATGTGTTTAAATAGATTTTTAACTTTACCGCTAAAGCATTTGGTTCAAAGTTGATTGGGGAAATTTGACAGTTTCAAGTAGCTTGATGTGCTGGCGTCTGTACCTACCAAGTTTTAATGCAAATAAACATATTTGGACCTACGTTGGTTTCATTTTAATAGCATTTTTATTGCAGCAGGAATGGAGTCTTGAATTTTAGGCGGTCTCTATTAATAACAGACTATTACTAGCTCGGTAACTTTACCTTAATAATCTATTTAAAACCGAGCTGGTTAGCCTTCAAAAAGAACTGTCCATTTTGAAAGTAATTCATAAAAGTAACTCAACAAAAACCTAAAAAATGAGCTTAAGCTTTTAGACCCACTTGCAACAAAAATAGCTAAAAGAATTCAAAACATCGTAGTGTTTCTGACAATCGCTTGAAGATAACAGAGGCAGAGTGATGTTTTAAATGAATTTATTGTAAAATGTATTTCGTGATTAGATTGATGGTGCAAGCGGTCCTTAGGGCTAACGGGGTAGTTGAATAACACAATAAAAGGCTTTCATTTTGACAGTTTAACAATATTCACTACGTTATTTACGTTGTTGAGCAGGCAAATGTGTCGAACATAATGAAGCAATGGAAAAAAAATACCAAAACTGATACATTCAGGAAACAATTAATAACGTCAGTAAGTGACAAATCGATAAATAAATGGAATTGGTAAAAGGTATACAGACAATCACCACATACCACTATAACAAGTACTGTAACAAGAAGTGAGCAGTGTCAATAGTGTTAATCCCTAATGACAGCTCACTTCCCGCTCACTTCACCTAAGTTCACAAGGAGAGATTTTTACAGAATAGCACTGCAGTAGTGATGAAATAATTTACACAAAGTACAGCGCCTGTCGGGGTTTGAGCCTACGGCAACTCGTAAGTGGCGGTCGTTACCACGGGGCCACCTCTGCTCCTTGGCATATTTTGCGATAATTTTCGTTCGAGAATCTGGCCCTTAGACTCACCCAGTATCAAATACGAGACACGTGAAACGTTCATTTGAAGAATCACAGAAAATGATCAAAACTAACTTCCATATCAAAATGATGATCGGTTTATAATACACAAGTTTTAAACTTGCTTGATCATCGTGACGTTGCACTGAATACTCTTTTTCTGATTTCTTGGAACTAATGCGTCTTTGTAGAACATCATAATACCTATCATATCACATTAATCACATTACTTATATACAACGTGTAACGTTAAATGCGCAAAACCTCAGACACCCCAACTGATTCTTAATTCAATTAAGCTATTTCAGAGAGAAAATAAGTCATTAAAAAAATTGTAAAGGTTTTATGTGCTGTTTTAGTTTTACTGACCATTCTGATCGTTTCTTGCGTCTGCGACGACGCTTTGTCGAGGGAGGAGTCGTCACCGGGCCGCTGCGCTGCGCGGACATTGGGTTAATTTGGGTTGCTTGACCTATTAATAAATAGACACGGCAACGTTTTTAATAAAGATTTTTTGAAAAATGTGACCTATATTAAAAACTGGTTTAATTAATTCTGCTCGTTATTCTGATCAAACTATTTTCAGGTTTTGCGCATTTAACGTTACACGTTGTATATATGTATCTTGCTAATATTATAAATGCGAAAGTTTGTGACGATGGATGTATGGATGGATGGTTTGTTCCTCTTTCACGCAAAAACAACAAATTAAAGTTTACAGTAATGTAGCTTACACATCACAATAACACACTTGATACTTTTTATCCCGATGTTTCCACAAGATTGGCACTTATGCGGTTAAGCCGCGGGGCGCCGCTAGTATCACACTAATATTATAAAGGCGAAAGTTTGTGAGTGTGTGTGTTTGTATGTTTATTACTTCTTCACGCTCAAACGGCTAAACGGATTTGGATAAAATTTGGTACACAGACAGTTTATAGTCGGGATTAACACATAGGATACTTTTATCCCGATATTAGCACGGAATCTACACTTATGCGGGTGAAACCGCGGGGCGCAGCTAGTAATATTATGAAGACGAAAGTTTGTGAGTTTGTTTGTTTGTTTGTTACTTCTTCACGCAAAAACTACTAAACGGATTTGTATGAAATTTGGCACACATATAGATTATAACCAGGATTAACACATAGTATAAGTTTTATCCCGATATTCCGACGGGATCGAAACTTATGGGGGCAAATCCGCGGGGCGCAGCTAGGATTCCATAAGCCAATAAACTAAAATATGACCAGAGAGGACGTGAACTTGGTATCTTTGTATAGTACATAGAGGACACTAACTATACAAAGACATGATGACAATGATTATGGTGATGTTGACATAACATCACGGTTGTAATCCTTAAAGGGTTAGTTAAAAGTGAAATCTAGAAATTGGATCAAAGATTTCAATTAGATTCCGTACACCAATATACAGTGTCCCTGGAAGTATGGATCAAATCGAATAGGGGCTTGGGCAGGGTCATTTCCAAACGTTTTAACCCTGAGAAAATCAGTGCAATTGAATATAAAATTTTGCCAGCACGTAGTCTTTGCAGTAAATGTTTTTTTTTTCTTATTGAATTTCAAGCTGCGTAAAAGGAAAGGTCTACTCTTCTGCAACGTTCTGAAAAAAAAATTGAATTGATAGCTTTGATAGTTTTTTTATGATTTTTTTCTTTGAGCACTATGCGAAATGATTGCAAAAAAAAACAAAAATATAATCATTTTTGAACCGTAAAAAAAAACACCGACATTCTCATTGTTAAAAGTTTGGAAATGCCTACGCCCCTATTCGATTTGATCCATACTTCCAGAGACACCCTGTATAACCGTGAAGCTAGCTTATGAAGCTTAAATTATGCAAGGTTGGCAGCGTTTTGGTAATTCCTACCCATAGCTGTACTTATATTACTTTTTTTTATTTTACTTTCAAGAATCTACAATGAGATACATTGCTGCTTTACTTCCCAACTACTACTCTCACCTCAACCAAAACCGTCAATGTACAATACCTTACTTACAAATCTCACCGGCCGGCCTTCATATAAATTACTATTTACTTGACGAGTTGTTGGCTTATTACTGATGTGACGTCACTGTTTCCTCACGTCCGCTTGATCATGGCCATCTGTTAAGAAAACTTCTTGTTACGTTCATGCTCTCTTTACCTTTGGGTAGGTAGAAGTCTTGGTAATGTTGTGTGAAGCGAGGACATTGGTTGCAAGGCAAGTCTGTTGTTAGAATAGAGTCGTTTTCCACTGAACTTGGATGAGTTGGTACCTAGTTAATGGTTTGAGATTGAGCCATCTGAATTTTTTTCTATCTTAGGAACTTTTGGGAGTTTTACATAGAGTTTTCCATCATCATCTGCCTAGCCTTTTCCCAACTATGTTAGGGTCGGCTTCCAGTCTATGCGGATGCAGCTGAATACCAGTATTTTACACGGAGCGACTGCCTATCTGACCACCACATCCAGTTAATGGGTAATACGATACCCCTTGGTAAGACTGGTTGCCAGATTTTTTTGGGCTATTAACGACCCGTAACGACTGTCTGTATCCACGAATGACAGCCGGGACCAACGGCTTAACGTGCTTTCCGAGGCACAGAAGGGTGAATATAGTCACCTATCCACAGACCAACCGCGGCAAGAGTAGCTTAACCTGATCGATTGGCCTGTGCGTCTGTTATTATTTAGCCACGAGCCCCGCATCAAGCTACTACAATCTGTCAGATTTCTTTAATAGGATTTCAACTTATCGCTAAAGCATAAGTTTCAAAGTTGATTGGGAAAATCTGACAGTTTCGGGTAGCTTGATGTGCTGGCGTCTGTACATAGGTGATAAATGAAGGAAGTCATTTATGATAAAGTGACAAGCAACATAAAGGAAGTCATTAGTTTAAAAAGTCTTCTAAAAACAGGAAAATGTTAATAGGAAGAATCCATAAAAAGAAGCGTATTTCATTTGTTTCCTTACTGAGAAGGTTTTTAGAGCATCAAAAGCACATTTCAATTATGACCAGCCGGTTAATTCTGGAAAAATCTGACCGTGATAACTAAGGTGAAGGTAAGGTGAGGGGTGTAGCTTAGAGTGAGCTGTGAGTCATGCTGATGCTAGGGATTGACACTATTGACGACTCACTCCACGCTCACTTCAACCAAGTTTTCACGGTGAGATGGTTACAGAATCGCACGGCAGAAGACTTTTTAAGGTGTTCCCTCAGCAGGAAAATTCGCCTGTAATGTTACAGATTCGAGCATTACATCAGTGAGGGATGAAAATCCAGCATTACAATGCACACCTTGTAATGATACAATGTGTAATACCTTGATACAACTTGTAACATCAATGCGCTCCACTTGTAATTAAATGTTTCCGGCGGACCGCGGAGCACCCCGCAATCTGTAATGTTATATTACACGCGAATGCTCGTCAGTCAGGGTGGTAGAATTGTAATGTAATGCTCAAAATCGAATTTGAAATGTTACATTACAGACGAATGCTCCTGGTGAGGGGGCACCTTTAGCTTATTAGTCGATTCGCACGGATTTACTCGTCCGAAACGGGTGAATTGTCAGTTGAAATAAGTTTATTTTTCTATAAACGACTCGCACGAAGTTCATTTATTTGTGGGTGAGTCGACAACTCCAGAAAAATGTATTTCGCACATAACCTTTGAATTTCTGCATTTTCTAGGCTTCAAATTGATGAAAATATCTCTACGATCAAGAATACACCCAGTATTCACAACATTCACTACATGTTCAAACCTGTTTAGGTCCAGAACCTCGTAAGGTCTTGTAGCAAGTGCGTCATTCATAACCAGTTTTGTAAAATTACTGGGATCCAGTTTAGCTTTAGCTCTGTTTTTTGTATGAATGAGGTTTTAAAAGGTTGTTATTTATGTTTTTATGCGGAAAATGTTTTTTTTTTTTGGCGATCTTTTTTATGCTTACGAGTAAACGTATCCTTCACACCGGCACACAGAAATGCTGCTGGGGGTCCTAAATAAAATGAATTGTGATAATGAGTACTTCTTCGGACGATCTTCTTCATAAAGAGCTCTTCAAGACGCCTGTCTATTTGATGGTCAAAGTCTAATAATTTATTTCAATTAAATACTTAAAAGACTTTTAAATGTCAAAAAATAACAAGAAAGTGAATTCAGTTGAATTAAACTGCTCATTCCAAAATAAAACGTGTAACGTTAAATGCGCAAAACCTGAAAATAGTTTGATCAGAATAACGAGCAGAATTAATTGAACCACTTTTTAATATAGGTCATATTTAAAAAAAATCTTCATTAAAAACGTTGCCGTGTCTATTTATTAATAGGTCAAGCAAGCCAATGTCAGCGCGGCGCAGCGCCGCGGTGACGACTCCTCCCTCGGTAAAGCGTCGTCGCAGACGCAAGAAACGATCAGAATGGCCAGTAAAACTAAACAGCACATAAAACGCTTACAATTTTTTTAATGACTTATTTTCTCTCTGAAATAGGTCAATTGAATTAAAAATCAGTTTGGGGTGTCTGAGGTTTTGCGCATTTAACGTTACACGTTGTATAGTTTCTTGTAGTTTCTTGTTGCATTAAAACTATATGATAAGGTTGTGAATTCCATGGTCAACTTGAACCCAAGGGAAGACAGGGGATGACCTGTTCATAATCATCTACATGGCAATACGCACGTACCTACGCTGCCAATGCATACGTCAAGGCGAGCCACTTACTTAATTTGGTGCCATAATCAGAATCTGAATTTTAATTAGTGATAATTTGTATGGTCTAGTGGACAAACAATTTAGGAGCCGTCGTTTGCATAGCATTCTGAAAGGACTACGTACCCACTCCAGCCGGTGGATTCTGTAAAAATCTCACCGTGAAATCATAAGTGAAGTGAGCACTTAATAGTGTTAATCCCTAGCGAATGACAGCACACTCCACGCTCACTCCACCCAAGCTTTCACGGTGAGATGGTTACAGAATCGCACGGCAGGCCTACCTAAAATGTACATCAGTTTATTTTTAATTAGTGAGGTTTTTGAGTTTGGACTTGAGAAAGAACAAAGTTTTAGGTATGATGTACTTTATATACATACATAAACTTACGCCTTCTTCCCATGGTAGGCAGAAACTACAGAACGCCATTTTTTTTCTTTTTTTTTTTAATATAATCTCGCCTTTTCAACCCATGAGGTTATCGACTGCTTAACAACAGAACGCCACCTACGGATCCTTATACAAGGCGTAACTTGAATAAAGCACAACCTTTTAAGGAATCATTGTACTCATAATTATGAAAAACTTTTCCTATGGGACCAAACCGGCAATCGCAAAAAAAAAATCAGCTGTTCCCTACATTTATGTTCGCATAACTCGTCAAAATGTAGGGAACAGCTGATTTTGTGTAGGTCCAAGAGGGACATATATTATAATATAATATTACCAGAAACATCGGGAGGGAACGCCTTGTAATATTCATTTATTTACTCAAAACAAAGGATTGTGATACACGTTAAAAATACAGTTTTACAAAATCAGTACTATTTCTACAAACGTGTGGGTGAGCACTGCTCTCCTATATACGCCTATGTTTGCCTTGTAAATACTTTTTATCTAATGTTAATAATCTGGAGATGCTGTTTGATGGAAATCACAACTACACATCTCTAAAAACTAAATTCTATTGTAGCGTGTCACTAATCCTACAAGCCATTTTATAAATCTATAGAAAAAAAAAAAAAACAATATTAGGCTGTCTCAAGTAATTTTGATATTTAAGAATCGCTGAGTGAGTTTCTTAAATATCAAAATAACATAAGACAGTCCCCCAAACAGCACTTTGAAATGAAATGAAATGAAAATATTTATTTCAGACTAAAATAATTTGGAATTATAAGTCCATATGTTGTTAGTAGATGGATACTTAAAGCTATGTTAGTAAAATTTAAAATTATTATTACTATTTTGGACATGAATGGACGACCAATGCCTCCTTTGTAGTGCTTTCGCTGGGAAGAAGAAGTGGCGCAACAAACTCCCCAGATAGCTATTATAATATTAATCTGCAAATCTTCCACGCATTCATATTGCAGACTAAACCAAATATATTAGTGTAAAACGAATGTTACCAACACGAGATGAGTCGAATATGTTGTAATAACTTGCTACTGCGATATCTCGTGAGATCTTAAAGGTGGTTTCACACCGGTGCGACGGCGAGGTAAGGAGTGGATGGGAAGGGCGAGAATTGTAACATCGCTGAACTCTTTCACTCGGAAAGTTATATATCATGATCTCGTGTTATGCCGCGCTGAGCGTGCGAGATTTGTGTATCCGTTTTGCAAATTACAGACGCCAACACATCAAGCTACTACAATCTGTCAAATTTCTTTAATAGATTTTCAACTTTATCGAACTGGTTCCAAGTTGATTGGGAAAATTTGACAGCTTCGGGTAGCTTGACGGCTAGCACGTCAAGCTACCCGAAGCTGTACAAATTTTCTCTCTGTACCTCAGAAAAATGTACTGTATTCGTGTAGCAATATAGTTCAATATTGTACCAACAAATATTTGAATTCACACCTCGGATGTCCTCATGCATCACCATTCAGACCAAAAAAGGAAATTGTAATTTTGCCATACAAATCCCAATCTCTCCTCGGCACGCCGATGTGAAACCACCTTCATATAAACATAACATTTCCCAATTTTTTTACGCCTTCCAATGTGGCCAAATGTTGCACACAATCTAAGCTAAGTATACTTTGTTCTTTTGTGATGCCTTACACATACAACAACCTTTTACGGTTTTCTGACGAAAATTACACAACACGTTAGCTGTCGTTAGTTCTGGAAAATTAAAATTGATTGATCATCGAATCAGTTCCAAAAATATAAGCATTTGGTGTGTGAAATAGTTGGTCACTTGGATGCGCAAATAGACTTGAAAGTTGAAACTGTAATAAAACTCAGATTGCTCTTTAGAATTTGATTTACTTTTGTAATAGTCCGGTATTCTGGCTTATTAGCCGATTCGCAGGAATATACTCGTCCGTACCGTACCGTAGCTTGTGGCTAAGTTATAAAAGCCATGAAGCTACGCTTGCCGCGGTTGGTCCGTGTATGGACCATCTACACATACCCTCCGTGCCTCGGATAGCACGTCAAGCCGTTGGTCCCGGCTGTCATTCGTGGATCTTTGACAGTCGTTACGGATCGTCAGTAGCCCTACGACCTGCAACTCGTAAGTCGAAGCCATTACCACTGGGCCATCGCTGCTAATTAAAAGTTACAAACGAGGTATTAGACAATTATTATTGTTGAAACAGTATTTCCTATTCAAATCCCTTCCCAAATTGACGTTATTTCCACTTAAAGAAATATGAACTTTATGTTATTGTAGCGTTTAGCTAGTAAGTTGTAGCGAAAACTGAACTTTGTGTGGCTATTGAAGTATTTTTTTCAAAAATAATTGTTTGTTTACATGTTTGGGAGCTAAATTGCAAACCCAGGATACAGCTGTTATGCCAATATGAAAGAAGAAGGTGTTGGAATTCCAACACTAAATGTTACTAAATGATACGAACATCACTAGCGTTCGCTCTCGGAAGCCATTTTTGTTTGAAGGCCTCGTTCACTTTTCTCACGCGTCGAACACGTGCGCCTACTTGATTGGGTTGATGGTGATTGGTAAGAATATGTCTCCTTATTTAGACGAACCGAATGTTTTCCTTACCTACATCCATTAACACATAACCCCACAGAAGGTCGTCTAGACGTCTAGTAGTAGTTCTATTTACACTATTTTACCGACTCCGCAAAGACCCTGTCAGGTGCAAACCTTCAGAGTTACCGACTGTAAGAGGAAACAAAAAAATTCAAAGCAACATTATAATTCGTACTTCAACAATTGTGCTGAGCAATTAACGCAATGTCAATTGTTTAACTCTTGCCTAATGGGAGTTAAAATCTTTAATAAGGAAAGTCGTTATATTGAGAGCTGTGGCGACGATTGTTACAGTACAGTTTTGCTAGGGTGTATACTGTTTAATAGATTAGTCGCAGTGTGTTGCGACAGACAATCAATCAATCAATCAATCATTTATTATTTGTTGACAATATTATTAAAGGACAGTGGGTATTTTGTATGGGCCCGTTCCCAAAAAATAAACAAAATACTGTCATTCATTATGGAACTAAGTACATCGGTATTTTATACCAGCAGTATGTATTTTATTCTGTATCCATCTCACCGTGAAAACTTAGGTGAAGTGAGCCTGGGGTGAGCTGTCAGTGTCATCCCACCTGATACTAGGGATTGACCAAGGATACATTTACAATCATAATCGAGATTTTAATAATATTAGGTCTTTACCTATGAAATTGCCGTTCTGCAGTACTGGCCATTTCAAATCAAAATAATTTTTGTTTAGCTAAGAATTCTAATTTCAAATTAATTTTATTTTAAAAACATGGAATTTTGTTTCCAAAAGTAGTCATTTGTTTATTGATTAGTATTATATTTTCATCGCATTTCAATCTTTTTCGGCATCATGGATACGTTAAAAATTCGAGTAATTATGGAATATGACTACCAACAAGGAACAACGCGGCACAAGCGGCACGCAACATCAACGACGTTTACGGAGCTAACACTACAAACCAACGCACCACCTGTTATTGGTTTGCTCGCTTCCGTTCTGGAAATTTCGACCTGAAAAATGAACCTCGCGGTCGTCCGAAGACTTTGGTCGACAGTGACGAATTAAAGGCGATTGTGGAAGCTGATGATACACAATCTACGGCTGAATTAGCAGCAGCTGTCGACGTTAGCGTCAAAACAATATTGGTCCATTTGCGTCAAATTGGCAAGGTAAAAAAGCTTGACAAATGGGTGCCCCACGAACTCAATGATCGCCAGCGCGAAGTACGCGTCGAGACGTGCCTTGCACTGCTCAACAGACACACAAATGAAGGAATTGAGGAATTGAAGGAACAGATGTGTACTGTGAAGAACTGAACACAATGATGGAGAAGCTGGCACATCTCCAACCAGCATTAGTCAATCGCTCGTCTCCGCTGCTCCTGCACGACAACGCGCGACCTCATACTGCACAGCAGACGGTCTCCAAGTTGCAAGAACTGGGGTTGGAAGCTCTCCGTCATCCGCCCTACTCACCAGACCTTGCGCCTACAGACTACTACTTTTTCCAGAATTTGGATAACTTCTTGGCGGGAAAAAAATTCAATACCCGAGAGGCAGTACAAAATGCCTTTGAAGAATTTGTTGCCTCCCGTCCAGCTGATTTCTTTAAGAAGGGCAGCAATAAACTGCCACTGCGTTGGCAAAGATGCATTGATTGCATGGGTGATTACTTCGATTAATACAAATAAAAAATACATGAAAATAATTCGTTTAAATTTTTTCATACAAAACGGTAATTTCATAGGTACCAAAATACCTATTATTTGTTATGCTAATTCTATTGATCATTTTATATTATTTCAAAGCTAGTATTTTAATTGTCAAAACATCACTATTTTGTGCGGTTTTAATCTAGGAAAAAATAGAAAATAAAACAAAGTTTATAATCTGATTAAGTTTCTGTTTTGCTATTTTTTTTTTTTTTGTTTGCTGTTAGAGAATGCCTAAGGCATTAAGTCCGTCTTTGTGCCTTTTTTGTGTGCGAAAAGTTTAAATAAATAAATAGTAATGGTCATTGAGATAGACTGGAAATTGATGACTTTAAGGTTTGCAAAAAAAATAAAGTTTATAAATAAAGTTTTTATTGAATAGGAGTTTTTATCGAATAGCTAAGAATGTTCAGAAGTTATTCATCCAAAAGTAGCTGGGAAGTGGCCAGCATTTATATTATTATCATTCATTTATATTCAGGACATTTATTATTGAAAGTCTAAACTCAACACACTGGTGCACATTCCCTTGTTCACAAAATAAACTAAATTTAAGTTCAGTGCATCTTTTTCTTTCTATTTCATTAAGAAAAGGACAGAAGATAAGTATTAGTTTAGTCCTGTCAAATAAGTCAGCACCTGACGTAAATTGACGTATTTTTAGTAACCAATTTTTTAATCACGTCTAAACTTGTCTATGGAGTATCTTAATTTGACAAGACTAAACTAATATTTATCTTCTGTCATTTTCTTAGTGAGATAGAAAGAAAAACATGCACTGAATTTAAATTTAGTTTAATTTGTGAACAAGGGATTCGGTGCCAGAGTTTTTTTTTTATTTAGTGAATGGAATCTGTGTCATTATAATCAAAATTAATAATATAATTTTATTTAAGTTACAAATCTTAATACTCTCATGAGTTGAGAGTCAATTCGAAGACCAAGAAATCAGAAATATTCAGTTACAAAATAACCTGATTTATCGGACGTCATACTTTTTGGTACGTCAAAAAATTATAATTAAGGATACCGCGATCAAGGCTGATCGAAAGTTACAAGTTTTTTTGTACCAATATCCTTAAAATGAGCGACATTATTATTATTATCAAGTATGTAGGTATGCTAATGTATATGTACAGACGCCAGCACATCAAGCTACCCGAAACTGTCAAATTTTCCCAATCAACTTTGAACCTTAAGTTGTAGCGATAAAATTGAAAATCTAAAAAAAATTGACAGATTGTAGTAGCTTGATGTGCTGGCGTCTGTACGTCAGTGGTAACACAACCAGTACAATCATAATCTTAATAAGCCTATAATTTTCACACTGCTGGGACACAGGCCTCCTCTCTGTGAGAGGGAGTGGGCCACAATCCACCACGCGTGCCTAGTGCGGGTTTTTGGATGCCACATTTCTTGGATTTTTTTAGTTCTGGGACATGCCGGTTCCTCACGATGTTTTTCTTCGTTTTGAGAGCAGTGTTGGTGATATTAAATAGGTACACAAAGTAAAGTGCCTGTCTGGGTTCGAACTCACGACCTACAACCCGAAAGGCTCGCCTTTACCACTGGGCCACCAGTTTTTTTTTTTCTGAGAAATGACATTACGCATCTCCGCTCGTCGGGGGACGTAACGGAGTATGTGGGACTCCCTGCCAGAGTGGCAGTATACCCACTAAAACTCAGCGGTGTTGATGGGGGGGTCATGGGAATCCGGCTCAGCCTTTGCGTCCACAATCCCCCCGGCGCATGCCCGCCTAGCTGGCGGGCCACTGGGCCACCACTGCTCCAACCAGTACAAGCTGCGGGGTAGTTGCGCAACACATAAATATTAGCACTGGCTTTCATTTTTACAGTTCAGGAATATTCATTATTTAAAGTGCTTTCCATATTTTGTCTCTGCATCACTCTAAGGTTGACTGGTAGAAAATGCCTCAGGCATTAAGTCCGTAAATTCATTATTTACGTTTCGTTCAACAACATTCATTGCGTTATTTACGTTACACAAAGTTTTCGAACATAAGAAGCAATACATTAGCAATATGCTTCAAAATAATTCAAATGTCAAGATGAATAGAGCCTCTAATTCTATTGAAACTCCTTACTACGCTAGCACAAGTTCAAAGTGTTACCACCATAGATATAAGAAAGAAGGTTACCAACGACCCGTTCTTCTCCACAGGTACCTACTACGCTTTGGAATGGGCAACTAGCTTCATCTTTCTGACTGACCGACCCCTTGACAATTCAAAAGTGCCTGTAATTGGTTTACTTGAAATAAATGCTTTGAGTTTGAGTTTGAGTTTGAGTTTGACCGACGGTACGTTTTTTTGCTTTTTAATTAACAACAACACAACAACTAGTTATAATTTTTTTGTGGTTTATTGCGTCAAGTGTTTTTGTTGATATCTTTTTTGCTTGTAAATATTATAATATTAAAGTTTTTTTTTCCGATTTCAGAGAGACAAATGTCAAGTTATACCAAAATAATTGATAGCTACACAGAGGTTTTGGAGATTATTTGAAAACCAGTTTTGGCAGGTCATAATTGAAGTTTATAGGAAGTATCGATACTATGTTATTTCTGTATATATTTTTTTTTTCAATAATTACATAAAAACATATAGGTGCGTATGACGACATATCAAGCTACACATTTCCCGTTTTAGCTTACCTCGCATTGTATAGGTTTTTCGTACAGTCAGAAGTTAGTTTATACTGGTTATGTATATAGCTTGATAAGTAGCCGTGTGTACCTATCCAAATATTCTTAGATGTAACAACTACGTAGCTCTGTTCATTTTATGAATTACTAGCTGTGAATACGCTGGGTCATTTTTAATTGTATAGTTATTTGTTAATGTTAGTAATCTATCACTACTTACTTCTTAATTTTATATATACAACGTGTAACGTGAAATGCGCAAAACCTCAGACACCCCAACTGATTTTTGATTCAATTGACCTATTTCAGAGAGAAAATAAGTAAGTCA
Source organism: Eremobia ochroleuca (assembly GCA_949629135.1). NCBI lineage: Eukaryota > Metazoa > Arthropoda > Insecta > Lepidoptera > Noctuidae > Eremobia > Eremobia ochroleuca. Next base: position 4,794,727 of record OX451406.1, on the reverse strand, counting down.
TTGAAAAAATTGTAAAGTTTTTATGTGCTGTTTTAATTTTAATGGCCATTCTAATCGTTTCTTGCGTCTGCGACGATGCTTTACCGAGGGAGGAGTCATCACCGGGCCGCTGCGCCGCGCTGATATTGGCTTGCTTGACCTATTAATAAATAGACACGGCAACGTTTTTAATGAAGATTTTTTGAAAAATGTGACCTATATTAAAAAGTGGTTCAATTAATTCTGATCAAACTATTTTCAGGTTTTGCGAATTTAACGTTACACGTTGTATGGATATCACAAGGGAATTGCTCACTAAGAGCTGTAGCTAAATCAACACAACCCACCCCTTTCAATCAGTCGCAAATCGCAACACAAAATCAGTTTTGTCGCAAATCCGTCCAATTCTTTACGTTCTGTAGCGTTCAAAGTAAAATCATAATTGCTGACGATAATTTCCTTTCCTTGGTCGCGAACGATCTAATTAGAGTGACATTGGACCTTTTGTGATTATGATCAAAGTGTAAAAAGAAAGGTTAATCTGAGGTCGAATTGAAGATTTTTTGACGCATCATCGTCATTAGTAAGGGAATTGAGGGATATTCAAACGAATAGTCGATTCCTTTGATTTAAAAGCGGTAATTATTTTGAACCTTTTGGTCAGATAGGCAGTTGGCTAAATAATAACAGCCGCACAGGTCGATCGATCAGGTTAAGCTACTCTTGCCGCGGTTGGTCTGTGGATGGGTGACCATCTTTACATACCGAGACCCCTCCGTGCCTCGGAAAGCACGTTAAGCCGTTGGTCCCGGCTGTCATTCGTAGATCTTTGACAGTCGTTACGGGTAGTCAGAAGCCCGAAAGTCTGACAACCAGTCTTACCTAGGGGTATCGTATTACCCAGTAACTGGGTTGTGGAGGTCAGATAGGCAGTCGCTCCATGTAAAATACTGGTATTCAGCTGCATCCGGTTAGACTGGAAGCCGACCCCAACATAGTTGGGAAAAGGTTAGGCAGATGATGGTCAGATAGGCAGTTGCTCCATGTACTGGTATTTCAGTTGCATTCGGTTGGACTGGAAGCAGACCCGACTATAGTTGGGAAAAGGCTGGGCAGATAATGGTTTATTTTGAGCCTTATCATAAACACGCGCAGTGTAACCATTACTTTTGGTAAATAATAGCAGATTCGATGTCTGCAGTGCTATTCTGTAAAAATCTCACCGTGAGAATTTAGGTGAAGTGAGCGGGAAGTGAGCTCTGTCATTCCCTAATGCTAGGGATTAACACCACCTATTAAGTGCTCACTTCACTTATGATTTCACGGTGAGATTTTTACAGAATCGACCGGCTGCACCCTAATTGCGTAACGCACTCTCAATCAAAATCCGAAATAATTTGAAGGAAGTTGCTAACCCATTGCTTCATATGTTTGAATTATTAGTTCGCTCAACAACGTAAATAACGCAATGAATGTTATTGAGTTGTCAAAAATGTAAAAAAAAATAAAAATTTAAAATGCAGTTTAATTCGTAGTTCTTTCCTAAATCAATCTTATCGTTTCTTGGACCACTACTTTGCTCTATTTATCATAATAACTGTGTAGTTTGGCTAAGTAACGACAGCCCCACGGGTCGATCAATCAGGTTAAGCTACGCTTGCCGCGGTTGGTCCGTGGATGTGTAATCTTTACATAGCGAGATCCCTCCGTGCCTCGGAAAGCGTGTTAAGCCGTTGGTCCCGGCTGCCATTCGTAGATCTTTGACAGTCATTACGGGTCGTCAGAAGCCCAAAAGTCTGACAACCAGTCTTACCAAGTGGTATCGTATTACCCGGTAACTGGGTTGTGGAGGTCAGATAGGCAGTCGCTTCATGTAAAATAAATTCGCCCGTAGGGGGTGAGCCTAATACCAACAACCGGGCACAAATTCAGACTGTACGAACATACATACCACACGTATTAATTATCAAGCAAGGACGTTAACAAACGAAGTTTAATATTAAACATACGATGTCAGTACTTGACTAGACAATAGCGACGCTGAGTTTTTCTCACAAAACATTCTATTAGCAGATTAGTATAAAAACGACGACTATTGCGTAATTGCTACATAGTGCGTTTGTCCACTGCACCCGTCACACGGACGTCACTGAGAACGAGATGACGGCCCCGAAGTAGATTCTACGGCCGCGTGTCCGTCACCCAGGCCCTGTTATACCGGCCGCGCCGTAAGTTTCGAGTAGTTGTCGCACCAGGGTGTTCACCCGGCTTTTGTTTTGTCTAAACTAATAAGTATTATAAAGAGAAAAGATGAGAGTTTTTGTTTTTATATAGTTTTAGTATATTGTTGTGTTCCACGCGAACAAAGTCGCCGGTTCTGCCCGCGACTTTTTACGCGAGCAGAATGGCCAGTAAAACTAAAACAGCACATAAAACCTTTACAATTTTTTTAATGATTTATTTTCAAGGGCTATAATATAACATTGCGCTAGGACCCCTAACTAGGACCAAAAAAGTGTCGGAGAGAGCACTAAGCGAAAATGAAGCAATAGCGCAGGCAAGCGGCGCGATGACACGAGTTGGGTCATGGGAAACAAGGAATTTCACGAGGACGAAGTCACGAACATGAGCTAGTTAGATAAGAAACTATTTGAGTGTTTGTAATTAGGAAGGACTTAACGGGTTTGCTTAACGTAAAGTTTGTCAGAACTTTGGCTAAGTTTCGCCTTTGTGAGAGTGACAGGACGTTTGACACCCGCTGTTCACGTCGTCCCTGGGGCTTCTCATTTTACTTTTATGTTTCATTTATGGCTAGAAACGGGATGACTACTGAGATGATGACTAGTAAAATATGGAAGACGAATACGTGTTGTGCCAACAAAGCAATTAGAATAAGGGTATGAGAATTATGCTGATGTGTCATTTTACATATGATTGTGGAGAAGTTACGACGTGTTTATCGTATCAGGAGGTCTCCCTGATCACAAAATCCGTACTTTCAGTCGAAGTTACGGGTGGCTTCAAGTTGTCTTCTTTCTAAATCCATCAACAAAGATACGGGCCCGTCAGAAAGTAGTTGTCATAACAAGTGATATCATTATAAATAAAAATCGGACGGGCTGTAACAAATCGGGATTAGGGACAGCTGTCAAATCGTGTTGTCATTCAGTTTTAGTTCGGGTACCTACGTATTCTTTTGTCCGTAAGTTACACGGAGAATGAAACGACCGTAATGTCTCCCGAAACTACAGTTTTTGTTTTAAGGGAGTAGATCGTCCTACGTATCACTTACGGACATAAGATTAGTTTGGGGCCCGTGGATCCTATATATGAATGACACCACGATTTGACAGCTGTCCCTACTCACGATATGTTTTTACCCGTCTGAAAAAGTTAATTAATCGGGTGTTGGGTTCACTCCGAAGTTTCGATCTACTGTCGGATAATTAAAAATGTTCAAAATTCAGTCGGAATCTTGCCTCGGCGACAATCAAGGTCAAAGACTTGTCAAACATGTATGGAAAATAGAGGTGTTTTGACAGATTGCTTGTGAACGTTCTCAAAATTACGAGAATTACCGCTCTATAAGAGGGGCAATATTCGTAAGTTTAAGATCGTTCACGTCTGATCTCATACTCACTGTCTGATGGGGTTCAGAGTTCGGTAACTGGGTCTGATAAAGAGGCACCTAAGTATAATCTGCCTATAATCTTCCTACCTCTGGGACACAGGCCTCCTCTTTCTATGAGCGGGAGTTGGCTATAATCCACCACGCGGAACCAGTGCGGGTTGGTGGATGTCATCACCATCAGCTTACAGCAGTCCACTGCTGGACATAAGCCTCTCCTATTGCACGCCATTCAACTCTATTTTGGAAACTCACATCCAGCTGCTACCAGCCATCCTGCCAAGATAATCGCTCTTACTAGCCTTAGGGCGTCCTAGTTTACGTTTGCCGATTCGCGGTCTCCACCGATTGGTGGATGTCACATGCTGGTTTCCTCATGATGTTTTACTTCACCGTTTTGAGGCACTTACGACATCGATACATTTAATTTTAGTTCCATCAATAAATGACGTGGATAAGGTATTGACAAGAATTATCATATATCTGTGAAAATTTCTTAAAATAGCCGCAATCACGTGGCCACCTACTGGCCACAAAATTATGTTAAAAAACCGGTCTAGTGCGGGTCGCACTCGCGCACCGAGGGTTCCGTACAAAGTACGTATGTAACTACAAAATTACGTTTTTCGGCTTTTTTACTTTACTTGTGCTACATTACATTGCTTCTTGCCAAATGTCATCATTCTAGGTCCACGGGAAGTACCCTATAGGTTTTGATTTTGGAACATAAACGCCCGTATCTTTTAATTTCGTTGACTTAGAAGTGAGGTTTTTTCACTGCTTCAAGGGATTGCAGCTTTGAGTAAGTATTTGATATTAATTTCAACTTGATAACTCCACGCATTCCTGAGAAAAAGGTCTTGTAGGACGAACAGACAGGCGGACAACAAAGTGCAAGAACGCTTATAAGAATAAGCATTCCGTTTTTCCTTTTGAGGTACCGAACCCTAAAAAACACGAGTCAGAGTCCCCCGATACGAAAAGAATAAATAACCGTTCTTCTATTAATATGAGAATGTGTAATATCTACTGCCTATTAACATGAGATTCCTAATGATTGAATAAGTAATTAAATAATCAAAAGTAGGTGATAGGAAATACTTCGTTATAATAACCGTGCTTGGAATGTTGATAGCGGGACCTATCTTTGCACATTTGTGGAGTAAGCATAATTAGCATAATTACGGTCCAGCGCACATTGGCGGCACGGCACGGTAGGGGATCCTTCGGCATCCCTACATGTAAGCGCACACTGCCAGTAACAATGCCGTGGCGTTCTTAAGTATGCCGCGATTTCGGCGCTTTCGCACCTTCCGCGCTTCCGCGCTTTCGGGATTCTGACTACCCGTAACGACTGTCAAAGATCTACGAATGACAGCCGGGATCAACGGCTTAACGTGCTTTCCCAGGCACGGTGGGGTCTCGGTATGTAAAGATGGTCACCCATCCACAGACCAACTGCGGCAAGCATAGCTTAACATGATCGATCGACCTGTGCGGCTGTTATTATTTATGGCATAATATTAGTATAATAGATCTGTCATGTTTCAAAAAAGTTTTCATTGTAAATTGCTAGTTTCTCGCAAAACAGTGTTTGTAAGGCTCGATACTTATCGTCAAAAAATGTTTGTGCAACTAATTCCCATAAATTAGTCAACTTTACCTAACCTTGTGAGTATGAGTTTAGTTACAAAATAAACTTGAAAATACGTCAAAATCCTGAGATGCATTGGGGTTTACGTTTTTGTATTTCTTCGTTCTGTAAACTGCCTCGTTGGTCTAAGAAATCACAAGCGCTAAAGGTGAGTTGGGTCCGATTGCCAGATCGTGCAAACTGTTACTGGGCTTTCCGTTTTCTTTGGCTTTGTGTTTCCTTTTTTTGCCCTCTAGTAAATTAAAAAAAAGAATCACGTAAATTCGCCCAGTCATAACGGAGAAATGGATGTACAGACGCCAGCACATCAAGCTACTACAATCTGTCAGATTTCTTTAACAGATTTGCAACTTTATATCTAAAGTATAAGACTCAAAGTTGATTGGGAAAGTTTGACAGTTTCGGGTAGCTTGATATGCTGGTGTCTGTACATACCGACATGAAAAAAAAACCCTCCAAATGCATTTAACCACCTCCTTTTTTTGAAGTCTCTTAAAAATAGTCACTTTTTCTGTTTTACATGGGCTTAAGGACAAACAGAAAATACGTTTCTTATAATCAAATGCATTAAAGTCAAATGATTACTTTAAAACTGCTGAAGTTGCGTCGTAAAGTACACCATGGGTCTATTATCCCCTCCGGCAAAGAGGGGGTTGATAAAAAATGTGCAGAAAAAACATTAGTGTCACATTTGGGAAATTTTATGGAAGAAAATACGCGTTCGAAAGGTTTGCAGTATTCGTTTGATTTTAGGATTCGAATGTTCTGAAGATTTGGCTTTCTGAGATACTGTAATTAAAAGGATTAAATATTCAAATTGAATCTTGGACGAATAAATTGAATTAATTCCTAAAAAAAAAAAACTCCAGAGAAACATTTAACAAAGCTGAGTCTCCTTCTTAGCGTATCGGTGGTAAAAACTTTATATAATTATGTTTGGTCCAAAATCCAGCTATGCGAACTGCATTCACAGCTGTCATAAGCTCGTCAATAGAATAAATAATCAATGGAATAGGTAACAGGGTACGTGGTGCAAGATACAGAACTAACATGGATTACAAATGGTTTTTTTTTCTAGGTGTCAGCCTATACAACGTGTAACGTTAAATGCGCAAAACCTCAGACACCCCCGAACTGATTTTTAATTCAATTGACCTATTTCAGAGACAACATAAGTCATTAAAAAAAATGTAAAGGGTTTATGTGCTGTTTTAGTTTTACTGGCCATTCTGATCGTTTCTTGTGTCTGTGACGACGCTTTATCGAGGGAGGAGTCGTCACCGCGCCGCTGCGCCGCGCTGACATTGGCTTGCTTGACCTACTAATAAATAGACACGGCAATGTTTTCAATGAAGATTTTTTGAAAAATGTGACCTATATTTAAAAAGTGGTTCAATTAATTCTGCTCGTTATTCTGATCAAACTATTTTCAGGTTTTGCGCATTTAACGATACACGTTGTAAAGTTCACATTGAATGAAACCGTAGTGACACATGAAGCCAATAAATTCTTGCAAAACCACGTCTAAAAAATACCTTCTGTAAGCAAAGAGCATATTTTTCATTCGCTCTCTTTTGCAATATTGTTTTGCTAACCGTTTGTACCCAAACGCTAAAGCTAGTACGTTGAATTATGATCAAAAAGCATTGCCAAAATCCATGTGCCTAGCCTTTTAACAGTTATGTTGAGGTCGGCTTCCAGTCTAACCAGATGCAGCCGAATACCAGTATTTTACAATGAGCGACTGCCCATCTAACCCCCACAACCCAGTTACTAGGTAACACGATTCCCCTTGGTAAGACTGGTTGTCAGACTTTCGGCCTTCTGACTACCCGTAACGACTGTCAAAATTCTACGAATGACAGCCAGGACCAAAGGCTTAACGTGCTTTCTGAGGCACGGAGGAACCATCATCCATACGAACCGACGCTGTTTAACCTTGGATTGACCCGTGCGTCTGTTATTATTTAGCCACGAGGCGAGCCCTAAAACACGTTGCCAGTTAGAAGATTTATGGTAGCAATATCAAAGTGTCGTATGCATCGCTGAACTTTTAATTTTAAAGTTGAATAAGCTAGTAATTTACATAATTAATTGTTATTACTTGACAAGTTAAAGATTAAGTTTTTAATTAAAATAAAGTTTTGCTTTTGGACAAAGGTCCACATTGTTTTTTGTTATAATAGTCAATTTAGTGGCCAATTTACTAACCGGATTTTCTCGAATAGTTTTATCTACTTATACCTAAGGCCCGATTGTTTAACCGCCTTCCAAAAAAGTTAAGTTAAGTTTTATATGGGGAATAAACATTTATTTATTTAAAATTTTCGCACACAAAAAAGGTACAAAGGCGGACTTAATGCCTTAGGCATTCTCTACCAGTCAACCAAGGGTGGCGAAGAGATTAGATGGAACATTGCGGTTTGACAGCTTTTGTTTAGGAAATATGTCAAACCGCCAGGATATATTCTTCAGAAAAAGTTATCAGCTGGTCGATTCTGTAAAAATCTCACAGTGAAGTAACTTGTCAGTGTCATCCTACTGATGCTAACGATTGACCAAGGTATGTCTGTACACAGATACTGATTAGCCCCATTCATCTGTAGATTCTCTTGTTACTAATTAGTTTGAGTACTCCGTGTATTGATTATTGATTCACGATAGAATTCAATTATTATTATGACATTCAATTGACAGCAGTGACGTTACTAATTCCATACATGTGTGAGATTGTGAGATATGGGTATGGAATTAGTATGTACAGACGCCAGTACATCAAGCTACCCGAAACCATCGTATAAAGAGGGGAAGTAGGCTATCTCCGGCCCAATCCGCGATATAATTGCCTACTGTCTTAGGGTTGTCACTTTTAGGAAAATTTTAATTCAGTGCAAACCAACACAGAAATGTAAAACAAATACAGAAATGTATTCAAGATTCAGAGCAGTATTATTTATAAAAAAAGGTATAAAATAAACCGGTACTAGTCAGTTTTTTGTATTTATTTTGATAGGCACAATCTAGTATTTGTACATATAAAGGACCATTTTTAATTAATACAAACATATCTATTGAATCACACATTTATTACAAAATTACAAATTAGCTACAGAAAAATACTTTCTTCGGTTTCGACTATTACGAAACGCCTTGTTATTAAACTTTAATGTGTAATATATCCGCATCCTTATAAATAACTTTTGCAAATATAATTTCGGAAAGCATGGGCAGGGCGGTGAAAAATGTAAATCTTTTATTTGTTCATAAACAAAAGCCGCGACGCGCGAACCTCGTGCGGTGTTAGCCCCGACTGGCGCTGTGAGAAACGGGTCGAGATTTTGTTTAAGTGTGCGTGCGGCGACGCATAGATACTTTGGCGCACACATACAAGCCGCGCGCGGTGCGTTTGTATGAAGATAACTTACTTCCCATCTTTATACTATGCCGAAACAGTCAATTTTTCCCAATCAACTTTGAACCTTATGCTTTTGCAAGGCAGGTGCTCTGGTTGTGTTTCAGTTGTATTTTGATAAACGTGCACCAATGTTTAACCATTACCGCGGCGACATTTCTGACATTTCTGACATAAATTATTTAAAGTATAAAAAAAAAACATATTTGAAGTGCCGAAAAATAATCTTAATGAATGAATAAATAAGTAAAAAATAAGTGAATGAATAATTCAAATCAATTAATTTGTTAAATTCGAAGGTGGTAATTGGAATGTCGTTAATTAAATTGAGATGGAATTTCGACAGGTTTACAGTACATTGTCCATTATAACGAAGCCAGTTATTTCTCATTAAAATTTATCTGCAAAAGAGTGAAGTTTTCCATAACTAGAAGAACTGGAAAATCAATTTTATTTTAATGAAAACTAAAATAATATTAATTTTGTTGTCCAAGTTTAAAAGAAACTAGACTAAAATAACAAAAACTAATCATTACTTCAAGTTTATTAATAACTCAGAGAATTTGGATACGATTATTATTATTACTGATAACTTTTAGACTATGATAATACAGGTATTTTCATCATTGATAATATTGACTGCTATATACAGCGTGCTTTTTTTACCGGCTCCAAATTTTTACAGGCTGTTCCACCCATGAATATGACTAACTTTCACTATGGAACCAACTCTGAGATCACGAAAAAAAATCAGCTGTTTCATATATTTTGGTCAAGCAGGTATTGAACTTTTGTATTAAACAGCTGTTTTAGTTTTCGTGATTTCAGAGTTGGTCCCATAATGAAAGTTGTTCATATTCATGAGTAAAACAACCTGTAAAAAAATTGAGCCTGAAAAAAAAATCATTCAGTATAATAAGGAGTCAAATATTTAAATAAAAATCAGTGTTCAATAAAATTATACAGTGTGGCGATTCGGTTTTCACATTAGTTGAACTTGAAACCATGATTCTATATACGTATCTTAAACAGACACAATTAAAATAACTATTGTTATAACAATTAACGTTCTAGCCTTTTTTGTTTGAGTATTTAACAACATTGAACTTAATATTTGGTAACAATACCTTATCCTTATGTAAGAGTAAGTAAGTAAATTTGTGTTGAATTGTGGATACAATCGCCCCGCGCGTGTCTAGTGTCTTATTATCAAGGGTGATTTATTTCGTGCCAATCTTTGCGCTATTTAAATTGTTAAAAAAAACATTTTTCTATTTTTAGTAAAATAGTTTATTTTATTATTTTAACAGACTGATAGCAACTTGTAATAACCGCTATACTATTTAATGTGATACTCGTAACCTCATCGCCACTGTGTATAAAAAATTGTTAATATAAGTTTGGAATCGCCAACTCGTCTTGAGGCAAGCGTGGTGATTAATGACCTTGCCTTCTCTGTACGAGAAGATGCCTTTGCTCTCCATTGGGACAATAATAAGCTAGTATTTTAATTTAGTACACAGGTTATAGTGTACAGTCAACGACAAAGTCGACGATGAAAATAACAAAGAGGAAGTTCTTAGCTTTTTAACATTAAAAACGGTCTTCGTGGCTTTATCTTTGTATGGCCAGACCTCAGAAGTCATATCATCATCATTTGTCTTTTCGTCTGCTGCTATGAATCTATTTAAAATGTTCACGCGTCAGTGAAATCCTGTTACTTATGCTCTAGAATAGTATAGATTAATATATATTGTGTAGTTGTATTGGTTATTTATGTCTCAACGGGGCTGGCATATTCTTTGAATAAAAGTCCCTAAATAAAAGAATAAAAAATAAAAAATGTATAGCCTTTTCCCATCTATGTTGGGGTCGACGTCCAGTCTAACCGGATGCAGCTGAATACTCCACAACCCAGTTACTGGGTAATAAGTAGACAGACGTTTTTTCTGCGGCGCGGTTTATACACCGTGTATATCTTGTTTATAGATCTCGGCTTTAGCATTAGTACTTATCGTACCTGATTCAGCTATAAACATAGTTTTTTCCACTCGCATCGACAAAGCTTGCAAGGCACTGGTCTTGCAAGCTTTGTCTATGCTTTTATACTTTTTTTACTAACGGTATAAACAAAAAATCCCTATTATTACCGTTCATTCACCTTCAGGGGTAAATAACTCGTTGGCTGCAATATGGTGACGAGCGACGTAAATATTGAATAGAATAAGTGAACATTTTATTTTAGTTCGAAAGTCTGGACTTTTATTGGAGACGAAACTATCGAAAGGTTTTGAGTAGATTCGTATGAAAATGGTTGTAAAAAGTATGTCCCAGACTTTGCTCGGTTTATAAGGTAGGTACTTAGTTGAACTTTCAGTGTCTATGGATTCGATATAGTTTCGTGTTATGCGAATTTTCAAGCGCTCTGCCGGTCGATTCTGTAAAAATCTCAGCGTGAAATCATAATTGAAGTGAGCTTGAAGTGAGCAGTGTCAATAGTGTTAATCCCTAATGACGGCTCACTTCCCGCTCACTCCACCTAAGTTCTCACGGTGAGATTTTTACAAAATAGCACTGCTGTAGTCAGGTATTTAATTACCATACTAATCATTTATTGTTATGTATATTTTTTTATGAATTGCATTACACCTGCATAAGTCTCGATCCCGTGGGCGTAGGTACCTGCCGGGATAAAAAGTATGCTATGTCTATCCAGGTTATGGTCTACCCATGTACCAAAATTTCACCCAAATCCATTCAGCCGTTTTGGCGTGAAACTGGAATAACCAATCATACAAACTTACAAAATTAAGGGCTGATTTTTGAATCGACAGATAATTTTTATTCGAGAAATAAAATTTACATTTGACGGATTCTGTATGTGAACTGTCAAAAATGCAAAATTATTCCTCGGATAAAATTATCTGTCATAACTTTATTCGAGGACTAATTTTGAAATTTTGACAGTTATTTCAAATGAAGTTTTCGTATGAAATAACTGTCAAAATTTCAAACGTCAATTTTATTCTTTGAATAAAAGTTATCTGTCGATTGAAAAATCAGCCCTAAATCGTATAAAAAGGTCAACAGTTGATTAATTATAATGAATAAAATGAATACCTAGAGAAAAGAGAAATTCTATTTGTATTATTAATAGAGTATCGTTTAGATTTTTATTGTTAATTCACCATATCCCATGAAGCGTTTATCATTTCATTTGCAATTTTGCGTTTTAAACGTATAAATGTTTTAATAATAATTGTTCATAATCCAATGCATGAAATATGAGCATACTAGTAACTTTAAAAATTTACTTATGATTTATTTTTTTATACAATATGGACAGAAACAGGGTATCAAAGGTGAACTGAGTAGAAGCCAGAAGCCTATGAAACATAACACAGAAATCTCTTTTTTTTTTTCACAAATATTGAAATTTATTTTTATAAGCCAGCCGGTATGCTTGAATGAAATAAATAGGCTTTTTAGGCTTCCATAGTCACTTAAAAAATTAGGGTACCGGTACCTTCTCTACACGTAAAGTTGGAATTTCTTTTTTCTCCTCTACCCCATGGTGTACGGTATCGTTGGATGCGTCTTTCAAAAAAATTGCGGGTCTGTGAAAACAATTTTTCGATTCAGGGATTCGTTTGTGAAATATTAAGCTTTAAAGTGCTAATTTTTGTTAGAATCAAGTGCAGCGCGAGTTTTTGGTTATATGCAAAAATGAACACGAACTTCGTGTGCTTCATTTTTCACTCTTACTGAAGGAACACGGGTGTGTTTTAGTCAGTAAAAGTCTAACACGCCCTCCCGCTCCGCCCAGAGCGGGAGAAGTTATTTGATAATTTCCCACCAAAAAAAAAAAAAAGTTTAGAAATACATTTTCTATTGTAGAATTGAACGAAGGAGGTTTTATCAATGTTCACTTTAAGATTATTATTACTTAGTCATTTTATATTTCAGCCAGCTTAGTCATTTTATTTTTTCGTTGTTCAGTGGTTTTGCATAACGGACCAGTTTTGTAAAACAACTAGTGGTTTTGTAAAACAGCGGATTCTACATTCCATCTGCGACATATGTACATGTCCACGGCATTAATCCACAATCTTTGTTATAATTATAGATTTCGCATGTATCTTAATTATAGGAGGGCATGGCACTATTAATTAACGCACTACATAACTCAAAAACTTACGCCTTCCCGTGGGGGTAGGCAGGAACTACAAAGCGCCATCTACTACGATCCTTACATACCCCGGACCAGGGCTCTGAACCGGTTTAAAAAGAGCGGTTAATTTAGATGAAATACCGGTAAATATATCGTTCCCTCATTAACCGGTTAAACAAGTGAACTGTTCATATGTAACCCAAATGACAAAGGTTACCGGTTACAGAAGCACAAACGGTTTTGACACCCAAATTAACCGGTTAATTCCGTAAGTCGTAAATATTTTTCGTCTACTTTTTTCACTTCCAACAAGTTATAGTGACATTAGTACATTTAGTACCCCAGAAAACATTAGGAAAAAAAATGTTTAATGATAAATGATAAATGATAAATGATCTGAGGACGTCAAATACAACCGGAGAACTTAAATGGTGCGGGTAGATTCATGTTGCGACTTGCTTAGTTAGGGGGCGGGGGGTGTTTAACCGGTTAATTTTCACTTTCAAAACCAAAATTCATGAAAAACCGGTTTCCCGCAAAAACCGGTAAAGTGCAAACCTTAACCTAAATCGATTTCGGTTTGGGGTCAACGACCGTAACCGGTTAAGAATTTCAACCGGTTTCCGAGCCCTGCCCCGGACACTAACAATTCCTTCCTCTTCCTACATGCGAGGCTCTGTCGGAGTGTCGACAGGTTTTTCCTCTTCTTTACGTGGTAACTGAACGAATAATTAGCGTATCATACGGGGTCCAATTAAATTAGCTAGCGAAACTCTACAGGCGTGATGGGTATCGATATACAAGGTCAAATTGAATTAGCTAGCGAAACTCTACAGGCGTGATGGGTATCGATATACAAGGTCAAATTGAATTAGCTAGCGAAACTGCCAAAACTAAATAAATCGGATTTTCTCAAATCATACTTCAACTAACAACACAATCAACGGTCGTTAAACCCCAAAAAAAATACATCAATTCTTTTTTATTTTTATTATAATATTTATTTATTAAAACTTTATGCACAAGTAAAAAAAGTACTGTACAAAGGCGGACTTAATGCCTGAGGCATTTTCTACCAGTCAACTTTAGGGTGCTTGTGATGGATGTTATATCGTGTTTAGATATAGATAACCATCCCGTCTGCAGAGTTTAGCTAGCTATTTGAATTTGACCCTGTATATTTATGTACTATTTATTTATAATGCTTTTATAACCACACTCCAGGGTTGTCAGTCTTTTGAAATAAGACACACATCATTTGTTAAAGCAAAAATAAAATACCAAAAACATTGGACATTGAATTCTATTGATACTTTTTTATTTAAAAAGTCAATGCTCTTGACGTTGGAGGTGACACATAAGTTCAAATAATGGTGCTAATAAACTTTAAAAAGCTTTAAAAACTTAAAACTACCTAAACGTGATTTTTAAAAACACACACGTTAGTTCATCATCTGCCTAGCCTTTTTCCCAACTAGGTTGGGGTCGGCTTCCAATCTAACCGGATGCAGCTGAATACCAGTATTTTACATGGAGCGACTGCCTATCTGACCTCCACAACCCAGTTATAGGGTAATACGATACCCCTAGGTAAGACTGGTTGTCAGACTTTCGGGCTTCAGACTACCCGTAACGACTGTCAAAGATCCACGAATGACAGCCGGGACTAACGGCTTAACGTGCTATCCGAGGCACGGAGGAGTCTCGGTATGTAAAGATGGTGATGGTGACCCATCCATAGACCAACCACGGCAAGCGTAGCTTAACCTGATCGATCGACCTGACACACACACGTTACTTAACCTGGGTTAAATTTTTTTTTTCTTTCTTTCTTACATAAGATGACATTACGCCGGTTTCCCCCTAAAAACAAAGGATTTTAAACACATCATGACCTTACATCTTGCCTAGCCTTTTCCCACCTATGTTGGGGTCGGCTTCCAGTCTAACCGGATGCAGCGTCTTCTCTTCTTAGCGTGTCGATGGCAAAAATAGAAAAAAAAACAAAGTTTTTTTTAAATTTGTTTGGCCCAAAATTCAACAACGTGGATACCATTTGCTGACGTGGTCAGGTCCTCACGTTAGCAGATGACATGCGGTGCAAGATGGGAGGTGAGCAACGCGGTAGTACTTTCCTAAAATCCGCAAAACAGCAAAATTGTATTACAAAACAGATTCTTTGAACCGTTGCGTTTAAATTTCATTTCTTAATACGTATATCACGTTTTTCTTGCAATACTTCGTCGGTCACCAGTTTTGCTGAGTCACAGTCCTCAGTTATGTTATAATGGACGTGTAAATATGAAAGTTTTTGATGTTTCTAACCTTCGGGGTTTGCCTTACGTCTGTCGATTACAACTTTGTAGAACTAATTTATATTAGGGTTTGATGTGAAGTTAGTTCTCTAGGAATTTATTCCTACAAGGTGTTAAAAACTTTGTTTAGGGAGGTTCTTGTTCAAAAAGCGTACAAAATATTGTAATAAAAATTGATTGTGTTGATTGTGCGTGTAATTAGTAATATACAACATTATTTTTAGTATATTGCAAACTTGAATTTAGTTTGTTCAGAATAAGAAACTGAATCGATTACAATATTTTTTACACAATGATATGTTTTGTCCCAAAAATATTTAAAAAGCTAACAAGCTGGACACCGAGCGACACTAAGTACATATCCGCAATCATGCGCACAATACAGGTCACAGCCGGTCGGCCGGCGGCGCGTGTTAGGGCCCTTTTCCACGGCATTATCCCGTTTTTTGCAGGTACGGTTTTTTGCAGGATCCCGTTTAGTAGTGTACGTGTTTAAATATATATATTTACACAAGCATCCTGTTTGCCAGATACTGTACACCGGATGTGACCGAAAACTTATACAACGTGTAATGTTAAATGCGCAAAAACTGAAAATAGTTTGATCAGAATAACGAGCAGAATTAATTGAACCACTTTTTAATATAGGTCACATTTTTCAAAAAATCTTCATTAAAACGTTGCCGTGTCTATTTATTAGTAGGTCAAGCAAGCCAATGTCAGCGCGGCGCAGGGGCCCGGTGATGACTCATCCCTCGATAAAGCGTCGTCGCAGACGTAAGAAATGATCAGAATGGCCAGTAAAACTAAAACAGCACATAAAACCTTTACAAAATTTTTTAATGACTTATTTTCTCTCTGAAATAGGGCAATTGAATTAAAAATCAGTTGGGGTGTCTGAGGTTTTGCGCATTTAACGTTACACGTTGTATAGGCAAAGATGCGTCAATAGGCATAGTGGTATCCATGAACAAACTTCAAATATTGCCTCCCATAAATTTCATGGGGTTACAAACCCATTCAAACAACATAATAACAATTAGGTTTAAGGGGAAACCTCCTTTTGTGCTCAAGATTTACAACCCTTAAGGTACAGGTAGAGTTAGCGTTATATCCATAGATATCTGTGGTTACTTATATCTTTAATTACAATCAATTTTGATAGTTTTAGCTAAGAACAATGGGAAAACAGAGTGATATTTCCGTTGTCGGCCATTTTGGATTGGGGTGAGTTCGAAATTTGAATGGTTTGAGGAGTAATGGCGGTCACAGTAATAAAGTTGTTAGCTCAACGTGGCTGGAAGAAATTTAAGATAGCAATTCGATTTCGATTTTAAGTCTGAATACCAGTATTTTACATGGAGCTACTGCCAATCTGACCTCCAGTACCCTGTTACTGGGTAATACGATACCCCTTGGTAAGACTGGTTGTCAGATTTTCGGGCTTCTGACTACCCGTAACGACTGTCAAAGATCTAAGAATGACAGCCGGGACCAACGGCTTAACGTGCTTTCCGAGGCACGGAGGGAAACGGTATGTAAATATAGTCACCCATCCACAGACCAACCGCGGCAAGCGTAGCTTAACCTGATCGATCGACCTGTGCGGCTGTTCTTATTTAGCCACGAGCAAATCTAATCTACCTATCTTCTTCTTAATTTTATAAACGCGAAAGTTTGTGAGGATGGATAGATGGATGTTTGTTACTCTTTCACTCAAAAACTACTCAACGGATTTCGATGAAATTTGGCACACATATAGTTTATAATATGTTTCTATTTTAAATTTCAGGTAAAGGAGTTTAGGGCTATTTCTGAAGCACACAGAAAATAATGTAAGTACTCCTACTTGTTTAATTTTAAATTCTAGTTTAAAGATAGCTCTTGGGCTCTTTTTGAAGCAAATGTTTCTTACAAAATAAATGTAGTTTTACACCGGCGAGGCGAGGCGTGGATGAGATGGGCGAGAAATTATATCTGTATGGCAAAATTTCTATCCACGCCGCCTTTGATATAAAAGATCTAGATGCGCACGGATGTACGAGGCGAGAATTGAAATATTTGTAAGTACAATATTAAACTTTATTGCCGTAAGAATAGAGTATTTATTTAATTTGTAAAACGGGTATACAAATCTCGCACCGGCCATCGAGGACCAGCACGGTCTCTCTGTCAAGCGCTGACTCGTGATATCTCGTGTGGCATGCGCCAGCTCGCTCCGACCAACGCGAGAAATCGCTGCATACTATACAGAGAGTCCCTGGAAGTGTGGATCAAATCGAATAGGGGCGTGGGCAAGGTCATTTACAAACGTTTTTACCCTGAGAAAGTCGGTGCAATTGAATAAAATTTTTGCTCGAAAATTGAAGAAAAATTCCTTCTACGTACAAAATTACAAACAAATACAATATTATTGGTATAAATAAAACTATATTGAATAACAACAAAAGCTTTGAGTGTCGCGATTTTTTTTTTTGTTTTTTCGTCTTAGATTGTATTATATTCATACAATCTAAGAAGTTTCTTATAACCAGGTAAATACTTATATTATTTACAATGCGAAAAATATTGACGTGAAAATCGTAACGCCATCTAATGATTTAGGATATTGATGGGGCTTCCGAGCTTCTGCAGCGCTTCGCAGATGTTCGCGGAAGCCCGAGTTGGTGATTCTCGTGGCATTATGAGGAATAGAATAGCGTCAATAATGAGTAAATTGCGCGGAAGCTCCAACAGCATCGTAAAGACTTTATTAGACAAAGTATTTAGTTAGACTTTAAAGAAAGTCCCTTTATAAGCCACTGGGTATGGAGGCACGTGCCATTGTGTGATGCGCCATGTTTTTTTTCGTTTGTAAAAGGTTTCTAACGTAGTTTTTAAGTCATTGTTACTAATACTATTATGGTTTTTAAGTCATTGTTACTAATATCATTATGGATTGTCGCAAATTAAGAATATTATATTTAGATTAATATTATTATTATTATATTAAAGCTATTTTAAATCATTATTAGATAAGAATCAAGCAATAACATAAACCAAATAGAAGTAAAATTAAATTACCTAACATTATCACCATATCTCGTTTGAACCAATCCTTGACAGTTCTGCGAATGGTCAGTGACCTTAGTTTGGTTTACTAAGTATCGATTCAACACATTAGGGCCAATGTTAAGGAAAATACACCGAAGTTTGACCAACGTTGGTGGAATAGATATTATTTGGCTATAATATTTTCATGGGACGATTCAAGTAGAACAAATCTACATTGTTTTGTGGGGCAAAGTTACAGTAGAAGTTTATTGTAAACTCTTTATAAATAAATAAATAGAGTACCACAGAAAGCGATAAGGCCGCCCATTGTATACGTATGTTTTGTACTATCAGGCTTTCGCAAGGGGAAATCAATAAATATGGCCATTTATGACCTACTGAAAACTATTTTGGTCGCCATGGACAAAAAAATACCAACATGCGCTATCTTTATGGATATGAGTAAAGCCTTTGACCGAGTTGACCATAGGATACTAATGCAAAAATTAAGCATGTATGGCATAAGAGGTAAGGCGCTAGATCTCATCTTTTCATACCTGCATAATAGGAAACAAATAGTAGAAATAACACAAATATGTCAAAAAACACGAAACGAGATTAAACACAGATCAAAATCGAAAACTATAAAATTTGGAGTTCCACAAGGCAGTGTCTTGGGCCCTTTACTGTTCTTGATATATATCAATGATCTTCCTAAACACATAAATCAACCAATGGTACTATTTGCAGACGACAGCACAGTAATAATAAAAAACGACAAAGACAATGATTACGAGCACGAAGTCAACCAAACATTAAATACAATAATACAATGGTTAACTGAAAACAATCTAAAAATAAATGTGGACAAGACGAAAATTATACACTTTCACCAGAGAATTCAATTGACAAATATAAACGTTAGTTACCAAGGCGAAATAGTACATCCTGTGACAGATACAAAGTTTCTAGGAATTCATATTGACAATAAACTGACATGGAAAGCACATTTAGAATATGCCTGCAAAAGAATTAATAAGTCCTCATTTGCTCTGTACAAGCTCTCAAAAATTGTTAGTAAAGAAGCCGTATTAGCTGCTTATCACGGACTCGTTGCACCTGTCCTAAGATATGGTATTGTATTTTGGGGCAACTCAGTCGATAAGGAGTCTGTATTTATAGCTCAAAAGAAATGCATTAGAGCAATGTGTAATGTAGACAATACAACCAGCTGTCAACCCTACTTTAAAAGCTTAAAAATTCTGACAGTGCCTTCTTTATACATATATGAACTTAACGTTTTTGTGAAATTGAATCCTAATTATTATAAGACTGCTGTTAAAAGCTACTATAGACAATTACGTGACAAAAAAAGATTAGAAATTGATATACCGTATGGAAAAACAGCATTAATAAATAAAAGTATTCTTTGTATGGCATCATTGGTTTACAACAAGTTGCCTGATGATGTCAAAAAGTTACCTATTCATCAATTCAAGTCGAAGCTGCAAAAATTTCTAGTGAATAAATGTTATTATAGTATCAAGGAGTACTTAGAGGACCAAAATATAGATATAAACATATAGTACGAGTAATTTATTGACGTTGAATAATATGACAATAAAAATAGGGTGACATGCTATAATAATTGAACTTGACATCTGTATAATTTTATTTTAATTTGGACCAATAACTTAATTTGATTTATCTGAGAGTTAAGTCTATGACATGTATTTTATATTATATAATTCATCTAACAATTTTTATTTTTAAGCCTTTGACATTTGCAATTGTGTAATGTATTCTGAATTTATTTAATTTTTTAATTCGTTTTTTTTCTTTTTATTATAACAATTCTTTAATAATTATTAATAATTAATTTTGTAATTTTAATAATTATTTATTTATTTATTTATTTATTTATTTCGGGAAAACAAACAGCTACACAAACATCGTAATAAACAGGCAGTGAGAAAAAAAAGACATTACATATGTGTAGCTCACGACGTTATCCACATCTTAAATACTACAAAATTATTATGGAACTATTTGCACACGAGTGAGACATAAAGGCAAAATCTTAAGACAATTTTTTTTTTACTAAAGGAGCAGAAACACTATTTTTAAACAACAATAGAAAAAGAACAAATCAAAACAACTAAAAATCTGAGTCACTAATTAATTTTATCAATGAGCTTCTAAACTTATTAGCAGACAATGTAAACAAATCTAAATTTGTGAACATAGTGTTAAAATTATTAGCTATACGACGAAGAGGTGCGCGAACTCCAGCGTTAGTGCGGCAGGAGGAAATGGCAAAAAGTGGGCGTGCGCGCACCTGTCGTCCAATGACAGTTCTCGGAACGACGTAGCTTAACTTATTAGTGAGGTCTATGCAATCATATCTGTTATTACACAAGTCATAGAGAAACATAGTTTCTAGGAAAAGGCGTCTAGACTTTAAGTTCAACAGCTCAACATTCTTATGGCGTGAATTAGGAGCAATAATGTCATGGTGACACCGATTATGTAGGGCTTTGAGGAATTTACGCTGGACATTTTCTAAGCTTTCTATGTATTTTTGATAGAGAGGATTCCAGATTAGTACAGCGTATTCGAGTTGTGACCTAATTAGTGACTTGTACAAATGTATATAGGTATCTGTGCGCTTAAAGTCAGTAGTAGATCTCATAACAAAACCATACATACGGTAAGCGTTGTTAACAATTTTTTGAATATGCTGATCAAGGTGAAGTTTAGTATCCAATAGTATTCCAAGATCCTTCACTGACATTACTCTATGCAGTGCAGTGTTATCTAATGCGTAAGTGCTCTTTATAATATTTTTGTTCTTGGTAAATGTAATACATACACATTTAGATGTACTTAATTGGATTTTGTTTTTTGCACAGTAAACAGAAAATCGATTAAGGTCCTCTTGAAGTAACAAAGAGTCAGCATGGTTGCGAATTGTTCTGTAAATTTTAAGATCATCTGCATACAGCAAAAATTTTGAGTGCACGAAACAACTCCAAACGTCATTGATAAAAATAACAAAAAGAAGAGGACCTAAAATAGAGCCTTGTGGCACACCAGAAGAGACGTTGATTGAATTAGACCGATAGCCCTTGATCACAACTCTTTGCGACCTGTTTGCTACATATGATGCAAACCAGCGAAGTAAATCGCCACGTATGCCATTATACGCCAACTTTTTGAGAAGCAGCTCATGATCCACCTTATCAAAAGCTTTTCGAAAGTCTGTGTACACAGCATCTACTTGTACCTGTTGATCCATATTATTAAACAAATAATCTGTAAAGGCTAGTAGATTAGTAACAGTAGATCTTTTTCTAACAAATCCATGTTGTTGAGTAAGAATAAGGTTATGAATGGTTGGGTATATTGCTGTGTGTACAAGTCTCTCGAAAATCTTGGATAAGGTGGACAGGATAGAGATGGGGCGGTAGTTTTCGACATCATGTTTAGAACCTGTTTTATGTACTGGGGTTATATGGGCTCGTTTCCAAACTTCAGGAAATGTACCTTCAGTAATACATTTATTATAAATAATGTGTAGGGGAATGCATATACTATTGGCTGTTTTTTTAATAAAGAAAGCTGGTAACCCGTCTGGGCCTGGGCCTTTTGTCATATCTAATGTTTTTAAGACTTGCAATATCTCATCCGGACTAAAAACTATGCGGTTAACAATTATACAATTATTTGCACACGTTTCAGGGGGTAACCATTCACTGTAATTAAAAGTGGTAGCTTCATAGACCGACTGAAAAAAGTTTGAGAACATATTACAGATCTCATTTGGGTCACTAGAACTTTGATTTTTGTAAAATGCAGTGGCTGGTATACCAAAATTGGCTTTGCGGTTAGCAACATAACTCCACAAGTTTTTAACATTTTTTTTAATATTGTCCTCGACACCATTTATATACATAGTATAATTTTTTTTACACTCTGTTCGGAATCTCTGTCTGAGAAAAGAAAATTGCTCGTAATCTGACAGGTTACTATACGTTTTCCATTTAATCCAGGCTTTATTTTTGTTATTAAATATACGTATAAGTGATTTAGAGAACCAAACTGGGAATCTTGAAGGCTTAGAATGGCTTGTGGGAGTGTGGTTTTTGATAGAACCGAAGACAATATTATAAAATATGCTGACGCACTGCTCTACTGACAGCCCATTTAAGGTATGATCCCAGTCAACTTTACACAATTCGTTGTTAATTTGTACATAATCTGCTTTATAATAATTATATTTTAATGTTTTCGCTTGTACGATTTTTTTATTTTTACTTTTGTAGGCGATTGTGGTATAAAAGGGAGGGTGATGATCATCAACAGGTAATAATGTACATGACGGTATGGATGTGATACAGTTTGTGTTGCTAATTAATAAATCTAAAGTACGACCATTATGGTTTAAGATGTTGTTAAACTGGGCGGCGCTGAGCAGCGACATGAAGTTACTCATATGTTCGCTTAGTGAGTTATTGCCATTACAGTATAGGGCTGTAGCATTGCCGTTATGATTTGGGAGCCAGCGTATATCAGGCAGGTTGTAATCACCAAACAGATAAAATATATTTGTGTTAAGTCTATCTAATGTTTTATGCAGAAGGTCATAATGAGATAGGTATGTTTCCTCGGAGGATTTAGGGGGAATATATGCTACACTAATGAGACATTTGCTATTATTATTAATACCTGGAAGTTGTATAAGTACGTGTTCAATGTGAGGAGTAGTTGGCAGATCAAATGGTACAAGGGTGGATCGCAAGTCTTTCATTACGGCCACGAGAACTCCGCCTCCCTCCTTTTTATTAGTCGCAATACGGTCACGATCACATCTATGGACTATGTAGCGGTCGTCTAAAAACTCATTATCAAATATTTGTGGAGTGAGCCAAGTTTCTGTCAATATTATAATATCATAACAATTCGATAATATATTCATATATAAGATATTGAGCTTAGTCCGCATACCCCTACAATTCTGATAATAAATGGTCAGGTTATCCATTAGTATATGTGTGAAATTTAATAGAATGTAGTTCAATGTGATTGAAAAGCCTCAACCCATGACCTTGTTTTTTTAATTTGCTACTAAATTTTAGACTATTGTACATACAAAATAAAAGTAATATGACACTATGCAACAACAGATATGACCACACAGTAATTAGAAAACAACGTTTGAAATATAAAAAATAATTTGATCTGTAAAATACATCTAGGCTTATATAGGGTAAATATGAAACAACATCATTACTGCTAATCTTACAATTTACAATAAATAGGACATTAGGATATTTATAAGATTTGTAAAAGTGAAAAATTAAGTAATTAATCATGCTTTGAAGCACCTGGCTTAATTTTAAGGATGTCTTGAGGGGATCGTATGGCAATTGCTGATTCACCATCAGTCTCTCGCACGAGTATGGTAGCATGCTTGACCCACACGAATTTAAACTTATTTTTGCTGGCAGCTTCTCGGCTTGCTCGAAACAACTGCTTATTCTTTAATGTCAGGTGTTCATTCATGTAGATAGGTTGTGGTGTTCCGGATATTGCAATTTGATCAGTTTTCAAACCTTTTGCTCGACGAAATGCACTCAGGAGATTATCTCTTAGAATACGGGAACTAAGCTTAACAATAATATTTTTTGGCTTAGTGTTCTGTTTTTGTGCATGCGGTACACGGTGAATGGCAATGATGTCTTTTTGGCTCAATGTACAATTTATCTTCGCACTAATAGTCTCCATAAGCGTAATCAGATTTTCAGCACGCTTTTCGGGGATGTTACATAGCTCTAGGTTACACTGTCGAGCCTGTTGTTCGAGTGTATCAATTTTCGCCTCCAATTTTATTATTGTATTATTTAGAACATCTGTACTGTGTGACTGTTTACTGACTAAATCGAGCTGTTTCTTTAAGTCGTCTTGCTGCCCTGATGTAAACTGAAGAGATTCTTGCAGGGAAGCAAAATCTTGCACTAGAGCTTCATGCTTGCCCTCTAGCGCAGTTACGTGCGATTCTAATTTTACGTGCTCAGATCTCAGAGAATTAATCTCACTTTTTATATCAGTGGTAACTTGAGTGACTGTGGCCAAATCGGTTTTGATGGACGTAATATCATCAGATATCTTTGACATGGCGCAGTCGAAGTAGCTGCGTAACTCGTCTAATTTGTTGTTCATAGCTTGGGTGAGGTCACAAATAGCGTTTGTTATTTCAGATTCCGGCTCTTTTCTCTTTCTTTGCGAAACATTAGCTTCCTTTCCGGTGATACTTGTCAGATTTGGGGAGGAAGAAGATGTGGTAGGAGATCGGATCATGTTTTATGAGCCGCAATCGAACCAGTAATAATATAGACAAGAGGATTGTTGTTTTGCTTTGTGCCAATAGTGGTCAAAAATTTCGCGCGGCGCCTCTCACCAATACCTGGTCTCGTGGTAACGGGCGTGGTTAGCGGTCCCTATGTACGACGAGTCGCAAGTTCAAACCCCACTCAAACAGTATACTTTTTCTAAATTTCCAAAGTTTGTTCTTGAACTGTTAATTTCTATAACAAGCTTACGACTCACCAAAGGACGAGAGGGACGAAGCTATACAGCTTCAAAGATGGCGCCAGCCGCCTATGGGCACCTCCACAAGATAGTAAGAGAGGTACCGATTCTCCAAACACAAACCAAAATAATTAATTCTTAAAAACTTGTGAAATAAATTTAAAAAAAAGCGACATAGGTCCACTCGCGATGCAGTTCACTGGCCGAATGATATTTAATGACCTTAACAATAATATAAACATTTGCACACCTTATTTGGTAATGATACAGTGTGCTTTATATTTATTTGTAACATCTGTTTATACCTACCTGTATTAAGCAAATAAATGATTTGATTTGATTTGATTTGATTTGAAAATTGTATTTTTTGTTATGTATTTTCTGGTGTACATACGACGGCATATCAAGAGATGAATTTCCAGTTTTAGCTGACCTCGCAATGTATGGGTTTTTCGTACAGTGAGAAGTCAGCTTACACTGGAAATGTAAATAAAAAGCTAAGATATTGCTGGGGTATAAGTACTTAACGGATAGGCATAAGGCTTACGTAGTTTTGTATTGAATATCCACAAGCAAAAACTCATATTTATTTAATAGCAAAGTTTTAAAGTAATACTAATTATATTTAGAAGTTCATTTATGTTATAACCTCAAAAAAAAAAAAACTTACGCAAAAAATATCTTAATGTGTATGTCAATCATTTGTTTTTATACAAATTACAAATATTACTAAACAATTCAATTGTTTACTTTAAAAATTCGCTTAACCAATGACATAACGATACAAAAACATCTTAATATAATGTCTTGAAACGAGTTCCGTTGGCACAAACCTTGGCCCCAATGTGTGCCGAACATTGGTCGGTTACGTTGCTCCGAGGTGTACAATTATGTTGTAACTTAACTATTACTTAATGAAATTAAGTATTAGTAAATTCTTCGTATTTTTTGGGTAAGAAATGAAACTTGATTTAAGAGAATTATTTATGTCCATTACTGTTTTTATTGCCTCTTTTGATCGAATGCTAATTTCAAAGAAATCAAGGCAAATAATAACAATACCAGCTATTTCAGAACCTTTTATAGAGGATTTATATCATGGGTGCGGATAAAGTTTTGTATGCAACTGTACATAATTTGGTATTAAAAAACTCATGTAATACTACTATCACACGAGGCGTTCTTGTTTGAATACCCCCCTATTATACAATAGTTGTATAAATAACTAATATATAATCCCCAGTCTGTCGTACTTTAAAAATGCTAATGCCTTACTGACTGCCAACACTGGATAGCAGTTTGAAATTGTTTTGCGGCTGAATGGAGTAAAATTATGAGTATAATGTCTGGTGTTCTGTGAGAGAATGTATGCAAGGGGCACTGTTCTGTGTTAGATTTAAATTAAGTTGTATACAACATAATTATTTTCAAAGTAATATTAATAGTTTCTATGTTAATTAATGTAATTGGTATTGTACAGTTTTAGTTAACTATAAATAAATAAAAATCGAAATTGTGACATTGGTACTTGTCTTGCAGGCTAATTGCGTAAAACACTATCAGTAGCAATGGGTTTCATTTTGACAGTTCAACAACATTCATTGCGTTATTTAAGTTGCTGAGCAGACAGATTATTCGAATATATGGAGCAATGGAATAGCAATATGCTTCAAAATGATTCAAATTGAGAGTAATATTGTGTTACGCAATTAGGGTGCAGATTTAATTCACAACATCGTGCATGAGAGGCGAGGCCCTAAGTAGGTACTGGTCATCACGAAATCAACGCAAAAACTGAACAACGCAAGAACGAACGAGCATCAATCACCACGTTTGCTTCCTTCATATTGACAATATCAGACCTTATGATTACGTCCGCCACAAAATATTCTCCAACAACGAAAGTCACTGGCAAGATAAGCTAACTTAGAAAAAACTTGCATAGTTATGACTTTATGACACTGAAGGACGCCAATAAATGAACTGTTAAGAGTTTTTAGGGTTCCGTACTAAAATGGTAAAAAGGAACCCTTCTGGTGCGACTCAGTCTGTCTGTCTGTCCGTCTGTCACAGCTGGATATCTCAAGAACTACTAATGCTGTCAACTTGAAATTTGGAATAGTTTTAGATGACGTTTGCCCAACTATTTTCTAAATAAGAAATAAATAAAACTATATTTATTTTTTGCAACAGGGACTGAAAGGGAGATCTTAAAAATTCCAAGTGGGGCTACTAGGGCATGTGGGGTATCATATGAAAGAATGCTATTTGCACATTCTTAAACATTTATTCTTTTTTTTAAGCCGCATAGTTTTCGAACTTTGATGAAAAATGTTAAAAAAAATACCGTTCCCCCCTTATCTCCGAAGTTTGCATAGAGAAAAATCTGAAATCATTCTATGTGATAGAACTTTATGAAAGGACTACCTGGGAATACCCGCTTCGCTGGGTCATTTTTAATTGTATAGGTAGTTATTTGTTAATGTTAATAATCTATCACTACTTACTTCATAATCTCTTCATAGATACTAAACATTTTTATTAATGAAAAATTAGTGGGATGCGCCCGACGTCACGGCACAGTGGTGGCATGCGCGTGAGCTGCGCGCGGTACTGGACAGTACTTGGACATTGCAACATTATTTTATTTTTCTAAAATAAAAGTAGCCTAAGTTACTCCTTATTACATCAGGTACCTGCCAATAAAAGTCCCGTCAAAATCGGTCCAGCCATTTCAGAGATTAGCCGGAACAAACAGACAGACAGACACACAGACAAAAATTTAAAAAAATGTTATTTTGGTGTATGTACCGTATATATATTATATTAATATGCATGTAGTAAAAAGCGGTTATTTCAATATTACAAACAGACACTCCAATTTTATTTATATGTATAGATTACAGGAAAAATAAAACGATGTCTCTAAGCAGCACACTTAAAAAAAAAAAAGTATACAACGTGTAACGTTAAATGCGCAAAACCTGAAAATAGTTTGATCAGAATAACGAGCAGAATTAATTGAACCACTTTTTAATATAGGTCACATTTTTCAAAAAATCTTCATTAAAAACGTTGCCGTGTCTATTTATTAATAGGTCAAGCAAGCCAATGTCAGCGCGGCGCAGCGGCCCGGTGATGACTCCTCCCTCGGTAAAGCGTCGTCGCAGACGCAAGAAACGATCGAATGGCCAGTAAAACTAAAACAGCACATAAAACCTTTACAATTTTTTCAATTGCTTAGTTTCTCTCTGAAATAGGTCAATTGAATTAAAAATCAGTTGGGGTGTCTGAGGTTTTGCGCATTTAACGTTACACGTTGTATAATGCAATAGAACCCTGCCTATGGTGCGTGAGTCCGACGCTTTTTTCAGCTTAGGTTTTAAAACTGCAACCTGCTTGATGAGTCGCTCAAAAACCTCAAAGCTAGACAGACAAAAATAAAACTAGCCAAACTCAATAACGTTTTTTCAAGTTCTTCTAACCACAAGCTGTACCTACAACTGTTTGCGAAACAGTATATTTGGGGTTTTTCCATATCAAATTGCTACATTGCTGATTCGTAAAGGAAATCATTATTAACGTGCTCATATAATTTTATTTCTTTTGTTAAGTAGATTTAATCAGTCTTGGAATGTAATAAACATAGTTTTTTTTTTCTTTTTGAAAACAACTATAAAATATATTTACTTTCATAATTTAAAAGCTAACAGACTAAAAAAAATAATAATATATACAAATATATAAAAAGGAGGGGAAATAATCAAAAAGCATCAAAACATTCGTCCGCATCGCTGTCAATAGGATACGTGCCCAAAAGGCTGTCAGCATTGCCACGTTAAAAGCAATGCTGATAGTAATAATGTATAATACAATATATTCCGAGCAGGACGATGTTATACGTTAAAATCTCGTAAATAGGGCCCTCTCGTAAGGACTTACAAAGATACGGGCTCTTACGAACGATGTTCGAAACTAACGTACCCTACCCCCGATTCATCAACTTTTTGGGACGGTAAAACTACAACGTGAATAGGGACAACTGTCAAACCGTGGTGTCATTAATTCTTAGTTCGGGCCCCAAACTAATTTTATGTCCGTAGGTGATACGGTGTTGGAATCGGCCGTAATTACGGATTTTGTGCTTAGGAAGCAGACCCCCAGTTCCTTGTAGTCTAACTGAGTGTTGAATAGCGCACAACTTGAATCAATGAAACCATGAACATGACATTCCATGACTCAATGAGAGTTTCATCAGATTGGTTTTCCTAAATTAAACTCTATTAGCGAAAAGTCTACTAAAATTTTTGGGTTCATTACCAGAGTCAGTCTTATTGGGGTTTTTCGGTCAGCCCGGAGTCTGGATTTGAGTCCTTTTGATGGCACTTTGTCGCTTATTATTACATGGGAAACATTTGAACGTATTTGCGAAAATAAAGGCGTATTTACTGTCTAATTATTTGCCTTTGAGGAATGATATAGTACTGAATCCACCCTTAAATGGGTCAAATAGGAATTGAAGTTTGTATGTCAATAAAAATCGCGGGAAATATCGAGTTAGGTACTTTCTATTCCTCTTTCTCAATTCCTCCCATTAGTAGATACTTCCGCAATTTGGTATTCAGCTGTATCCGGTTAGACTGGAAGCAGCCGGTCGATCCTGTAAAAATCTCACCGTGAAATCGTAAGTGAAGTGAGCTTGAAGTGAGCAGTCAATAGTGTTAATACCTAGTAACAGCTCACTTTCCGCTCACTGCACCTAAGTTCTCACGGTGAGATTTTTACAGAATAGCACTGTTGATCCCAACATAGTTGGAAAAAGGCTAGACAGATGATGATCCGCAATAATTCGTAACAAAAAACAAAATAATCATAATCATCACACTTCTTCGCAATAATTGTGTAACAGCTCAATGTGGACATGCCCCGAATAGCAGCGGTGAAGCAAGTCGGTCAGCGCTAGTGATGTGATGTATACGCGAACGATTCGGTTGCGATTCTTATTCGATTTTTACTGATTAGGGGAATCTTGTGCTAAGATTGTGAGATTTTTGGAGTTGTGTAGCGTTGTAGTGCTTTTTGTTTTTGCTAAATAGTGCAGCCAGTAGATAAGTACTCGACTAAGGGCTCTTACTCACGGCAAGATCCCATTTTTTGCAGGTACGGTTTTTTGCAGTATTTTACATGGAGCGACTGCCTATCTGACCTCCATAACCCAGTTACTGGGTAATACGATACCCCTTGGTAAGACTGGCTGTCAGACTTTCGGGCTTCTGACTACCCGTAACGACTGTCAAAGATCCACGAATGACAGCCGGGACCATCGGCTTAACGTGCTTTCCGAGGCACGGAGGGGTCTTGGTATGTGAAGATGGTCACCCATCCACGGACCAACCGCGGCAAGCGTAGCTTAATCTGATCGATGGACCCGTGCGGCTATTAATAACTTAGCCACAAGCCCCTCCATTCCTGTGTACCCTTGTAGTATTTTTATTTAAAGTACCAGTCCGTATGACATCTAAAGAATCTCTTCCCGCCATTAGGAGAAGATATTACCGAGTTATTCTAGACCTCGTGATGCACCAGTAGCAGGTACCATAAACCAGTAATTGCGTAATACACTATTATTCTCAATTTGAATCATTTTGAAGCATACTGCTAATCCATTGCTTCATATGTTCGAAAAATGTGTCTGCTCAACAACGTAAATAACGCAATGAATGTTGTTGAACTGTCAAAATGATACCCATTGCTACTGATAGTGTGTTACGCAATTACCCTGCTGGATACACAGTGAACGTGTTGAATGACCATTTATCACTATCGAACGTATTTATTTGCTGCAAATCATCATATTTTCAAGAAATAGTCTTGTTTACAGTAAATATAACTTTGGAGCTGTTTTGATGTTTTAAATGATAATACTTTAGTTACTATCCTAATCCTAAAATTTCTACATTTATGCCTGTAATTTATATCGTGTACAAAATAAAGACTATTCTATTCTATTCCTAACTAATATTATAAATGCGAAAGTGAGTTTGTTTGCTTGTTTGTTACGCTTTCACTCTAAAACGGCTGAATGGATTGAGATGAAATTTAGCACACAGGTAGACCATGACCTGGGTAAGGACTTAGGCTAGTTTTCATCCTGGATCACGGACAAAGTCGCGGGCAGCAGCTATTTTATCATAATTGCCGTATATTGAATATTGGTACATACAACGAAAATGAGCGCTGCAATTTGCATGTCAATAGTCAGTATAATATTATATGACTCTGCTCAGAGTTACGTTTGTACAGACGCCAGCCACTTAAGCTACTACAATCTGTCACATTTCTTTAATTTCAACTTTATCGCAAAAAAATAAGGTTCAAAGTTGATTGGGAATATTTGACAATTTCGGATAGCTTGATGTGCTGGCGATGTAGATGCATCTCTCATACATCCTGAGAAATGCATCAACATTGCCATATGCGAACTATATGCATCGTACTGACGTCACGCAAAATCCTGCATCGCGCAAGCAGAGTTTGCCGCGCAACTAGCATATTCGACATCAATCATTAGACAGTTGCCTACTAGATGTGACTTCCGTCTGGCTGGATTCTCCCTTTTCTATGGACGATGAGTGAATGTTTCACCCTGTTCCTCATACCTCTACAACGTGTAACGTTAAATGCGCAAAACCTCAGACACCCCAACTGATTTTTAATTCAATTGACCTATTTCACAGGGAAAATAAGTCATTAAACAAATTGTAAAGGTTTTATGTGCTGTTTTAGTTTTACTGGCCATTCTGATCGTTTCTTGCGTCTGCGACGATGCTTTATCGAGGGAGGAGTTGTCACCGGGCCGCTGCGTCGTGCTGACATTGGGTTGCTTGACCTATTAAGAAATAGACACGGCAACGTTTTTAATGAAGATTTTTTGAAAATAGTGACTTATATTAAAAAGTGGTTCAATTAATTCTGCTCGTTATTCTGATCAAACTATTTTCAGGGCTTGCGCATTTAACGTTACACGTTGTATACTGGTGACCACAACGTGATCCAGCCTATAGTGGATCGAGCCAGTTCTTTTTAAATTAAACGTAATAGGGTTGAGTCTATTACTTGGGATACCAGTCTAAAAATCCAACTTTTCGTACTGGTCACATCACTAAATTCAAGTAATTTAAGTTTATATCCAAGGTGGACGCTATCTAAACTTGTGTGACACGATTTAGCTGTCTTTGGACGAGTTATGACACTCTCTTAAGAGCATTGTAACAAAATGTATTAAAATATTAGAGGCGGGCTGGGGATGTGGTGGTTATTTTATCCATCGCCAGATAACTTTTATTAGAGGAACATAATTGACGTTTGACAGTTTTTTTTTAAATAAAATAAATAATTTTGAAATTTTGACAGTTATTTTATTTAAAAAAAAAACTGTCAAAATTTCAAAATTATTTCTCGAATAAAGTTATCAGATGATTGAAAAATCAGCCCTAAAATAACAATTCATTTATTAAATGTTACAATGATGAACCCATATTTACTAAATCTATTTACTCGTATCTTCTATACTACTACTAATAATAAAGCTAAAGAGCTTGTTTTCTGACTGGTAAGTCAGATTTAATAAAAAAAATTAAACATCTGATAGGCCAGTTCTTTAGGAAGGCTATCTATAGACTAGTTAAAATCACGCTTCGACCCTTAAGAGCCGAGTGAGGCGGGTGAAACCGCAGTGCGCAGCTAGTATACAAATAAATACAAAAAATCCTTTTGATTTTTTATCACTTCGTACGTACTCGTCCGCATCGTTGTCACCCGGAATCGATAACAATTCAAGAACGACTCACAAAATAATCAGTTTCATCATATAAATCAGCAACAATATAATTGTTATAAATTGAAATAATCGAAACAATCGGTATAAAGGCTCTCATAACACTAGTAGTTAATGTTTCTAGTGGTGTTTGTATGAGATAACCATTTGTTTGTCATGAAATGTGTCACTCGCTTCTTAGTAAAAAAATATTACTATGACATTGGGAAATTACTGTGAAATTCGCGGAAAGTAAGATGGGTCATGTCCTTTATATCTACCTACTTGTAAATGACTAACACCCAGTTTCTGGAAAAATCAACAAAAAAATAAGCTAACAAATCCTCAAACACATATCAACTGATTTTATTGGTTGAATTAATTCAATCAACCAAGGTCAACTCAGCCTATCGCAATCCACTGCTGGACATAGGCCTCTCCCAGACTGCGCCACAACACCCTGTCCACCGTCTTCCGCATCCAGCCTGTCCCAGCCACCTTTTTGAGGTCATTGGTCCATCTAGCTGGGGGCTTCCCACAGTCCGCTTAGCAATACGCGGTCTCCACTCCAGCCGGTCGATTCTGTAAAAATCTCACCGTGAAATCATAAGTGAAGTGAGCACTTAATAGTGTTAATCCCTAGCGAATGACAGCTCACTCCACGCTCACTTCACCCAAGCTTTCACGGTGAGATGGTTACAGAATCGCACGGCAGGACTCATCTGCTCCACCGGCCATCGATCCTTCGACATATGTATATGGCGAAACCGCTGCAACTTCAGTTTGCTTAAAGTGGTCAGGTGCGAATCATACTTTACGCTAAAATTGCTATAGTTTTATTTTCTTTTTGTTATTTGTTGTCTTAATTTAGACACTTTAATCAAAATAAGTTTGTTGCTTATAATTATCGCTGTTTTTATCCGACTTCAAAAAGGAGGAGGCTATCAATTCTTATTTTTATATATGTTTTTTCTTATTTTGTTTTATGTATGTTCCGGCAAAAACGGTAAAACTCAGTCATATCGTCGACCGTAGGTTCAATTGCTGTAAGGCACAAAATACCCAAAATGAGTTGAGTATACAGTTTTGTTCAGAATTTTTCGCTCTATCGAATGGTGAATATAAAAAAATTCTAGCTTAAAAAAAATGTCCCTTACTCTAATGATTTTTGGATCCAAATTTAGAATCAGCCCCATAATAACAATGTATCTGAAAAACTATGCAATATAGGAACTTGAAATGGTGTAATTATAGCCGCCAATCCACTTCAAATAAGGTAAGGGTCTTCCCAATCAACGAATTACCATTACATGGTTTATTTTTTAAGAAACAATAATAAAACTGGCCTTACACTAATGTCTTTGTTGTCTCAAAAAATAAATATCATCCATACTTTAAATGGATTGCACGAGTTTTGACATAGTTGTCCCTTACCCCAATTTGCATTGTCATACTTTAAGCAGTGTCAACGTTACACCTATTTGAATCGAATTATTGCACTATTACCATCCTTTTCTATCTCACAACGTCTTTCTGTGTGCAAAAGAGAGGATGGTACCAATGCGAAAGCAGCGCGCGGGCATAAAAAAGTGGTATCAGTGCGAGTTCATCTGTCGTTAAAAACAACAAAAATAATGACTTTTTGGCAAAACGAAGTGCTTGAAACTTTGTAGTAGGGTAGTAGGTTTCAAGGAGCCAGTGTACTTAATTTAGCTAAAAAACCATTATTTTTATAAATAAATGATAGAAGGGGTAATTTCCGGACGATAAATATTTTCGAAATTCATTCGGCACTTTTTAGTTGATTTATCAGAAATTTTTTACAAAGTTTCAAGGGGCCAGAGCACCAAAAAGCCATTACTTTTGTTATATTTTATAAATAAACAATAGAAGGGGTAGTTTCCGGATGATAAATGTTTTCGAAAATTATTTGGCACTCTGTAGTTGATTTTCCAGAAAATTTTTACAAAGTTTCAAGGGGCCAGAGAACTTAATTTTGCCAAAAAGCCATTATTTTTGTTGTTTTTTTTATAATTAAGCAATAGAAGGGGTAGTTTCCGGATGATAAATGTTTTCGAAAATCATTCGACACTCTTTAGTTGATTTATCAGAATTTTTTTACAAAGTTTCAAGGGACCAGAGCACTTAGTTTTGCCAAAAAGCCGTTATTTTTTTATAAATAAACAATAGAAGGGGTGGTTTCCGCATGAAACATTTTTTTGAAAATTGTTCGGCTCTATGTAGTTGATTTTCCAGAATTTTTTCACATGGTTTCAAGGGGCCAGAGCACTTAATTTTGCTAAAAACCATTATTTTTGTTGTTTTTTTATAAAATAAGCAATAGAAGTGGTAGTTTCCGGATGATAAATGTTTTCGAAAATCATTCGGCACTCTTTAGTTGATTTATCAGAAATTTTTTACAAAGTTTCAAGGGGCCAGAGAACTTAATTTTGCCAAAAAGCCATTAATTTTGTTGTTTTTTATAAATGTAATCTGATTAAATTGTTCCCTTTTTATTATTTAGATAATCACTCTATATTTTTTTTTCTAATGCAATAATAACAATATGTTACAATGATGTGTCTTATTAATCGTAATTAAGGTTTATTATTCAATATATCTTTCATTATTTCGATTTTTTGCATATAAGAAAGTAGTAGAGCAGCCTTTTCTACTTTTGGAATTCAAACGTTTGGAACTTCAGCTACATGTTTGGTCGGGATTATGCGCGGTTTTTGCAGCTACTCTTTTATTTGAATAAGAATTCAAAGTAAGTATAGGTAAAATTGTTACCATTTTTTTAATAATTTGATTTTAATAAGATGTTTATTAAAATCAAATTATTAAAAAAATGGTAACATAAATAAAACAATTATTAATAAAACAATTTTTATACAATAAAATAAAAATTGTTTTATTCAAACTAATACAAATTTGCTATTACAGTGTACAAACATTGCATGTAAGCGACATACAAAAAAGCACACACACGGTTCTAATACATTTTCATGTCTTTTAAATGATTTCTTATAACGATTTCCAAATTTAAGATATCCGTACGTCAAAAGTGTGTACTTCATTTTCCGTCAAAAATCTCTTTACATTGTATTTTTTTCATAAATTTGTTCAACGTGTCCTTTACACTATTTTTTCATTAATAGATTGGATCCAACGTAGAGGTCAATTTAATGTAAGGGACGGGACTACAAGATACCTAACAAAATACGTTGTTGTAAGGGACATCTATTTTCTTAAATAGCTAACTCATTTAAATAAATGTTACACATGTAGATAGAGCACTAAAATACAAGTTTATGTGTGAAATCAGACCCGAAAAAGGTTAATAACAAAAAAAGTTATGGGCGATTTAGTCCGAAAAAAAACTTTGTCGGCCTCTCCTGAAAAATCGTATTTTGTCCCTTACAGCAATTGAACCTACGGTCGACGATATATGGACGGATTAGCAAAATTCTTTTTTTGTTCGATAGAGGTTCATTCCGAAATGGTTCCATTTAAATTTCGTAAAGATCCGGTGATAAGTTTCGGAGACAGACAACGGAACTCTACAATAAATACCAGTAAAACCTTTTTATACAGCGTGTAACGGAAGGGGGGTATCAACCCTGAAGGAGGTGAATGTGCTCATGAAACTCAACTACTTTCCCCAAAGAACATAGGTCGAAATATGAAAAAAAAAATTGGCCCTCCCTTACAAAACTGACTACCAGCTGATTGATTTACTATGGGAGGGCCAAATTTTTTTTTCATATTTCGACCTATTTTCTTTGGGGAAAGTTGTTGAGTTTCATGAGCACATTCACCTCCTTCAGGGTTGATACCCCCCTTCCGTTACACGCTGTATATTAAAAAAAAAAAACAACTGACTTCCAACAAACACTACAAAGTGAAAAATATCTTTAATTTTGGAAGTCGGTGTCGTTTGTTCCGAATTTTCGTTTTTTGACACCGACTTCCGAAATTAAAGTTTTTTGGAAGTCGGTTTTTTTTTTAAGTTTTTTTATGTCATAAAAAAACTTTTTTAGAGCACAAACAAAAATGTTGGAAGATTCCAACTGTTCCACCATTAAATTTGCTCATAATTATTAATTTAATGTTTTTTTTTTTCATTATCACCCACAATATTAAGCCCTATACTTACTCACCCCGCCATCAAGCCCCTTAGTAGGGATTTTCCAATAATATTAATAGGATACATTTCCGAAAACATAGTTTAATGCCTCGAGGCCAGTGTCTTGTTGACATTACTATAATTAATGATATCGAGGCGTCATACGCATGACTGTAAGGTATATTAAGACATGGTGCCGATGCTGTCGCTGAAGGTGCCGATGCAGGCGCTGATTAATTTGACAGGACTAAACTACAATTTATCTTCTGTCCTTTTCTTAATGAAATAGAAAGAAAAAGATGCACTGAACTTAAATTTAGTTTGTGAACAAAACAATCGGCACCATTGTGCATAATTTATAGGAAGTGAAAGCTGTCATTGAATCAATAAAGGGAAATGCCACATTGACGTAGATACTGAAATGTAGAATATGTTTAAAAAAAAAAACGACGGGTTGCACTCCGGGAGTGCCGGCAGAAGTGAAAACTTAAATATTAACGTTGTGCATTTTTTATATTTTGGAATGGTTAGGGAATCATTTTGCACGAATTGCTTTAATTATCAGTATAAAAGTACTATCATTTATGTCGTAGAACACAATATTTATTTATTGCGCTATCTTGCACAAACATGACAATTTATATTACATTAAAAAGTTTAAACACACACGAACATTCGCGCAAGCGCCCTGCGCCGCCTAAACGAAACAGCAGGCGCAGGCATACATTTTCGCCGCGCCGTAGAAAGAGAGGGGGATACTTCCTCTCCTACGCCGCGCCGGCTGTCTACTCTCCATCCATCTTACGAATTTTCGATCAGGTCACGTGTCCTGACGCGAGTTTAACATTTTTTACCCATTACAAAAAAAGTGTACAACGCCGCTAAAGAAGTTTTCACTTCAAAAAAATTGTTTATTCTCAGACAACTACAGTCCATAGAAGAGGTTAGTAACACAAATCTTATATCTCTCCCTCTTCTTCTTTCTTTCTCTTCTTTTATTCCTCCTCTTATTCCTATCTCATATCCTTTTATCTTCTTCTGGATGTACGTGTATTTTATGTAAATAACCCACTAGCTTCTGTCTGCGAATTCGTTCGCGTGTAATTTCTTGTTTTGCGACCAACTCTGTCACACCGCATCCTTCACCCGCGTTATTACTTTGTTTTCGCTCAGTGTTCTTTCAGATATTTTTTGTTTTTGTTCGGGTCCTGAGGGTCTTAGCGTGATGTTAAATAGCCTCTA
Organism: Eremobia ochroleuca; assembly: GCA_949629135.1. Taxonomy (NCBI): domain Eukaryota; kingdom Metazoa; phylum Arthropoda; class Insecta; order Lepidoptera; family Noctuidae; genus Eremobia; species Eremobia ochroleuca. The sequence goes on along the minus strand of OX451406.1, from coordinate 4,756,757 downwards.
GCCTTCGAGGGGTAGTTCCAGAGATTAACGCGTTCAAACAAACAAAGCAGTACGCTTATGGAATGACTTGCCCGTGTCGGTAATAGTGGGTCCACACGATACAGACTTTCATACAGACTTCTATAGAATTTTGTCTGTGCGACTTTTTATCACACCGACATTTGTCTGTACTGCTTAGTTGCACAGACAAAATTCTATAGAAGTCTGTATGAAAGTCTGTAGTCTGTATGAAAGTCTGTATCGTGTGGACCCACCATAAGGCGTGTTCAATCTTTGTCCACTTATAAATTATGATAAAAAAGCACTTCCTCTCTCCTTAAACAGCATCATTATATTTTCTTTACTCCTGTTTCATGTCTATTGTTATATGTATATATTTATTTAGATTAGTAGAATATGCTTTATTTATGTATTCATTATATCGTGTAAATGGTACACCACAGACTACCGACAGTATTTGTCTCTCCTTCCCTTTTCAGTCCATCCAGAAAGGTTGTCTTTAAAAGATCGCTCTTAGCGATAAGACCGCCCATTGTGTCACCCTTTGTAAAATATCTATATTTATGTCTGTAACTTATATGGTGTACGTAATAAAGAGAGTATTCACGTCATCACATCCTAACAAGTGAAGTTTTTCCAGTTGTTTAATTTGAATCTGTATCTTGACTCATGTCGGTATTAGAAGTAGCTTTACTTCAATAATGCAACGGGTGGGTATCAAATTCAAGGGTCTGGCTTGACAATCCACACTCAAAACTTTAGTTTTTTACCCGTAATCAATGGAAGTTCACAGGCTTATTATGATGAAACCCACATAATAATCTTGTTCTGCATGAGCCTTTCTTAATACCACGACCACCAAGGTCAACCGGTGGTCACACCAGACGACGTCACCACGAACGGACCACCGAGTGTGGTGAATGGATGAAGCAACTACTGATCGCTTCACGAATGGCTTTAAGCAGTCCTCAAAAGTCTACAGCGCTTTATGAAAACGCTGAAATGGCCCATATTCAGCGCGTATCTTCAGAAAGATGTGGCACAGAACATCAAATTGAACAATTTTCTCTATGGAACCAACAACGTAATCGCGAAAAAATAATCTGCTGTCCCATACAAAACTTCTTTACGCTTTCACGCTAAAACAGCTGAACAGATTTAGATGAAATCTGGCGCACGGGTAGACCATGACCTGGAGAAAGGTATAGACTTCTTTTCATCCTAGATAGCAGACAAAGTCACAGGAAACAGCTAGTTTATAATATGTATAGAAAACTTATTTTGGCTCCTAATAAAATCATCATCTTATTTTCGTACACTTTTCATTCAAATCAGTTGCAGTTGAAGATCATTGTCAATATTCTCTTATAAAATGATGAATATTAATATCTTATTGTATTGTTTGTTAGTAACTTCCATCTTGTTTCCGCATGGATTAAGCCAAGGTTAAGTAAAGTATTATTATGTTTCCGTCGTAATCAGTAGATTATTGTGCCACAGAGACGGATTATACGGTACAGTAGCTGTTCCTGTGTTGTTATATTAATATGAGAACTGCAGTGAGATTCTGTAACCATCTCACCGTGAAAACATAGGTGAAGTGAGCGTGGAGTGAGCTGTCAGTGTCATCCCACCTGATACTAGGGATTGACCAAGCATACGTTATCGGGTTTTCATCTAGGAAAAACAAAATTGATATTCTAAGTTTCTGCTTTGCTACTTTATTTTAAAACCCCTCAAAATAGTATTATTTTGACAGCTAAAATACTAATTTTGAAATTATATAAAATTGTCAATAGAATTAGCATAAAAATATTAATTAAATTTCGATTATGATTGTAAATGTTTGCTTAGTCAATCCCTAGCATCAGTGGGATAACACTGACAGCTCACTCCACGCATGTTATCACGGTGAGATTCCTGTAACACAGGTTACAACCTAGCACAGGAGTCAGGGTTTCCATATATTAATGTAACATACTTTTATGTCAATAAAATATTATTATTATTATTATAACTTTAACTTCCATTTGAATTCCATAATACGTGTTCCGATATCGAAAACCTTCGTACCTCTTCGTATCTCGACGTATGGAACTCGGTCTATTAGCCTGACGCCAAACTTGGAACGATCCATGACAACAAGAAAAGAAAGAAAGATTATTTTACAAGATTATAATTAAAACCACGGGCATAGCTAGTAATCCATCGAGGGATTCTTGTTGCCATGGTAACATGCTTGATTTCATAACTTGTCATAGACATATATATATGGACTGGAAATACCTACGAAAAAAGGGTGCCTACCTACAACTCATATTGTCTCAAAAAATGGCTGCCATTGCTAGGGTTGTATCAATCAAGGAACATTGGTGTTACTATAACGAGTATCGATACTAAATACGAGTCGTACTCGTTATCACGTTTGGATCATAATATAGTATACTAACTTATAGTCCGTTCTAACTAAGGTTGCCTACTTTATAGTAACGTATCCTAGTTTATTTTCGATAAACATACTTTATAATTTTGCATAAAAATACAGTATGCGAAAATACTTTATTTCTAATCTTTTGTTATGCGTAAAAGACTCATATGAACTATTTATCGATAGGTACAGACGCCAGCACATCAAGCTACCCGAAACTGTCAAATTATCGCAATCAACTTTCTTCCCTGAAAATAAAATTAATGCCAAGTGTTTTTTCGGCACAGAATTAAAAAACACTTTTTAATTGCATCACGTTTACGTATTAAAGTGAAGGAAAACAGCGTGAAGAGATATGTATCCATATGCCCAAAAACAGGTGCTTTCGCATATTATACCTTTATTATTATACCTTATAATATGTATGTATTTAGAAATATATATGTATGTTTATCAGCTGTCTTAGTACTCATAGCACAAGCTCTGCTTAGTTTGGGACTAGATGGCGTTGTGTGAAAGTTGTGGAATATGATTTATTTATTTATTATTATTTTTATATATGTAATTAATATATATCTATTTATTTATTTCAGGCCAAACGGCCAGGCTATTATTAATCAATCATTTTAATACACATTTACCAAAAATGCTGTGGGAACAGAGTTATCATGTAATCTCATTACATCAAGTGTTCTATTGAAACAGCTTTCTTCAAAGTGAAGTGAACAGAGGTACCATTCTTTATGTCGGGGATTAATATTTTCTTCACCAATAGCCTCTAACCACTTTTTCTTTAGTCCTTCCTTTTTAGGAAACCTATAAAAAGTGCACGTATTTTTATCAATAAATAATTTTGGTTACAGCTATATTATATTAGCATATGAAACTAAAATCAATAGGAAACGTCAGAAGCTATGTGCACGGTTCCAATTGGTGGTTTCTATGGAGAAGAGTCGGCAAGAAACTCCACGGTTACTCAAAATAATTGGCTTTTACAATGTTAATAGGTAGGGGAGGACAGTGTAGGCCTGTCAACAAGTACCAGGTACTTAAAAAAATAGAAGACATTGTAAAAACCAATTGTTTTTAAAAGAGTAACCGTGGAGTTTCTCGCTGGTTTTTCTGCATAGGAAACCACCATTTGGAACCGTGCATCTAGCTTCTGACGTTTCATAAGTGCCCATGTAGGTTTATGTGAAAGAAAATATTTTGATTTTGGTGCTGTGAACCACGGGCCGGACCTAGCAAGGTCAATCGGAGCTAATAAGACGCAGGACTATTTATGTTAACATAGCAGAATATACCGATATCGTTCCAGCGGAGGAACTAGTTCCGGAAACTATTAGGCAACGGTACAACACTATTCTATTATGACATATTATTGTAAACAAACGAATGAATTAACAAAATAATAAAAAGGTCTGTTATACGGAAATTCACCCAAATATCAATACTTTAGCCATAAATTCATGATCGCGTTACAATTATATCATCGAATGTCTATTATTGTATGTGTTATTGCATGAAAACCGGCTACTAACCTGTGCAAAGAAAGTTGAGGTTGATTTTCATTCTTCCTTGCACCACACTTCACAATACAACACACAGGCATGTTGAATTGCTGTTTTTCAACATTTACATGCAGTTTTAAAGGTAAAGTCCTCGTAATTTTCTCGCAAATCTCAATAATACAAAAAATAAACAACCATTTGACAGCTGAACTACCACGAAACTTGGCGACAAAGATGGCTGCTCTGGCACCTACCTACAACCGTGTATAGAATAACAGGGCATCTCCTGTTATATCCCATCTCAATGTAACTTGTGTACCTTGAAAATTCAAGATGTGTCTTGTTGACTTGTGGTCAGGTAATTTTAAAGGAGGTTACGACCACACAGCATAAAAGGAATCCCATACAACCTTCAAAAAATTATTGTCAAAACCAGTACTTACAACTAAATCATTTACCAGTACATCTGACCAAATATGGTTGGAGAAGTCCCGATCCGATAAATTACATAATTATTAAACCATAAGTGCCCATAGGCAGTCGGTGTCAAGGCAAAAGGCGTGGCTGTACGACCATAAAGTTCAGTGCTATTGTATTAATCTTCTTCCTTATAAGTTCAATAGCAATTTACTGGTTAAAAATATTCAGTTATTATTAATTACACAAGGCTGTATTATTTTTGTCACCGGTACTTATTTATTACATTGAAATAGATATAAATTAAAATTTTAAGTAATTTTTGAAAAAAAAATAAAAATAAAAAAAGTACATAAAAAAGTTGTACACCTGTATTGGGAACTGGGCTACCGGTAATCAGGGCTCCCGAGAGAGGAGCCTACTAAATACAGGGTTATTTGTAAAACACCAACAACCTCTTAAGAGGTCATTGTACTCATCATTATGAACAACTTTTACTATGGGACCAAACCTGAAATCGCGAAAAAAAAATCAGCTGTTCCCTACATTTTGACGACTCGTACGAACATAAATGTAGGGAACAGCTGATTTTTTTTTCGCGGTTTCAGGTTTGGTCCCATAGTAAAAGTTGTTCATAATGATGAGTACAATGACCTCTTAAGAGGTTATTGGTGTTTTACAAATAGCCCTGTATACGCGCCGTGTCCGAGTACCGCTTTCTGGATATAGCCCTTGATCTGTGCTGTACTTGGTTGAGGTATCTTATTACCCAGTAACTGGGTTGTGGAGGTCAGATAGGCAGTCGCTCCACGTAAAACACTGGTATTCAGCGGCATCCGGTTAGACTGGAAGCCGATCCCAACGTAGTTGGGAACAGGTTAGGCAGATGATGATCTGTGTTGTACTTCGTAGCACGACCATGACCGCATTCATTATAACTTTAGATGGTAATAAAATCCTTTTAATTTGTACTATTTTATACCACTAATTAGAAATTGTATACCTCTCAATTATTGTAGACTAGCATCCGCCCGCAACTTCGTTTGCGTAGAATTCGGGATTCCCGCCGTTTAAATCCTACTACCCGTTTTCCCGTAGGAATGAAGCATTTTCCCGCCGTAAAAAGTAGCCTATGTTAATCAGGGATAATGTCGGTTTCTAATGGTAAAACAAATTTTCAAATCGCTCCAGTAGTTTCGGAGCCTATTCAATACAAACAAACAATCAAATCTTTCCTCTTTATAATATTAGTGTAGATATACAGGTCGTGCTGGCAGGATTCCTTCCCAGCACGACCACGCTGAAATTCCAGCTGGCAAGTTGTTGAAACGGGAGCATGCGTAAAAATTTGTTCTCATTTTGTACTCCTATTTCATTACTGATAAAGTGTTCAAAAGCAAAAAAAAAAAATCTATACGCGCCGTGTCCAGAGTACCGCTTTCTGAATATAGCCCTCGATCCAGCTGCCAAGGGTGCGTTTCCACTGAAGCGGAGCTGTGCAAAGCGGAGCAGAGACGTGCAGGAATCGACTAATCGCAATGGTTGAAATCCTCATCGCGTCACTCTTCTCGTCTGTGATTGGACGATTCCTACACGTCTCCGCTCCGCTCCGCCCAGCTCCGCTTCAGTGGAAAGGCACCTTGACGAGAGCCTCCTCAGGCCATTATCCCATTGGCCGTCAAGACTATCTTAGTAAAATATGAGATTCAAAGAAAACTTTACACACATAAAAACCAACTTAACAAAGACTCGCGAAACTTTGAAAGTTTCCTGAAACTCTGAAGTAAGCCGCTTAAGCAAGCTGAAACTGAAAATGTTGAAGTAACTTGAAAGACTCGGTGAGAATGACAGTTACATTGAGACTTCCGTTGAAGAAACTTAGTCCTTGGTTGACAAATCCCGTTCATGAAAATTTAAGTGAATTTCAGCTCTAGATTTGTAACTGCAGGGTTATTTTAAATTGGCTAGCCAAACTCCACAGACGTGATCGGTATCGATATCTAAAATAAAACATTTAAATGATTGATGTATTATTTTGGGAAGTCAAAGACCGTCGTTAGATAACAACACTACAGCGGTCGCTGCCTATCGAAACCCATCGCGTTTGTGGAATGTAGTTAGCCAATTTAAAATCGTCATCATCTGCCTTTTCCCAACTATGTTGGGGTCGGCTTCCAGTCTAACCGGATGCAGCTGAATACCAGTATTTTACATGGAGCGACTGCCTATCTGACCTCCACAACCCAGTTACTGGGTAATACGATACCCCTTGGTAAGACTTCTCCTTCTTCTTTTTCGAACATAATAAATGAAGCACTTGATTAGCAATATCTTTCAAAATGATTCAGAACGAAATTGATTGTGTGTTACGCATTTAGGGTTCAGCAGTGCGGTTCTGTAACCATCTCACCGTGAAAACTTGGGTGAAGTGAGCGTGGAGTGAGCTGTCAGTGTCATCCTACCTGATAGGTACTAGGGATTGACCAAGAATACATTTACAATCATAATCGAGATTTGAATAATATTTTTTAAGATATGTAATTCTGTTGATAATTTTATATAATTTCAAAGCTAGTATTTTAATTGTCAAATCATTACTATTTTCTAGCGTTTTATGTAGGAAAAAAAAAAAACAAAATTGATATTCTGACTAAGTTTCTGTTTTAAGTACTATTTTATTTTAAAACCCCACAAAATAGTAATGTTTTGGCAACTAAAATACTAGTTTTGAAATGATGTAAAATTATCAATAGAATTAGCATAACAAATATTATTAAAATCTCGATTATAATTGAGGAGCGTCGGAACAAAAACCGATATGTCTTAATTAAGACATTATTTTTTTTTAATTTTTTTCTGTTACAAAATGTTTAATTATACACCCTTCAGGAAAGAAATCAATTAAAAAACAGTTACATCCATCTTAAAAAAAATATCAAAATACTGTGGTCAAATCAAAAACGGCAAATAAATTTTTAAATTCAACATGTTCTTGTTGTTGGATTAAAAACCGATAATTCTTATTAAGTTTTACACAATTCAACAATGGTCGGTTCAAATTCAATTCAGTTCAATACCGACATATTCATTTTGGTTTCGTCAAAAACCGATATATCCAAATGATCGCGTCAAAAACCGATATATCCATACTTGTCCGCCAAGTATCTCCCTAAATTAAGTATCTACCCTCCGTCAAGTTTCCAACATCAATCGATGTCACTTTAACTGCAAATTGACATGCTATAATTTTCCACTTTTGTAACATTAAAAAACTTACAAGCTTTTTTTTAATTTGTGAAAAATATGGTAAATTCGATATATCGGTTTTCGTTCCGACGCTCCTCAATTTTAAATGTTTGTTTAGTCAATGGAGCATCAGTGGGATGACACTGACAGCTCACTCCACGTACGTTTTCACGGTGACATTTTTACAGAATCGACCGGCTGGAAATAGATAGATTTTTCCAATGGCACGCTTTTTAACTCGTTCCTCAGCTACGCTCATTTCATCCAGCTGCTACAAGCCACCATGCAAAGACCGTTTTTGGAATACCTACAATGTAATTACTATTTAAAACATCGTTCTCGTTCAGTCAATCGCTTGAAACTGACAGAGGAAAAATTATGTATGAAAACACCAAAAAGTCACCAAAAATAAACAAAAGAAATGATAAATTGTCACATGCTAGGATATGTCCTTACATAGTACTCGTATAAAACAAAGTGGCCTAAATGTCTGTACGCGCATAACTTCACCAAATTGGGTAATTTTTTTTTTTTGTTGTGTTCGGTATTGCTTGGACAAGGTTTGCATGAAAGAAAAACTCGGAAATTCGACAAAAAAAAAAAGATTGCACCTGTGCGAAGCTGGAGCGGGCCGCAAGTAATATAAAAGCAACCAATACAGTGAAACACGGCAAGACAATGTTATAAGAATATTACTTATCATTATAGAAAGACATTCCAACATTCTGCACAATGTTGTATGTTAATGTCCATGAAAATTACCGCTTGCAAAGGTCATTGCGTCGGAAAGACCGCGCATACGCAGCATGTGATCAATTCACGCGAAGAAGTAACAGACTAAGGGCCGACACAAGCATCCGGTTTGCAGTATCCGGCAAACAGTATGCTTGTGTGAATATATATATTTAAACACGTACACAACTAAACGGGATCCTGCAAAAAACCGTACCTGCAAAAAACGGGATCTTGCCGTGGGAAAGAGCCCTAATTCTGTTTATGACTGCTGCTTTTGGTAAATAGAATACCTACATATTTTTTTTCCCCTTTTTGATTTCTTTCACTTAAATTAGAAACTATGCTACCTATTTTGAGGGTAATTAATTACCGACTTAATACTAATGGTGGGTCCACACGATACAGACTTTCATACAGACTTCTATAGAATAGAAGAAGAATAATATATATAATATAATATACTATAGAATAGAAGAATAGATATAGAAGTCTGTATGAAAGTCTGTATCGTGTGGGCCCACCATAAGTTAGCTTTTGAAAGAAATAAAAAAAAGTGTTTATTAGAACTCGAACAGAAAGAACACAAACAATAGCTAGATTTTAGCTGCGTCTACTCTACTAAATGTACAGACACCAGCACCTCAAGCTACCCGAAACTGTCAATTTTCCCCAATCAACATTGAACCTTATGATTTAGCGATAAAGTTGAAAATCTATTAAAGAAATTTGACAGATTGTAGTAGCTTGATGTGCTGTCGGTCGGGAATAGTTAGCATGAGGCTTTCCAAACTAAACACTAAATATACCCGAGTTGGAGTATCATAATCGGGTACATTTAGGACCTAGCGTTGCGTGAATACGTACTAATTAATACACCCGGCCGCATAATGCCAGACTGTATATTACCACAGACATCAATAGTCTGTGCTGGACCGCTTTTACTAAAGAGCAAAATGTATTTCAACACAGACATTCTCTGTATATACATTATGCTCGTCATTTCCAAAGCAAACTATGTACTTACGAGTGCAGAGCAAAGGATTTGGCAGGGTTGTGAAACGTCTGGCATTACGCGTTCCGGTGCTGTACCAATTATTATCATGCTAATATACAAGGCGTAACGTAAATAACGCACAACCTCTTAAGGGGTCATTGTACTCATGATTATGAACAACTTTTACTTTGGGACCAAACCCGAAATCTCGAAAATAAAATCACCTGTTTCCTACATTTTGACGAGTTATGCGAACATAAATGTAGGGAACAGCTGATTTTTTCACGTTATACCATTTGTCCCGGCTGTTATTTCTAGATTTTTGACAGTCGTTACGGGTAATCAGAAGTCCAAAAATCTGCCAACCAGTCTTACTAAGGGGTATCATATTACCTAGTTACTAGGTTGTGGAGGTCAGATAGGCAGTCGCTCCATGTAAAATACTTGTATTCAGCTACATCCGGTTAGACTGGAAGCCCAACATAGTTGGAGAAAAGGATAGGCAGATGATGACATATGTGCAAAAAAATATCATGTATTATTTAAAGTTAATAATTGCATTTTAAACTGCAGCTTAAAACACCATTATACTTCGTTGCTTCGTCCTTCGAGATTAAGATAACAATGTAGTAATACGTCTAGGGTATCGCCTTTCATCCACTAAGTTTGAATATTTTTTTTTTTTTTTTTTTTTTTTTTTTGTCGGTACTTTGTCTTCCTGATAGTTATGCCTGTACCGCCACTCATTCGCGTTTTAGTGCGTCGCCGATCACCACGTTATTTTCTTCGTTTCATTTGAATTGTGCAAAAAGATGCCAAAACGTAGTCACAAAAACGACGACAGTGATTATTTAAGAAAGAAGATTCGAAAACTCGAAAGGAAACTTAATAAACGCGACAGAAGGTCGCGTGTTCGAAGTTGTTCCGAGAGTAGTAGCTCGTCGACGAATATTATTATGTCGCCGGTACTATCGGACCATGAAGGTAAGCTGAAGTGTTATTTTTACAAACGGAAGATATTGTGAATAGTTTTTCGGACTATATCCGTATCATAATCTGACATGATGTCATATTATCTTAAATAGTGTTGTGTACATCTTATGGGGATGTTACCTTCACATAATTTTGGATTCCCAATTCATTGGGTATATACTACTAGTGATTGTGTACATTTGAAAGGAATGTTGCCTTCACTTTAGTTAATGACCTACTTAATAATAATTGCATTTTATATCCGTACGGACTAAAACATAGTGTTGTGGGTAGTTTTAAGGACTATCGCCGCTCTAAAACCACTAGTTGTATACTAGGAACATTGGTAGTTGTGATCATATCCACGTACCTACATAACAAAATGTTATCACTCGATTTCGTAATTCTGAATATCGGTATGGATTATAAACTTGGTGTTGTGGATAGTTTTGAGGACTATCACCGCGCTATTTTCTATCCGATACCTACATTTGGTACATTTTCTATTCCAGCTGAAATGGAAGTTCAAGGTGATGTCGCGTCATCTCCGATTATTGACTCAGATGAGCCACAACCGGGTACGTCCACCTCGACGATACATGATGTTCCTGCTACAGAAGCAGTACAGGCAGGGGAATCGGAACTACCTGTTGAAGTAACGCTTCCTGAGCTGGACGAAGAGATTCTGAATCTCTTGGGCGAAACTCCATCAAAGGATAAAAAATATGGACCAGACATTAGATGCGAGTTATCTGCTCGCTGGGAACACATCGCAACAACAGGCTTGACCAAGGATGCCAGAAAGGAGCTGCTTGATAAGCATCTGGTTCCAAAAAACTGCACAAAGATTGATGCACCCAAGTTAAATCCAGAGATAAAGGCCGCCTTATCGGAGATGCTAATAAAAAAAGACAAAGCTTTAGAGAATAAGCAGGTGCAGGTCGCAGCAAGTATATCTTGTATAAGTGAAGCCCTAAGCATACTCTTTTCTGCAGGTTATAAAGATCAGTCGGTAATAAAATTACTGATCGAAACCGGTCGACTGATGTGTGACTCACAACACAGCGAGTCCATGACACGGCGCAGTTTTATATGTTCTACAATCAAGAAAGATATAAAAGATCAACTGTTCAATACAGAAATCGATAAGTTTCTATTTGGCGAACATCTGACCGATACTCTAAAAGCTGCAAAAACTATATCAAAATCAGGCGCTGAGATTAAAATAAACACACAGGTTCGAAGACCTGCACCAGCGCAGAGACCGAGACAGGCCCCTGTCCAGACTTTAAACCAGACGCCTCCGTTCCCGACAGCGCGGCAAGCGGGAACAGCGAGGAGAACAGCGCCGGCGCCGCGCCCGCGACCGGTGCAGCAGCAGCCGCGACAGCAGCCGCGCTTGCAGCAGCGCCAAGCCCCGCGGCGCTAGACCTGGTACGTTTTGCAGGTCGGTTATCCTACTTTTATGATCAATGGCAATTGATAACTAATGACCTCGTTGTATTATCGTGGATAAGAGGTTACAAGATACCGTTTACTAAACCTGTCTATCAGTTACACGAACCAAGTTTACCTGCATTAACTTCATGTGAGTCCTTTAAATACAAGGTGGCCATCACTGACCTTCTAAACAGTGGTGCTATTTCACATTGTGAACCATGTGAAGGACAGTTTCTTTCTAGTTATTTCCTGATTAAAAAACCCAATGGCAAAAACAGATTTATTTTAAACTTAAAGTCTCTAAACAAGTACATCGTAACAGAACATTTCAAAATTGAAGATCTAAGAACAACATTAAAATTAGTATCAAGAAACAGTTTCATGGCCACCTTTGATTTAAAGGATGCGTATTTTCTAGTACCTATACACCCGACGTATAGAAAGTACCTACGATTTAGGTACGAGGGTCAAATTTACCAATTCAATGTTTTGCCGTTTGGTTTAAACACAGCTCCGTTTGTGTTCACAAAGCTATTAAAACCGGTAATTTGTTTACTGAGATCATTAGGTTATCTGTCATCTATCTACTTAGATGACATTTGTATCATTTCTAATAATTATCAAGATTGCTTAGATAATATTTTACAGACAAAACATATTTTAGAGTCCTTAGGATTCATAATTAACATTAAAAAAAAAGTTGTATGATTCCGAGTAATATTTGCAAATACCTTGGTTTTGTGATAGATACAAAAGAATTTCATGTTAGCCTTCCTAAGGAAAAACGAAATCTAATTAAACAAGAGTTACAATCGTTTCAATTGAAATCTCGTTGTAAAATAAGACAGTTTGCTCGCTTGGTAGGCCTCCTCACTTCGTCCTGCCCCGCGATTCAGTACGGTTGGCTTTACACCAAGCAGATGGAAAGATGCAAATACCTTGCATTGTGTAAAACGAGTAATTATGATAGCCACATGTCTTTACCACAGTATTTGCAGGACGATTTTTCCTGGTGGTTAAAATCTATTGATACCGCAGTGAATCCTATTAGACGGGACAGCTACTGTCTAGAAATATTTTCAGACGCTAGCAAAAAAGGGTGGGGGGCAGCATGCGGTGCGGAGACCGCCAGTGGCCAGTGGAGTAACACAGAGTCTAACAAACATATTAACTGTCTAGAACTCCTGGCTGCTTTCTTGGGCTTACAAACATTCGCAAAAGGATTAAAAAATTGTCAGGTGTTACTACGCGTTGACAACACAACTGCTATTTCGTATATCAACCGTATGGGTGGAGTAAGATTTCCACATTTAACTGAAATCACAAAATCTTTGTGGCAGTGGTGTGAAGCTCGTGGTATATTTGTATTCGCTTCATACATAAGCTCGGAAGATAACGAAATAGCAGATGCTGAGTCTAGAAAATCTCACCCCGATACCGAATGGGAGATTAAAGATCATGCTTTTGAAAAGATTGTGAGAGCCTTTGGGCAACCAAAAATTGATCTTTTCGCATCAAGGTTGAATAACAAATGTGTTAAGTACGTCTCATGGAATAGAGACCCAGGAGCATGCGCTGTGAATGCTTTTACTTTAAATTGGTCAAATCTTTGTTTCTACGCATTTCCTCCTTTTGCGGTTATATTAAAAGTATTAAGAAAACTTATATACGACCAGGCGGAGGGTATTGTTGTGGTTCCATTTTGGCCCACGCAACCCTGGTTTCCACTTTATCAAAAACTTCTCTGTTCAGAATTAGTTCAGTTTAGACCCTCTGATAAAGTGTTATTGTCTATTTCCAACAGTGTCCCCAAGCTCACGTTGATTGCAGGGAAGTTATCAGGACGGCGTTACGAAACAGAGGAGTACCACCATCATCTTTAGATATTATGATAGCTTCTTTATCTGAAAGGTCAATAAAACAATATGACGTTGCCATTCGACGTTGGGTAAACTTTTGTAAGACTCACAATATCAAAATACATGAGGCGTCAATTCCGATGATTATGTATTTTCTCACTGAGTTATTTCATTCCGGCTTACAATACGGATCTTTAAACAGTCATCGCTCCGCTCTGTCTTTGATCTTAGGATCGAGAGTAGGGTCTGATGATCGCGTTGCTAGGCTATTCAAAGGTTTTTACAGACTTCGTCCTCCAGCCCCAAAATATAATATCACTTGGGACCCGTCAATAGTTTTAGAATTCTTATCAAAATGGTACCCAAATAATAATTTAAGTTTCGAACATTTAACCAAAAAGGCCGTAACTTTGCTCATACTTGTAACTGCACACAGGGTGCAAACCATTAGCAAAATCAAATTAGAAAATATGAACGTCACTGATAATCTTATATTGATCAAGATAAACGATTTGTTAAAAACATCTCGACCTGGTTTATCTCAACCTTGTTTAAATATTCCATTTTACAAAGATCGACCGGAAATATGTCCCGCTGAGGCTCTTATAGAATATATTGATAGGACAAAACATTTGAAAAACAATGCCAATAGCCTTTTTATAAGTATTAAAAAACCACATAAATCAGTAACCACAAATACCATCAGTCGGTGGATAAAAGATATATTATCAATTAGCGGAATTGACACTTCAGTATTTTCTGCCCACTCCACCAGACACGCAGCCACCTCAGCTGCTCATAGAGCTGGTGTCAATATTGACACGATACGAAAAGCAGCTGGGTGGAGTGGTAGCTCCAATGTTTTCGCTAGATATTATCATAGAGACATTCAATGTGAACAAACTGATCAATTTGCCTTATCAATCCTAACCTCTGATCGATGTTAGATTTAATTACTTAAAATTAATAACTTAAATTTATCTACCCCTAATTAAAGAAAAACTACAATTTAATTACTTTATTACTTGTAAGGTTTGATTAATATACATGTACCTAAGTATAAAAATTCAGTGTTTTAATATTTCACCATCTTTCAAAATCTACATTGTTATCTTAATCTCGAAGGACGAAGCAACGAAGTATAATTGGAGATTAAACGAACTTACCTGAAGTGAAGTTCTATCCAAATTATACGAGTTGCTTCGTCCGAAGAGATTAGTTCCCTCCCAACCCTATGAACCCCATACCTAAAGTGAAATATTAAAAAAGGTTCCAGGCTTTCAACTAAATGAGTGGCGGTACAGGCATAACTATCAGGAAGACAAAGTACCGACAAAAAAAAAAAAAAAAAAAAAAAAAAAATATTCAAACTTAGTGGATGAAAGGCGATACCCTAGACGTATTACTACATTGTTATCTTAATCTCTTCGGACGAAGCAACTCGTATAATTTGGATAGAACTTCACTTCAGGTAAGTTCGTTTAATCTCCAATTTTACCCACGTATTCTTATCTGTAATAGACTTTAGCAACATGTAGGTAGATGCAATATAAAAAAAAAACAAAAACTATTCGAACTTTTTGCTTGAACTAATGTAACATGAGATTATCTTGTTTCTTGGATGGATCAACGTTCAATAATGACCGGGCTTAGACCGGTCTGTAGATATGTGTATAGACGTCATATTATAGTGCGTCAGCGATGCCAACATCCAATTTAGAATTTTCCATTAATGACGCAGAAATGCATGGAAGTCTAGGTTTTATGAAGAACGCTATCAGATTTTGGGCTGATTTTTCAATCATCTAATAACTTTATTCGGGGAATAATTTTGAAATTTTGACAGTTATTTCATACAAAAACTGTCAATCTTCAATTTTATTCCTCGAATAAATGTTATCTGGCGATGGGAAAATGAGCCCATAAATGTTAACTGGATTTATTATTTAAGGGCTGATTCGTCAGATAATTTTTATTTTTGGAATAAAATTGACGTCTGATAGATTTTGTACGGAAGAACTGTCAAAAATTCAAAATATTTCCTCGGATAAATTTATCTGCCGTTGGAAAAATCAGCCCTTAATTAATTTAATTTATGTTATTATAGTCCTGTATTGTGATTTTTTTTTTAATATATTCGTTTATAAGTATTCTCACGTTTGTAGTATGTATTGTATTTTCTATGGGCCCTAGTTGCCTGAAATCATCATCTGCCTAGCCTTTTCCCAACTATGTTGGGGTCGACTTCCAGTCTAACCGGATGCAGCTGAATACCAGTATTTTACATGGAGCGACTGCCTATCTGACCTCCACAACCCAGTTACTGGGTAATACGATACCCCTTGATAAGACTGGTTGTCAGACTTCCAGGCTTCTGACTACCCGTAACGACTGTTAATAATAAAATAATTTCATTAACCCCAATCAAATTCAGCTGCAGGTGTGCTGTTGGGGAGTTTGTTGCGCCACTTCTTCTCCCCAGCGAAAGCACTAGGAAGTGGTGAAGGGAGGGCGTTTTGGGGGACCGTCTTTTGTAATTTTGACGTTTGAAAAATGCTGATTCTCAGCCTAGTTTGAATGAATGACTTTTGATTTGATTTGATTTAAGTGTTAACTGTGCAAGTTTTTGTGAAGTCTTTTGTGAAGACTAAAATTGCTGTACAGATTTTTCTTTTTAATAACCTCACTTTTAGACATAAATGAATAATAAAAGGTGCTAATTATATTAATTTATTATTTGCTATAAAAATCTAACACTTAGGTAAATGTTTTTATATCGCAATAAATATGTTAGAGTTCATAGTATCCTAACATCGTTTTTTTAGCCTTCAGTGTCATTTAATGCTACCACGTGTAACAATAAATTATAAAAATATTTATTTTGGTTTATTTTTCAAATCTGATTTATCGTTGATCGAAGAAAAATATGGGAAATAGTTAACTGCAGTGCGATTCTGTAACCATCTCACCGTGAAAACTTAGGTGATGTGAGCGAGGAGTGAGCTGTCAGTGTCATCCCAAAATACCAAGCATACATTTACAATCATAATCGAGATTTTAATAATATTTTTTATGCTAATTCTTTTGATCATTTTATACAATTTCAAAGTTACTATTTTAGTTGTCAAAACATTACTATTATATAAAATAGCAAAACAGAAACTTAGCATATCGGCCGAATGACTGTACCAAATTGGATAATTATTTGTTGTGTTTGATATTGCCAGGACAAGGTTCAAAGAAAGAAAAATTTCGGGAATTCGAAAATAAACAATGGATCCGTGCGAAGCTGGGGCGAGCCGCTAGTAAAGTATAAATAAATAAATGCCGAGGATTATTAGATAAATCATTGTAATAAATGGTTGTCTACAACAATATTACAATGATTTAGGTACAAAGCCATTATGTACAAGACAACAGTACGAGTTTTTCACATAAAAGTTATATCTCTTTTAACTCCGGACAATGTTTAAATCTTCGCGTTTTTGTTACATTGTCTAATTACTAGGCACCAAAAGATACTTAGTATCTACAAAATAAGGTTTTAAGTAGTCGAAAATACTTACAGCCTTTTTTATTTTTGGGTAGGAAAAGATCAAATAACTTCTCCCGCTCTGGGCGGATGTCAGACTTTTCAGTGTTCCTTCAGTTACCTGTGTCAGGGGCCACGGTAACTCTTTCGAACAACCCGCGACCCTGGCAGGCATCGTCCTTAGCGGACCCCATCACTAAAATCTCTTTGCGGCGCGCGTGGTACACAACGCGCCGTCGACCCGGGCCTTGTCCTTCCCGGCGGGCGAGCTACCCGTTGCTCGTCGTCGTTGATGGCGAAAACGTAAGTATCTGTGGGTGTTATTTGCTGACACATACATTCACAGCGTATTTGTTCACTTGTATACCACAAGTAAAGCGCGCGTCGTTTTGTGAGATTTAAATACTATACCATAAGTTGAAATTAGGGGCCCGTGGCTAAATAATAAGAGCCACACAGGTCGATCGATTAACTTAAGATACGCTTGCCATGGTTGGCCTGTGGATGGGTGACCATCTTTACATACCGAGACCCCTCCGTGCCTCGGAAAGCACGTTAAGCCATTGGTCCTGGCTGTCATTCTTGGATCTTTGACAGTCGTTACGGGTAGTCAGAAGCCCGAAAGTCTGACATCCAGTCTTACCAAGGGGTATCGTATTACCCAGTAACTGGGTTGTGGGGGTCAGCTAGGCAGTCACTCCATATAAAATACTGGTATTCAGCTGTTGCTTCAAATGTATTGTACACCGAGGACTGCCCCGTTGGTCTCGTGGTTGCAGGCGCTACTGAGTATGGGACCCTGGGTTCTATTCCCAGGTCGGGTCGGGCCGAAGGTTGGCCTCGGTTGAGATTGACCGCCATGGCCGAAGTACGGTCTGGAAGATTATTATGCCAGAGGCAAGAAACTTACATTCTGTAAATAAAGGGCGTGACCGCTTGCATATGCATAGCTATGTGAACAGAACCCAGCATTGCATAAGCAATGCTGGGTTCTGTTCACATGAAGTCACAAATGATAAAGTAGGACCATCGAAGTAAACTAAATAAACAAATTATTACTAATAACAACAATAACACCCTGGGCAGCAAGACCACCAGTCACCACAAGCAGCACTCGTTCACGAGCAGAACGCAAAGATAAGCCATTACCCCCCTCGCCATATTTGAGGAAAGGAGGCAACCCGACCCTGACGCTACCGCAAGCAGTGACATCTAAGTCATATCTCCATCTAATCGTCGAGGCCGCTAGCTAACCACATATTCCAATCAACTCATTAGAAAACTTTGAAATGAGGATTATGTATATAATAAATTAAAATAAAATTAAACTGATTTGATTTATACCTACAGTCAAATAAAAAAAAAAAAACAATTATATGAACTCATATAATTACATATATTCTTCGTAGAACACTCTTCACCGTAACCAAATATGTATTACCGTGCCGTAACCGGTGATTGCGACTCATACTAATATTCTTTCCTTTCGTAGAAATTATCTTCTCAAACATAATAATCATCTCGAACCTCATTGTTTTGTTTGTCGAGAAGACAATTTCAGGAATATCATGACAATGATGGAGTAACCGGAAATTATATTAACTTTGTTTGTCCTCTAAGATGTTCACAGAATCTCTCGGAGATAGGAAGGTTACTTGGACGGTATACTCGTAGTATAGTTTGTTCAGCGGTTCAGAAATATGTTGTGAAAATGAAATTAAATTGTTTATTCTATAAATAGGATACCGGAATCACTTTTACGAGTACACGTAATATTATCAGAAAGCAATAAAGCTGCCCATAGTATATTCTATAGAGTTTGATGTATTTTTTTATGTTACGTATTTTTTGGTGTACAATAAAGCATATGTAAATAAATATTTAAAAAAATAAGCTAGATGGATTCGACATTTACTATCTGAATACTTTTGAGAAGAAAACGAAAAAAAAATGAAAAAACAATTAATGAATGAAATGGCCAAACGAACTCCTTTTAAAGTCCAGAAATAATCTTGGTCAAATCATGTGAAGACAATGTAGATTAGTGCCTGAAATGGTCGTTTGAGGAAAGAAACACACAGGTTTGAGTGGACCAGTCCAGTCAGTGCACGCATTTGTCAGTAGACGTGACCTCAACTCAGAACTTGAGGAGCTGAACGTATGCCATAGGATCGATTCCCGTACGGAACAAAAATTGTATGTCCTGTATGTGCTTGTTCCAGGTCTTGCTGATAACATCACGTCTGTAATAATTGAAGTGTTGGGCAGAGATGTATCTGAGAACACTCACTTTTTTCGCCAGGTTTTTTATTGTTTTGTATTTACATAATATACGAGCTAAACAGACTTAAAATTATGCTAATAATAGATATGTCTATCGCTATAGCCGGATACGATGAAGAGAATATTATAAATGCGAAAGTAACTCTGTCTGTCTGTCTGTCTGTCTTTGCTTCACGCCTAAACTACTGAACCGATTTGTGTGAAATTTGGTACAGACATAGTTTGGAACTTGAGAAAGGACATAGGATAGTTTTTATTACAAAAAATAAAATAAAAAAATAAAATTTATTCCGGACATACAGCGCCATCTATTGGTCCAGAGTCGGCATCAATTCAGTACTGAAAATTCATCGGAAAAATGTAAATAAATAGTAAAAAGGTATGAAAAATATAATATAATACAACTTTTAGTACATAGAAAATGCTCTAACGGAGTATAGATAATTCTATTAGTACTATATGTCGAGTTGGTGCTCGCGCAATGGTGTCGATCGTTACACGAGTTCGGTTCATGTTATTGTTTTAATTCATGTGGGAATTTTTAATTTTTAAATTTTTAATTCATTCATTCATTTTAATTCATTTCCATTTTTAATTCATTCTTTAACTATGTGGGTAAAACCAAAAATCTGCCGGAAGTCACTATTCCACGCGAACGAAGTCGCGGGCAAAAGCTAGTACATATATAAAAAAAAGAAAATAATTGCAGGGCATAAAAAAATTCGTCCGTATCGCTGTCAACAGGAAAACTGCCCAAGAGGCTGGTAGAATTGCCACGTTGTATGGAGATGCTGATTCTTTGCCCAAGGTTTTGTTTAAGTCCCTTGTAAAAGCTCGTGCAGACTGGCGCGACTTGTCGTGCGACGTGGCGCGGGGCGATTCTGCGATATTATCGCGCCGCAACACCTTTCACACTAGAGCCACCAAATCGCACACCGCGTTATGCCGCGATATCGTCGCGTCGCCATACAAAATGTTCCTATTGGAGTCACGGCGAAACCATGTTGCGGCGCGACAGGTCGCCCCTGAGTGAATTGTCACGCGCGTTTCCATAGAAATTGTTCTACGGCGCGACGCGACATCGCGTCGCGCCTGTATGTACGAGCCTTTATAGAGGACAAGCCTATAGCCGTAAAAAGGGAACAAATCCACACAATCTGGGCTGCTACTGACGAAAATCTAGGCTGTATGTATATTGATATTGTGTTTCTACTTGTAATTCAGAAGAAATCCTATTGCGGGGTAACAATCTTTTACCTAAAATAGAAATAAAAATAGGAGTAGGACAAACTTGTTTTTCCAAAATCGAGTTTTACCGGAAACAATCCGAAACCTATATTATCGATTCTAATATCAATCGATATTGTTACAAACCCAAGTTTTTTTCTTTGAAGAGACGATAACCATGATTTGTTGCGCTATTGGGTATTTCTGATGACGTCAGATTAACCGGTTTGTGGTCGTGGGTTCTTAATGATGTTGTTTTGATTAATGACGAATTAATCCATCTATTTCGAATTCCTTTATCTATTATTAGCTTCTGCTCGCGACTTCGCATGTCATTTATTGATCCCCCGATCCACCGCGTCGCATCGCGTCGCCCACCCGCGCCATTACTTCGTTTTTGCTTGGCTTTTTTTTCTGTTTTCCGGGTTCCGCACCCCAAAAAGAAAAACGGAAACCCTATAAAATCACTTCGTTGTCCGTCTGTCAAGATCCTTTTTCTCAGGAACGCGTGGAGTTATCAAGTTGACATTATTATCAAATACTCAAGGTTGCAATTCCTCAAAGTAGTGAAAAAACCTAACTTCTAAGTCAACGCAATCAAAAGATACGGGCGTTTATTTTTCGTTTATGTTGCATATTTTGACATTCGCCAGAGAATCAAAACCTATAGATAGGGTACTTCCCGTTGACCTAGAATCAAGAAATTTGGCAAGAAGCAATATCTTGTAGCACAGGTGAAGGAAACAATCCGAAAGCCATAAATTTGTAGTTACATACCTACAAATTTGTACGGAACCCTCGGTGCGCGAGTCCGACTCGCTCTTGATCGGTTTTTTTTTCTTTGCTTAGCTCCCGAGGGTTGTGGCGCGATATTTAATAGACTATAACTTTCCTCAAGAATTTATAATCTACAATTTTTCAATTTCTGTAACTGAAAGTTCTAGAAACACAACTACATTATAAAGATGAAGAGCCTGCGCGTTCAAACGAAAAAACTCTACAACTTTAGTTGTTTTTAAAATTATTATATATCTGTTGCGTATGTAAATTGTGTGAATTCTTTATATAAGATATTATAAAGAATAATCGTTATGGTTAATTCCATTCTAATAAAGATTTGAAGGTTTCTTACGAAAGGATTGGGTTTTTTTTGGAATGCAAATAAAGACTGAATATTTTCAATATTTATTTGCATTCCACAATGTACACTTAGGTGGTAAGTTAAAAAAAACGAAATTGTGATCATTATGGACTCTGTCGAGCACAGCAAAAAAAAAAAAAATCTAATTTATGTAGGAGAGTGGAAGCTTTTAATAGCTAAACTTATATCTAAAATAAATCTAATAATACCATATTAGGGACTCGTTATCATTACATAGTATAAAACAAAGTCGCTTCCCTGTCTGTCTGTCCCTATATATCGTCGACCGTAGGTTCAATTGCTGTAAGGGACAAAATACCCAAAATGAGTTGAGTATACAGTTTTGTTCAGAATTTTTCGCTCTATCGAATGGTGAATATAAAAAAATTCTAGCTTAAAAAAAATGTCCCTTACTCTAATGATTTTTGGATCCAAATTTAGAATCAACCCCATAATAACAATGTATCTGAAAAACTATGCAAAATAGGAACTTGAAATGGTGTAATTATCGCCGCCAATCCACTTCAAATAAGGTAAGGGTCTTCCCAATCAACGAATTACCATTACATGGTTTATTTTTTAAGAAACAATAATAAAACTGGCCTTACACTAATGTCTTTGTTGTCTCAAAAAATAAATATCATCCATACTTTAAATGGATTGCACGAGTTTTGACATAGTTGTCCCTTACCCCAATTTGCATTGTCATACTTTAAGCAGTGTCAACGTTACACCTATTTGAATCGAATTATTGCACTATTACCATCCTTTTCTATCTCACAACGTCTTTCTGTGTGCAAAAGAGAGGATAGTACCAATGCGAAAGCAGCGCGCGGGCATAAAAAAGTGGTATCAGTGCGAGTTCATCTGTCGTTAAAAACAACAAAAATAATGGCTTTTTGGGAAAACGAAGTGCTCTGGCCCTTGAAACTTTGTAGTAGGGTAGTAGGTTTCAAGGAGCCAGTGTACTTAATTTAGCTAAAAAACCATTATTTTTATAAATAAATGATAGAAGGGTTAATTTTCGGACGATAAATATTTTCGAAATTCATTCGGCACTTTTTAGTTGATTTATCAGAAATTTTTTACAAAGTTTGAAGGGGCCAGAGCACCAAAAAGCCATTACTTTTGTTATATTTTATAAATAAACAATAGAAGGGGTAGTTTCCGGATGATAAATGTTTTCGAAAATTATTTGGCACTCTGTAGTTGATTTTCCAGAAAATTTTTACAAAGTTTCAAGGGGCCAGAGAACTTAATTTTGCCAAAAAGCCATTATTTTTGTTGTTTTTTTTATAAATAAGCAATAGAAGGGATAGTTTCCGGATGATAAATGTTTTCGAAAATCATTCGACACTCTTTAGTTGATTTATCAGAATTTTTTTACAAAGTTTCAAGGGACCAGAGCACTTAGTTTTGCCAAAAAGCCGTTATTTTTTATAAATAAACAATAGAAGGGGTGGTTTCCGCATGAACAATTTTTTCGAAAATTGTTCGGCTCTATGTAGTTGATTTTCCAGAATTTTTTCACATGGTTTCAAGTTTCGAATTTTTTTACAAAGTTTCAAGGGGCCAGAGAACTTAATTTTCCTAAAAATCATTATATTTGTTGTTTTTTATAAATAAACAATAGAAGGGGTAGTTGCCGGATGATAAATATTTTCGAAAATCATTCGGCACTCTTTAGTTGATTTTCCAGAAATTTTTCAAAAAGTTTCAAGGGGCCAGACAACTTAAATTTGCCAAAAAGCCATTATTTTTGTTGTTTTTTATAAATGTAATCTGATTAAATTGTTCCCTTTTTATTATTTAGATAATCACTCTATATTTTTTTTTCTAATGCAATAATAACAATATGTTACAATGATATGTCTTATTAATCGTAATTAAGGTTTATTATTCAACTAGTGACCCGCCGCGGCTTCGCACGGGTGCAATGCTGATCACTACATAGTACATATAAAACAAAGTCGCTTCCCGCTGTCTGTCTGTCTCTATGTATGCTTAGATCTTGAAAACTACGCTACGGATTTTGATGCGGTTTTTTTTTATAGATAAGATCAATTCAAGATGAAGGTTTATATGTATAATACATGCATAATATAGTAGAGAAACACTAATAATTTTAGAGCCATTATTTCTCGTAAAAAGTATAGGATAAAAAATCGTTATTGTGAGTTATCCCTAAGAGATAGACATATACCATTGTGGATTTTTTGTAGACCTTTTTAAGGTGTATAATACTGTAGTACATTATTTTGATCTATCTCGTAGGGCTCAGCCAGCGTTTGCAATGTAAGCGCCAAAAAAGTGTTTATTTACGACATCACATTAGAAATCTCTAAAATTATCGGTGTTTCTCTACTATATTATGTATGTATTATACATATAAACCTTTCTCTTGAATCACTCTATCTATTAAAAAAAACCGCATCAAAATCCGTTGCGTAGTTTTAAAGATCTAAGCATACATAGGGACAGACAGCGGGAAGCGACTTTGTTTTATACTATGTAGTGATATATCTTTCATTATTTCGATTTTTTGCATATAAGAAAGTAGTAGAACAATTAATAAAACAATTTTTATACAATAAAATAAAAATTGTTTTATTCAAACTAATACAAATTTGCTATTACAATGTACAAACATTGCATGTAAGCGACATACAAAAAAGCACACACACGGTTCTAATACATTTTCATGTCTTTTAAATGATTTCTTATAACGATTTCCAAATTTAAGATATCCGTACGTCAAAAGTGTGTATTTCATTTTCTGTCAAAAATCTCTTTACATTGTATTTTTTTCATAAATTAGTTCAACATGTCCTGTACACTATTTTTTCATTAATAGATTGGATCCAACGTAGAGGTCAATTTAATGTAAGGGACGGGACTACAAGATACTTGGGCAGTAAGGGACATTACTAACAAAATACGTTGTTGTAAGGGACATCTATTTTCTTAAATATCTAACTCATTTAAATAAATGTTACACATGTAGATAGAGCACTAAAATACATGTTTATGTGTGAAATCAGACCCGAAAAAGGTTAATAACAAAAAAAGTTATGGGCGATTTAGTCCGAAAAAAAACTTTGTCGGCCTCTCCTGAAAAATCGTATTTTGTCCCTTACAGCAATTGAACCTACGGTCGACGAATTATGCTTAGATCTTTAAAACTACGCAACGGATTTTGATGCGGTTTTTTTTTAATAGATAGAGTAATTCAAAAGGAAGGTTTATATGTATAATACATGCATAATATAGTAGAGAAACACTGATAATTTTAGAGGTTTCTAGTGTGATGTCGTAAATAAACACATTTTTTTGCGCTTACATTGTAAACGCTGCTGGCTGAACCCGTCGAGATAGATCAAAATAATGTACTACAGTATTGTTGTACACATTAAAAAGTTCTACAAAAAAGTCCGCGATGGTCTATGTCTATCTCTTAAGGATAACCCACAATAAGCATTTTTTATCCTATACTTTTTACGAGAAATAATGGCTCTAAAATTATCAGTGTTTCTCCATTGCACCCGTGCGAAGCCGGGGCGGGTCGCTAGTACTTTATATTTTATCGCTTAAATATTCAAGACAACAAAGACGAAGATGGTGGAACGAACTGAACTACTACCGAAGTACTGGCCCGCAATGGCAGTAGACGTGTATGTAAAAGGAAAAAAGGGAGACCTTTGGCCAGAAATGGGACATTAGGGCCTAAATCGATATTTTCAGTAGGAATAATGGTGGTTGTCAAGAGGAAAGTGGCACCGGTAACTGAAAAGTTGTGTGGAAATCTGTTGTCATGGTATGGGTAACCTACTAACACTACACTCAAGGCGTCTGATACTCCAAACCATGATGCTCCGTGGACTGATACACAACAAGTTTGATTGCCCTGAACTTGTGAATAATATATTTTATATTGTGGCCAGAACTGTAATAAGGCGAGAGGCGCGCGCTTATCCGCTCTTTGCTACGACCTCTAGTCGTACAAATGCGGGTGAACGGGCGCCTCTTCACAGATTACCCAAAATATATAACGAACCTTTTGTTAAAATAGACATATTTACGTTAGCTCATAATGTATTTAAAAAAGAATTAGTTAATGCACTTAAAACCTAATAATTAAGTATAATATTAAAATAAACCCTACCTTTCTTCCATACTGTATGTAAGTAAATTAATACTTATAGTAATATGTGGAGACGTTGTTGATTGTACGTTAACCCACTTTATTGTATACTTAGATGTAAGACACAATGTACAATTGTTTGTTCTCCCTAATAAAATAAATAAATAAATAAATAAATAAATCCCTGGACATTTCACACAGCACCATTTGTCCCAAGCTAAGCAACCTAATGCTTGTGTTATGGTAACAAGATGGCTGATAAACTACTTATATACAATTTTTTTTTTTTTTTTTTTTGTAAATACATACATATTATAGATAGAAAAACACCCAGACTCGGAACAAATACATGTAGGTCATACAAATATTTGTTCCGTGCGGGAATCGAACCCGCGACACGCAGCGCAGCAGTCAATCGCTTAACCACTGCGCCAACCGTGCCGTCTAAAATAAAATAAAAAAATAAAAATGGGCGTGCGATACGGAGGAAGGCGGAAAATGCCGGTGCCTGTGTCTTGTGGTTGCCATAAGAGTAGTGGAAGACCAAAGAAACGATGGATGGAGTGTGTGATTGTGGTTAGAAATGGGGTGACTACCGAGATGACGATCGACGATGAGATACGAATAGAGACGTATGGGAGAAAAACCCGACCACAAATAAATTGGGATAGTGGCAGAAGAATGAGGGGCTCGTGGCTAAATAATAACAGCCGCACAGGTCGATCGATCAGGTAAAGCCACGCTTGCCGCGGTTGGTCTGTGGATGGGTGACCATCTTTACATACCGAGATCCCTCCGTGCCTCTGAAAGCACGTTAAGCCGTTGGTCCCGGCTGTCATTCGTACATCTTTGACAGTCGTTACGGGTAGTCAGAAGCCCGAAAGTCTGACAACCAGTCTTACCTAGGGGTATCGTATTACCCAGTAACTGGGTTGTGGCGGTCAGATAGGCAGTCGCTCCATGTAAAATACTGGTATTCAGCTGCATCCAGTTAGACTGGAAGCCGACCCCAACATAGTTAGGAAAAGGCTAGGCAGATGATGATGAGTGGCAGAGGAATTAATGACGTGGAATGGTGGTTGAAACGGTACCTAACAGTAATCATTTCTACAATAGGCTAGTTTACTATACAAATCTCACATACACCAACATTGTCGTCAGAACTATACCGTTTACAATTCCTAGAAGAGTTTATACTTTATTATTTGCTATTAATTCAATAAGTATAAACTTAGCTATATATCTTCTTCTACGTCATAGAAGGTTGTAGTTTTCCGTTCCCGTACTTTGTACTATACTTAATTATTGTTATAATGTTCAAAACAACTTTTTTTACACACATCGTTCCGGAAATGTTGACGTAGATTAAGTTTGAGGTTACTAATGACTTAATAATTTTAATAGTAGTTTTTCTGAGGTATATGGCATGTTTCCGTATCATGGTTCTTTGCATTTTAGCCTTTATTTTGTGTGCTATTTTATGTTTATATAGCTTTTGCTTGTTAGGTCGGAAATTAGCCCATATTAATGTAGTACCGGGATAAAAAGTATTCAATATCATAGCACAGGTCATATGGTCTATCCGTGTGGCAAACATTCAAATCCGTTCAACCGTTAACGCGTGAAGGGTAACAAATAGACAGATGGGTAGGCAGACAGAGTTGCTTTCGCATTTACAGAATCAAATTAAATTATCCAGTGTTTTTGGCGCAGCCGCACTGTTTCCAGTTTAATTTCTTACATCGGACTTTACACTTTGTAATTTGTTTTTTTTTTTTTTAATCTGATGTATGTCTCGGGTGTACTGTGTGTCTTACAGTCTGTGCTAAATAAATGTATTTTCTTTCTTTTATGAAA
The DNA here is from genome assembly GCA_949629135.1 of Eremobia ochroleuca. Classification (NCBI taxonomy): domain Eukaryota; kingdom Metazoa; phylum Arthropoda; class Insecta; order Lepidoptera; family Noctuidae; genus Eremobia; species Eremobia ochroleuca. The sequence continues at coordinate 4,728,974 of OX451406.1, read as the reverse complement.
CTTTGCAGACTTGATGGGTATCTAAGCGCTATAAAATAAAAACAAAAAAGTTTTTTTTTTGGGGATAAACCGCTGGTTTTTTTGTTACTTGAAGTATGATTTCACAAAGTCTGCTTTCTTCAATTTGAATACACAGCTGCTGTCGCTGACCTCACAAAAAAATCGTGATATATATTTTTTTGTTTAAAATGTTAATTTTCAAAACATCGAAAACTTAAATATCAAACGACCATAAAACCGAAAGTTAAAATAACGTAAGTTTATACTGTCGAATGGTTAGAAAATCTACGTCCAATATATCTAAAATCTAATTATCTACAAAAGTGATATCGAAAGACCTAAAATATCGAAGTACAGAGTATCAATGTTCTAAATATCGATATTTATTTATTATGATAAATGATTTATTTTCTGTAAGTAGGTTTGTACAAACACCTTTACATGTCAATCTGTGCAATGAATGGATAGTCTTAGTTCATGTATGGTAGACTTCGTAAAAAGGCAATGAGAACTTAGGGTGCAAGAGCGAGTGAATCGAGCTCGTGATTTGGGGCACCCCGACTCAGACATGTTAGGCTCGAAGGGGATGACGGGGGCTCAAGTGAGCGAGTGAACGAGCCCCCGTCATCTCCTTCGTGTTAGGTTACCTACTTTAAGCCCTGCAGACGTAAATACCCCGCGAAATGGGGCTCCGTCGACTACGCCTTATTCTTATTGCTGGGAAACCAACTTAGACCCGCCACGACATCTTTCCCACCCTTAACACTCCGAATATGCCACTAATCCCGCGATGTTTTCCTACAAGCCTATGTTTTTCAACGTAAGGTTTTGTTGGCTGTCCGGTCTACGGCCATTCTCTTCGGACCTAACCTGACCAAGGCGGGGTGCCCCAAGTCTTGACACATCTCGACTTAGGAAAAAGGCAATGAGAACTTAGGATGCAAGAGTGAGCGAAGCGAGCTCGGGACTTGGGGTACCCCATCTCGGACAGGTTAGGTTCGAAAGGGATGACAGGGGCTCAAGTGATCGAGCAGAGCGAGCGATATTTTAACTAGTAGGTATTTTTAACGTAAAAATAATGAGCGTGTATTAAAAGTTGACATTTTGAAGTTAGGTAAAATGACTATCGACATTTTTAATCATTCGATATTTTAATCAGTATTTCAATCTAAGACATTTCAATCTTAGGTATAACAATTTTCGATATTTCGATACAATCGATGTTTAAATTTTTGATGTTTTGAACTTTGACTTAAAAAAAATAAAACCCGTAAAAAAGTTCCTCTGTTTGAGGAGAGCTTCTATGGAGTGGTTTATTAGGATCGTCGACTTCAAGTTTAAGTAGTGTCTGCAACTTCAACTTTTTGGGCGAATAGAGAAGTATAGATTACCTATGCTTCGCAATGGATTGCATGTCTGTATGCCTAAGGTTGTGACCTCATTTTAACCGATAGAAAAACGTAAGTTCAAATTTCTAGAAATGGTTTGACTGTTTTTGTTCCAGTTAGCCGTTAGCATAAAATGGCTGACTCATCTTTAAATTGATCATTTGGATATCACGGAAACTGACGGTTTCAACCCAAAATAAGGATTTCTTGTACTATGTATAGTGTCATCATCATCTACCTAGCCTTTTTCTAACTAAGTTGGGTTTCCATATAACTGGATGCAGCTGAATACCAGTACCTATTTTACATGGACCGACTCCCTATCTAACTTGCACAATCCAGTTACTGGGTAATTCAATACCCCTTAGTAAGACTGGTTGTCAGACTTTCGGGCTTCTGACTACCCGTAACGACTGTTACGGGTACTGAATGACAGCTGGGACTAGGGAATGCAATCTCGTTCTCGCGAGATCTCGGCTTTTTTAGCGAGATTGATCTCGGACGAAATCTCGGGAGTTTAATTCAATGAATGCCAATCTCGCGAGATTGGGGGCTCAAGCGAGATCCCGCGAGTTTATGAATAACAATAATGCGAGATATCGCTAATTTCGAGATCTCGCGAGATTGGCAGTTTTGTGTTTTTTTTTTGCAAATAATCACAATATTTTAATAAATTAGGAAAAAAAAAATAGTTAGCTAGCAAAAACTATTAGTAAACAACACAAATGCATGCTGATGACGCGAGATCTCGCCCTTTTATCGTCGGAGATCAATCTCGCTAAAAAAGGCCGAGATCTCGCGAGAACGAGATTGCATTCCCTAGCCGGGACCAATGGCTTAACGTTATTTCCGAAGCACGGAGATGTCTCGGTATGTAATGGATCGACGATGTGCTAAGTATATTGTAACTGGACATAAATAAACCTCTGTCCCAGGTAATCATACTTTGATTTTATTATCAATAATGTTTTCCTTGTACTTGCATTAATGTCGTCGCTTACAGTAATGGCTACCTAGTAATTGACTTATAACCTAACATGACATTCTGCGTGTGCTCATAATGACAGGCATAATGTTTTGTAATGTGTCACGGAAATTGTGTTGTTATTTGTTCTATTTATAATAATTTACTTTTCTTGTGAGTTATGTAAATACTGAGGTTTATACTAACAAGAGGTCACGTGGCTGTGCAGATTGAGCGTTCTTAGAGATTAAACTACGCTTGCCAAGGTCAGTCTGTGGATGGATGAACATATATTTTATAAGAGTTCTAAATGCACGAAACAGAAATAAATTTTTGTTTATGTTTTTATGCTTAAGCACATTTTTCTTTAAAAAAGAGACGTAATGATGAACTCAGATTTTTTTTGCATTCGCCTTACAATAAGGTTGGCCCCAGCCCCAACTATTAATATTCCTTGTTCACACAATATTTTTATTCCTTTTTAGGCCCGAAAAGAACAATGTCCACTTGCAATATATTTAAAAACCGCCTGATAGTAAAAGTTTATGTATAGTTATAAGGTATAGTAGAAAGACTACCTGTAAGTTAAGAAATGATTGTTAATATGTTTACGATTTAAACGCTACGAAGACCAAAAAATATATTTTTTTCCATTTTCGTTTAGAGTTTTCCGTTACCAAATAGGTAATAAAGAAATAAGTGTGCTAGAACTTACTATTAACGCTCGAAGTTTAGTCTAAAATAGGAATACTTACTCAGCTATGGTCTGAAACGCTTTTTTTTACTTTGTGAATTCCTTGAAACCAAAGACATTAAATTATTTACTTATCTTGAAACAAATTGACCTCACGTCACTACTTAGACTCTCGACGATTGTCACTTATATTCAGCAGGCTAAGGGTTGGACCTCATCTGGCAGTATGGAATCGCCTTTTTCCGTCGCCCTTTCTCTTTCTGTCGCTTAGAACTGCCATTTGCTAGACCGAGACAGAAAGCATAATGCGATAGCACGCGGCGGAATCCTCGAGGCGATCGGCATCACGGACAAAATGCAATGGTCGGCAGGGAGACTCCGGAACGCTGAAGCGCGCGATAGCATGCTAACGCATCCTTTCACGCCGATCACTTGCTATCGCATGCTGTCTCACTCTATCGTACAATGGCGCACGCGGCCGCTCGTCAGCTCAGTGCAGCCTGTTCATTCATGCCGTACGGATGGAAATAAAAATGACTTTTTATTATTTTGATTTTGCATTTCTTGCAAAATACACGCTAGAATCACTGCTCTCTCTTCCGTGGTCCTATCCATCTCGCGCTTGAAACTAAACTGATCATGAAAGAACGCGGCAGTATGCCACCCATGCTGCAGCATGCTGACGCGTGCCTTCGCCTTTTTTGTCTGCGGAATGCGACAGCGCGCGTTTGCATGCGGCAGCGCCGGCAGCATACTGCAGCACGTGGTAGCACAGGCGGAACAAATGCGATTCCGTGCTGCCAGATGTGGTCCAACCCTAATTGCGTAACACACTATCAGTACCAACGGGCTTTATTTTGACAGTTCAACAACATTCATTGCGTTATTCACGTTGTTGAGCCGACACATTTTTTGAACATACGAAGCATTGGATTAGCAATATCCTTCAAAATGTTTCAGATTGTGATTTAAAGTGTTTTACGCAATTAGGGTGCTCGGGTGCGCGGGAGTAGTGCGTTTAGCTCCGCTCAGAAGCGCAAGGTCATTGAGGTCTCTGTACACCTTAAAAAGCGAGGTGCTCGACGTGCTTGGCTGTGTTTTGCAAATAAATAAAAACGTATATCTAAATAAGACTGATAACAATTTCGGCACAAAACCTTAAATAAAAAAATAAAAAATAAAAACACAAAAGGTCTACACATAAAAACCCATTTTTTTGGGTTTAATCATATAAGTTACATAGGTATCCTGTTATACAGGAATTAAAAACCTACTTATAAGTCAAAAAGCCTCAGCTTCTGGTATTAAAAAAAAAAAAAAAAACTAATTTTAAACGCTAACAATTCATCTCTTTGTTCCAGTAAGAAATGCCAGCGTACGACAATGAGGGGGCGACGATATCCATGGAGGATGTCCGAGCTCCGGAGGCGCCCATCACCATCAGCACCATTGAGGAGGAGCTCATCGCCAGGAGACACAAGATGTTCAAGACGCAGAGGTCTACTGTCGCTTCTTGGTAAGTCGTTTTAGCTCTTTGTTGGAGTAGAGGATTTTGTGAAGAAGCTCTTACGAGAAAGTTCTAGCCAGAAAGTTATTTCTGCCGCTAAGCAGCGTTGTTTATTACCATTAGCACCATTGAGAAGGAACTCATCACGAGGAGTCACAAATGTTCAAGACGCAGAAGTCTATTGTCGCTTCTAGTTAAGTCGTTTTAGCTCTTTGTTGGAGTAGAGGATTTGGTGAAGGAGCCCGTCCAACATAGTACTACTGAGGAGGAGCAATTCACCAGGAGACACAAGATGTTCAAGAGGCAGATCAACAGGAGATACAAGGTGTTTAAGACGCAAATTTACAGTCCCTTCTAGATTAGTAACTTTAGCTCTTTGTTTGAATAGGTACAGGGTTTTGTGAAGGAGCTCGTCTATAGAACTACTATTAACGTGCATGTCTGCCTTATCTTTTAAGACTGAAATAAAGCTTTTAGTAATTCTGGTATCGTAAGACAGAAACAAACGTTCTAAAAAAAATTTAAATAAGTAGGAGAGAGAATGAGCGCTTTTTAACCGACTTCAAAAATGAGGAGGTTATCAATTCGGATGTTTATATATTTTTTTATGTATGTTCGGGCATAACTCCGTCATATATGGACAGATTTGCAAAATTCTTTTTTGTTCGATAGAGGTTTATTCCGAAATGGTCCCATTTAAATTTCGTAAAGATCTGGTGATGAGTTTCGGAGACAGACAACGGAACTCTTCAATAAATACCAATGAAACAACTGCGATTGCTGCTATCGCATATGTATGCATTGTTTACGCAATCGCACAACATAACATCATGTCTGTACCCTATAAACGCATATCATACTTAATATGCAGCTTCCTGTCACTGATATTTACATAACGTATTGGGGTAGGTATAACTAAAAAGTGAAAAATAAAAACTTTTTTATAAAAAGAAAAAACAACCGACTTCCAAAAAAAACACTACAAAGTGAAAAATAACTTTAATTTCGGAAGTCGGTGTCAAAAAACGAAAATGCGCAACCAACGACACCGACTTCCAAAATTAAAGGTATTTTTCACTTTGTAGTGTTTTTTTGGAAGTCGGTTGTTTTTTTTTATAATGAAGTTTTTTATGGTATCAACTATGAGTGTCTATCAAAGATAACAATGTCTTAAATATGCGTTGTCATTCACAGGAAACAACAGGCAGTCTGCGTGAGAAGAGCACACAAGAAATACGGCTCACACAAGAATCCTAACATTATTTTAGATGGATTGAACATGACAGTACCTAAAGGAGCTATGTAAGTTGAACTCTAATAATTGATCGTTATCTTCCTGCACCAAATTGGGTAGTTGCATGATATTGAATACTATATATTCTAGTAGATAATATATCCACACATGTAATACAATAATAGAATTCGAAATCAAATTTGAAATCGGTCGAAAAATAAAAAACTTATAACTTATAGAAACTTTTTGTCTATCTCTTTCTCGCAAAACGAAGTTTTGCATGTAATTTATATGGCGATACTGAACTATGACGTCACAATTCAGTATTTCCCTCTCTGTCTAATTGACAGTTTTGAACGCTCATATCTTTTCAATTTTTAAAAATATTAAAAAACTGTTTATACCAAGCTATTAGTGAGGTAAAAAAGCTTCAATTTAAATACCTAATAAAAAAAAAATAGTCAACTCGCGGATTATTGGCGCAGCATGTCTTTTCGTTTCATACATCTTTAGCAACCATCGTCTCTGTATTCACTCCCTTACGACCGAACCCAATAACCTATTTTCAGTGAAAGACAGATTACTATTGATGATAGCCAGTATAATCATATCTGCCGTGCGATTCTGTAACCATCTCACCGTGAAAGCTTGGGTGAAGTGAGCGTGGAGTGAGCTGTCATTCGCTAGGGATTAACACTATTAAGTGCTCACTTCACTTATGATTTCACGGTGAGATTTTTACAGAATCGACCGGCTGTAATTGAATGTCGGCTCGCCTTTTTATAAAGTCACTGGTTTCTTTGCGTTACAGGCGCACTAACTTGGCAAGGTTTTGGGGTAGTAGGAGTAACAAAACAATGGTCAATTTTATTGCTTGCCATTATTCTATGGCCATTTCCATAAATTATTTTAAAACACGTCTGTTTAAAAGAAAATTAAAGAAAGGAAAAACGCATCTAACGATTCTTGCCATGTTACGTGTGACTGTAGCTGTAGCTGTAGGTATACACCAATACACCACATTATAAATCACTAGCTGCGCCCCGCGGTTTCACCCGCATAAGTGTCAATCTCGTAGGAATATCGGGATAAAAAGTATCCTGTGTGTTAATTCTGGTTATGAACTATTTGTGTACCAAATTTCATCCAAATCCGTTCAGCCGTTTGAGCGTGAAGTAGTAACAAACATATAAACACACACACTCACAAACTTTCGCCTTTATAATATTAGTGTGATTAAATCTAAGCCTTGTTAATAAATATTATGGCATTTTCCTGGGACTTTACAATTCACGTTTATAATTCGTTTTTACGCTTTTAAGCCGTGTATTCATTAGGCAACAATTGACGCGCTTCCCATGACGCTCAACAATGTTTGGCAACGATCCACAATACCGTGTGAATTTAAGATGTCTTCGTTTTGTTCGCAAAACACAAAATTCGATCGTTGTTGTACTACATGTTGCAGAAGCTAAACTGAGGCTTTTCTTACGCCTGTCAGTTATATATAGTCCTTTTACAGTTATTTGATATTTGACAGCAACGACAATTAAACAAAGATCACGGTGACGTGAAATAACTATGAAAGCACTGAGTACAAAAGAATACGTGCTACGAGCGATCGATCGCTTATAATTAAATTGTGTTGAGAAATAAACTTTTCCAATTCTAAGCGAAAAGAAGGATAAATTGTAAGGAATGATATGAAAGAGAAGGCAGTGAAGAAGAAAATGTGTTGCGCCGAGCCCAAGGAACATGAGACAAAGGCAGAAAGACGATGGAACCTACGTTCATCGTAAGAATTTGTCGCAAATGGCCATAATGTCTCATTTTAACAAAACTTAAATAAGTAATTTTGTATAAAAAAAAATTAAGCGTAAGTAATCATTCTTAACTTTCCGCTTTCCCATTTTAAGAAAAGTTACCGAATTTCCCGCCAAAAATAACGTCAAAACCGAGTCTTTTCAATTTGACAAACGGCTAAGATCATTCCCAAGAATGGTATAGGACACTTTTTAAATAATTTGAGCCAAACGGTGTGGACTAAACGATAATGTTTTCAATTTGCGCACCGAGATGAAAAAGCCCGAAAAAATACATTTGAAATTCATAGAAACGTTGAAATAATTATTTGGATAAACTACTGTGTCGAATAGGGAACATTTTATCAGACATTCGTGTTAGAAACAATATAAATATTTAATGAAGATATCATTTTTAAGTTCTTCATCAGAACGAGTATGCTTGAAAGGCATGAGATGAGAAGCCTAAGAGGGATGTGTGGTTTTACACGAATGGATAGAACAAGAAATTAGTACATAAGAAGAAGTCTGAAAGTGGCACCGGTAGCTAAACAGTTGCGTGGAAACTAGGTTGTCATGGTATGGGCATGTGATACGGAGAAATAAAGAAAATGTCGTGAGGAGAGTTTTGAGTATGAATGTCGATGGCTATAAGACTAGGGGAAGACCAAAGAAACGATGGATGTACTGTGTGAGTGATGATATGGTTAGAAAGGGGTTGACTACCGAGATGACGACGAATAGAGAAGTATGGGAGAAACAGACATGTTGCGCCGACACCTAATAAACTGGGACAAGGGCAAAGAATGGTGGTGATCATTTATCAGTTCTTAGACAAGATTCTCGAACTAATTTAGCTAACCACTATGCTATTAAAATCTAGTATTAAAACTAAATTGTTGGTCTTTGCATTTAGTCGCTTATTAAGTTAATTTTGACAAATTTAAATGATTTTGTCGCACTTTTTACCTTCACTTAGCCAATTTATTCACAAAGGTTTTTGTGTAGGTATTATAAACACATACACATTTAATTTGCATACGTGTAAAGCCAGGGCGAGGTGTTAGTAGGAAATTAATCACTAGTAAAGTAATAATTAATCGTGTTTAAATGCGTCACTAAATATTTCCAAGACATTCAACTTGGTTTTTTGCCCCAAAAACGTTTCCAACAAAACCAATCGAATAAATAAATCATGTCATACAAAAGTTTCCCAAAGTCAAAGTGTAGGAACTGAGAAGTTATTCTCCTGAGTCGGTTGTATGTAGTTTTACAACCAAACTTTTGCAATTTTTCAAACCAGTACACTTGAAGTATTGTTGTTTGGCACTGTTCATAGAGTAACTTAACTTGATTTTGTGTCTCTTTCGCTTTATTCACTGTTTGCTTTATTGCTTGTGACCCATAGAGTGAGATTTTTGGTGCACGGTTCATATTTTGGAGTTGATGGTTATAGTTTTGGAGAATTTGTGATCAGTGGGTGAATTTGCATTCATATTGGGGTGAATTTAAAAGAGAGGGACTTCCAAATATTATATCTCTTTTAGGAGAGAGATTAAAATGTGTTAAATGTGATCTTAATGAAAGAGACAAAACATATTTTTTAGTTTTGAGCGCACAAGTAAATAAATGTACTCCACCCATTAATATTATAAATCTGTATAGTTTATTCTTATAATAGCATAATATTAACATAATTTTAAAGCTAACAGTCTTAAAATAATCACACTAATCTTATAAAATCTAAAGTTGTGAGTTTGTGTGCATGTGTGCGTGTGTGTATGTTTGTTACTTCTTCACGCTCAAACAGCTGGACCAATTTTGACGAAATTTGGCACACAGATGGTTTATAACTAGCATTAACACAGAATAATTTTTATCCCGATATTCTTACGGGATCGAGACTTATGCGCGTGAAATCGCGGGGCGCAGATAGTAATAATAGAAGGTAAAAAAGATAAAAGGGAGGGGAAATAATCATATGGCATCAAAATATTCGTCCGTATCGTTGTCAACAGCAAAAGTGCCCAAAAGGGTGGCATGTTGTGCGACAATGCTGATTCTTTGACCAGAAAATAGACCTGCTCTCTGGTCACGTGAAAAATAAATACATCTATTGGTTACTGCTATATCCAAATTAAAACGCAAAACGTGCTGCGATTTTCTGGAGTAAGAATCAAATTCTACGCAGGAATTTTATATGGCATATCCACGGAGAAATCATGAAAATGATTTTTGTTTCAATTTTTTTTTATTTATTTATTTAAACTGTTCGGACACAGAAAAGTACAAAGGCGGACTTAATGCCTTAGGCATTCTCTATCAGTCAACCAAGGGTTGTGAAGAGATTCGATGGCAGGTACTTCAATTCCTTGTTCTATTTGTCTAATGACATATTCTTTTATTTCCAGATACGGTCTTCTCGGAGCATCAGGATGCGGGAAGACAACCTTGCTGTCATGCATAGTGGGCAGACGAAGACTGAACTCCGGAGAAATCTGGGTACTAGGTGGAAAGCCAGGCAGTCCTGGCAGTGGAGTGCCTGGACCTAGGATCGGGTATATGCCTCAGGTTAGTATGCATATGGAGTATTCTTTTTTGGACATGGTTTAATATAATAGAATTATGAGTCATTAGGTATAGAGGAAGATTTTGCCTATTCTTGAACTGTTGACCTAAAAGTTTCGCATTTTTGACGACAGAGGCAATTGCAACCGTTGGAAATGTCCTGCCGTGCGATTCTGTAACCATCTCACCGTGAAAACTTGCGTGAAGTGAGCGTGGAGTGAGTCGTCAATAGTGTCAATCCCTAGCATCGGCATGACTCACAGCTCATTCTAAGCTCACTTCATCTTAGTATCACGGTGAGATTTTTCCAGAATCAACCGGCTGTTCACAATTTGTAGGTTTGCCATGGACAGATCATAAACTATCTAAAATGATGCGTAAAACTTATTTGTTGAAGTTCACAATTTATTTATAGTTTATAATCTCGCGAGAAAGACTATAAAATAACGATGTTCATAATTATACGGTGACAGATATAATGTTCACGTAGTTATTACGTTTGTTGCATAACCCGGGTCTAGACATTAGCTCTTGAAGCTTATTTTTCTTTAGTACTAAATACTTTCCTACTTGATAACTAGAACAGTCTTCCTACCAAAACCATCTCCTAATCGCTCATATAAAACTAGGATCAACCATCATTCTTATTATTTCAAAGTATCTGCTAATGTCACGGCAATTTGTGTCCAGAAAGCGTCTAATATGACACTTTATGTAACTTCACATAACATCTTAACACACAACCTAATGCTAAAAGACAATGCACCTTATTTAAAAGGAGTTAAGGTAGACTGAGGTTGGTCCAGTCAATGTCAGCAGAAATAATAATGTGATCAGTGAAGCGTTATTCATTTGATATACTGGTACGAGTATGGGTAGTTATTTGTTAGGGTAGTTATATAACTGTTTTGTCGTAGTTTGTAAGCAATTATTTTGTCATTTTCTTATGAAGGAAATTGGTATTGTGATGATACGAGTAATTTATGAATGACTATGTTGGTTTGCCGTTGACGCGTGTCACTCGTGCATATGAGCCCTTACGTAAGATTTTCCAGAGTGATGGTACATTTTTGTGTTAAACCCACTTTATAATGACATCTAATTTTAGCTTATCTGAGTCATTTAAAAAAACCCTGACGATATCTGTCTCAAATGGTTTAACAAATAAATGGTTGTTTGACATCACTTAATCTTGATCGAATTCAACGAATTCTTACTTTGAACTTATAGGTATAACATTTTGCAGAAATAGATGACATACTGTTTGACTACTTAATGAAGATTCTTCTATGTTTTTTTTTTTTTGTTTTTGGTTATGTTGTGTTGTGGTATTATATTATTATTATTATTTACTGGTATTCAGCTGCATCCGGTTAGACTGGAAGCCGACCCCAACATAGTTGGGAAAAGGCTAGGCAGATGATGATGGTTATGTTGTGTTGTGAGGGTAACTACATGCTGTTAGATGCCTCACTGCGATTCCTCGTGGTCGTGGCTTTGCTCGCTACCTCGATGTCACCTCCATGTAAAACAAATGCAGGGGTTTTCTTCGATGCCTGGCGTGTATATGTGTGTGTCTATTAGCATGCATTTGTTTTAGATGAAGTGACATCGAGGAAAACTTTACTCTTACTTCATCATCATCTGCCTAGCCTTTTTTTGGGGACGGCTTCCAGTCTAACTGGATGCAGCTGAATAACAGTATTTTAAATGGAGCGACTGCCTATGTGACCTCCACAACCCAGTTACTGGGTAATACGATACCCCTATAGGTAATACTGGTTGTCAGACTTTCGGGCTTCTGACTGCCCGTAACGACTGTCAAAGATCTACGAATGACAGCCGGGACAAACGGCTTAACGTGCTTTCTGAGGCACGGAGGGGTCTCGGTATGTAATGATGGTCACCCATCCACAGATCAACCGCGGCAAGCGTAGCTTAACCTGATCGATCGACCTGTGCGGCTGTTATTATTTAGCCACGGGCCCCTCCTAATTACTCTTACTTACCTACTAAATATTTATTAGATCCACGAGGATTTCCTATTGACTGATCTATGAACATTGTACCCGTACGAGGCAAAGACATGTCACTAGTTTCATATTATCAACATGTCAGAATATTATGTTATAATAATAAATAATAATAAATAAATTCATTTTATTTCAGGTAAAGAGCACCCATTGATTACCACACAACACAAATTACTAGAAAACATTATAAATAAATTAAATTAAATGAAAAAGATAAAAACCAAATTAGAGGACACCAAATCAAATAAAATGAAATCAATCTAAATCAAATTAATATAAACAAAAGAAATTAACTTAAAATAAATCAAAATAACTCGAATAAAATCAAATCAAATTAAAAACTAATAATCAAAACAATAACATAAAAATAAATTAAAATTAATAAAGTAAATTACAAATTTCGGACCCATATGATGACCATTTGGTTAGTATACATACACACAACTTATAAACTAGTGTTAGTACTTACATAACAACACAAACTATTCATTAACACGCCACAGTGGCATGTAGGCGCATCCAATGTCCCAGTATGGGGCTGTCCCACCTATCAGCTATAGTTTTCAGGATGTTGTTGGGACTGACGCGCACCCTGCGCATAATGGAAGCGCAACGCTTGCGTATGATAGCGTGAAAGCCATCAATTCTCGCCTCCGCAAACATGCCGGAAGCACTGCAGTAACGCGGCAACCCCATCAACACCCTGAAGGCATTATTGTATTGTACGCGCAGGGCGCTGTATGCCCTCTGCGTGTAGTTGACCCACAGACTGCATGTATAGAACGACTGACAGTACGCTGTAAATAGTGTAGCCTTTACTTCAGTCGAGCATTTCGCAAATCTGCGAGCCAACATATTGCAGCGGACAGCCAACGCCCTGCGCTCACGCTCAATGTCTAGATTGTCTTTTAGGTCTTCGGAAACCCAGTGGCCCAGATACTTGAAAGAAGTAACTTGCTTTAAGGAACTTCCGCAAAGTTTCAACTGCGTTTCAATCGGGTAAGTTTTAGTTCCTGCCTTGAAGACTAGTACCTCACTTTTCTTAACATTGTATCTGAGCCCATGAGTCTCCGCGTACCTCTCACATATCGTAAGCAGGCCTATCATTGCGTTAATCGAAGGGCTCAGCAACACCATATCATCAGCGTAACTAATATTGTTGACGCATACTCCGTCTACATAACAACCCTGATAGGTGTTGCTGAGCTCGGCGATCAACCGGTTTATGTACAGACTGAAGAGGCGAGGGGAGGTCAGGCCGCCCTGCCTCACCCCGCACTCCAGCCTATACTCATCCGATAACGAGCCTGCCCACCTAACACAATTTGTCTGATTGTTATACCAAAACCGTAGAATTGATATAACTTCTCTATCCACTGAAGTATCATTCAATAGTTTGTGCCACAGCAATTCGTACGACACCAGATCAAACGCTTTGGAGAGGTCTAGGAAACACGCATTAACAGGCGTTTTCCTAGACGTATAATACTGGACAGTGTGCTTGAGAGACAGTATGGCACTCTCTGTGGAGAGACCAGGTCTGAACCCAAACTGCGCATCATGCAGTTCGATGCGGGTCGCCATATGCCTATCCAGCAAACTGTCCAGCACCTTGGCAATGACAGTAGCCAGGGATATGGGCCTATAGTTCGAGAGATCTGATGTGTCCCCAGTCTTATCCTTTACAATAGGTACAACCACTGTTTTCATTAAGTCACTAGGCAGGTGAGCGTGGCTTAGACAGAGTGAGAAGAACATCGCCAGCACCCTAGGCAGGTGAACTCCTGCATGGCGCAGGTGCTCGATACTGAGGTAGTCATGCCCTGGTGACTTGCCCCTAATCATACTATTAATAACAGTAGAAACATCTTTTGCTGAGAACCTGACATTTAACTCCTTCAAACAATCCTCAGCCTCGACCACCTGCGATGCGGAGCCAAGAGGAGAATCCGCTTTAAAATGTTTCACAAACAAGTTTGCCACCGCAGTAGGCTCATGTTGCCCCGCCACGCTCACGGGGACGCCCGGCCTCGGATTTAGTCTATTCGTATTTTTCCAGAACCTTGAAAAATCTTTAGATTTATGATTTTCAGCTATGATGTCCATTTTAATTTTATTTTGATTGTTCTGACACCATCTTAACCTTGATTTAAAGACTTTTCTCGTGTTGTACATATGTTCATACACAGAACCAGAAGTCGGTTTACGAGACATACTCCATACTTCAAAAGCAAGCCGGGCGTCCGCATGAGCCTGCTTAACATGCCTATTCCAACCGACAACACGTTTGTTCTTTCTACCTATATCCTTGTTTCTACCCCCTCCCGCATCCACATTACTGGGACCTTGGGCAGCCTCTGTAAGTATACACACAATGTTTTTATACATATTGTCCAATATGACTTTGTGATTGGAATTCTCACAACACCCGTTAGCACATTCTCTAAATTCCAATGGAAAATCGATTTCCCTTAACATTGCATGACATATTTCTTTGTATTGACTTATTTGACTAGCATTCCGTTCACCCCATATCGCAAAGTTTTTACTCAGATTGGGTGTCACAATCGTAGGTCTTATCATATTAAAATTACACTGTAATTGTATAGGCATGTGATCCGACCAATACGTATCATATAGCACAGTTGCACTAACGAGCAGACGCCTCGCGGCCTCGGTCACTACACAGTGGTCGAGCCAGCGGTGGCAACCGTGCGCGTCACTCACGAAAGTGTACGTACCCTGCGGCAGTAAGTCCAGGTCCGCACAGGTCCAACACTGCTCCTCACAGAAGCTTAGCAGTTCACTACCGAATAGCTCGCCCGGATGAGCGTTAAAATCGCCTAGTATGATCACTGATTGCACATTATTACTTTCTACTATCGCACTAATTTCGCTAAGACAATCTGTAAACACAGTTACGTTATCGTTTGCGTCCGTAGGCATATACACCGAGAAAATTATTATGGAGCGATCCTGCGACACTATCTTAATAGCTACAAGGCGAACGTTGTTACAACTAACTACCGTGACAGATGGAAATAGGCTCTTCCTCCACAACAAAGCCACTCCTCCATAAGGCCTTCCACGTAGCACTCCCGCTGAGGTGTCGACTGCCGAATTGCCAGTAAAAGCGAAATCATCATCTATTTGTCCAAGAAAGGCGATATCATGTGGCAAAAGCCAAGTTTCTTGCAACGCGATAACGTCAGCCGCTACACACAGACGCCTCACACAGTCAACAGATCTTTTAATACATTTACAATTGAATGTTATTAGGGTCGTATTATCCATTTAAATTGTGTGTAAGATTCATTCTCAGAGTATTTTCTCTGTCTGTTTTCTTTTTAGTGAAGTCAATAAATTTACGATATGATATACCTTCAGGCCAAAAATCATCACTCATCAATATATGATACTTATGTTTTGGTACAGAAACCTTGTATGCATTATAACTTTTGGGCATCTTCATTATCATTTTCTCAATATCCACACATATTTTGGCTTTTTCGTTAACATATTCTGTGATGTCACTCTGTGTCACCTGTTTATCCACATTAGAAATATACAAGACGATTTTTTCATCTACAGCCTTAAATTTGCCTGTGGGTTCTATAACTGCTTTTCCAATTTGTCCCACAAAGCGATTTCTCGTTTTCTTTTTCTGGTTTTGTACCAAGGTCCACTCCCCTTCACTTACAATTTGAGCAACCGTTTTAGGTTGAGAAGTCGATGGGATGACCTCCGCGGCCGTGTGTCCCGGGCTCCTCGCAATGTTGTTTTTATCAATTTTTTGCGATGACTCTGTGTTGTTGACGATGCACAGCTGTGAGCCTAAACCGGTATTGCACTCTTTTCGATAATGCTCATTAGTCTTGGTGCTATTCATGTTCTGATCAGCTAATATTGACGAGCTATAGTGGGTAGGCGATAAAAAAGTTTCACTTTTAGAACTTTGATCTGATTGTTGTTTGCTAGTAATAGGAACATGTTGCAATCCCATCGGCCCGCTATCATAATCACAACTGTCCATCATATGAGTTCCAGCTCCTCGCTTTGTGTTTACATACGAATAACATGGGCTTTTATTACTAGTCAACTTTTTCAAATCTGCTATGTCACGCTTGATCGGTTCAAGTTGAGTAGCAGATGCATATTGCGATTTAAGAAATAATAAAGAAAGAAAAAGTATGTATTTGTTGCGACTCGTACAGGAAGATCGCAAACTTATCTAAGGACAGTAAAAAAAAAAAAAAGCAAATTATATGTTAAAAAAGTAGCAAAAATAAAAATGGTACAGAAAATCCTATACGAGGCCAAAAGGCAAATCTCAGCATGATGTTGCGACATTTAAAATATAAATGTTGCAGCGCTGGTATTCTGACAGGGCCCGCAATCATAATACATAAGACTGATTTTTACTATTATTATGTATACCTACATTTTTTTTTTAATTAGTTATAAATGATTATGGGAGAAAATTGTGGTCTCATTACAAATCTGCGCACGCTCACGTTTATGAGTCTAGCGTAGTAGCTTTTGACGATACCGCGGAAGTGTGACTGCAATTTACAAATTTTTTTTTTAAACAAAATATTGCTGCATTAAAAATGACGGAAATCGTTTCAGTAAGTGGTTTTGAACAAACTACATACATTCATAAAGTGCATTAATTCAGTTATACAAAATATAGTAACTAAGTAGGTATTTGCCTGTATCATGATACCAGTCAGTTTTTTGCGAACAGTTCATTTATTTTAGATCTTAGATAGCATCTCTTTCATCAACTCCTAATGAAATGAATGCAGGATATTACAAGCTGAATATTACGAAGGATCTGTCTTCAAGTTTACATGTTTTTCCCGATCACCGTAATTACTTTCAAAGTGCCTTCTTCATTAGTTTGCCTTTTCATTAAATAAGTGGAGATCGTTTGCTTATCAAGAATTTTAATAAATGAGGCGTTTTCCTACTACATTTCCCATTCCGATTTTTTTTTCTTAGCCTCCCTTGTGTCCCACCGCTGGGCAAACGCCTCCCCTTTTTCTTCCAAACCTCCCTATCTTGTGCGATCTCTACTATTCACAACCACCCGATACGCTTCCGTACCATATCGAACCCCTGGTAAAAAATACGGGCCGAAAATACGCCGAACGGCCGAGGTAGTGAACAAAACACCGAAAACACGCCGGCACGCCGAAAACCGGCGGAAAACAAGCCGACACACGCCGAAAATAGGCCGAAAACATGCCGACACACACCAAAAATACGCCGAAATAGGGCTTAAATCACCCCGAAAATCATTTTTAACCGGAACATCAATCAGTGTTATCATAAGAGTCCTCTAAACGCTGTTCACAAGTCCGAAACCCGAAAATGTAGTCAGTTTAAGGACTGATTTTTCATTATTCTTCATTTTTTTGCACAGAATTTGTCAATGCTTTTTGAAAAAGTAGGTATTATGTATTTATATTTACTTGTTCATTACATATTTATTATATTGGCTAATAAGCCGACTAGATCCCGACTGAAAACGTTAAGCGGCGATTTACCGGAAATCTACTTTTTAAAGATAACTTGACTGATTTTGTTACTCCGAGTTTAGACTCAAATAAATACAAATTATGATACTTGTTTGGAACATGTCTAGTAAAAGGCTTGTCAAAAACATGTCATCTGTAAAACATCTGTACACAGGTTCAAATTCAATTTGCTAGCGAAACTCCGCAGACGTGACTCGGAAAATGAAAAAAGACTTTTTTAAGCTCTTAATTTCGAGTAACTACAGTTGAGCACGAGGTCACCGGCCACTGGTACTGTAGTATCTTGAAATTATGTGTCTGGATTTTTTTAATTTTATCGTCACGTCTATGAAGTTTCTTCAGCTAGGTAATTTTATTTGACCCTGTATACGTGGTTTCAGACATGTATAATTCACTATTTTATCCGCCTTTTTGTTTTTGACAAGATAGCTAGTCTTACAAAGAATAAACGAAACTAGTAGACAGAACATGTAGAAAACATGTTTTCGTTTCTCATACTCGGAAAGTACCTAGTGTTAGTTTGATCCGAATAGCGGGTGCATGACGCTGCTTCCCACCTTTGGGTGGAGACTGGAGAAGACTCATAGTAATTTCTTCCCTCTCTAGGGCGGGAATGAATTTTAAAAATAGAACTAAATTTGGTTAGGTAGTCAGCTACAAATTTTTTTACATAATTAAGAAAAATGCTGCGGTCTTGTGAGTGTCTAAACAGCCAGTGTGAATTAAAAAAAAAAACCTATTAAGCGGGACGGCCCGCGGCAGAGACGCGGTGTGTTCCATATTTAAAATTTAAGAAAGACCATAGTAAAATTTGTACTATTACTGTTATTACTATCAATAAATGTTTTAGAAAAACTACAAATTTTTACTTTCCTTATATTCGAAATGAAAAGTAAGTAGTGTTCAACACGAGTGTAAGTCATCAATTCCTACTCGGACTATAGCGTAAATAGTCTAAATACCTTGTATGGTAAATGTATGGGAAATACCATGTATGGGAATTGTATCCTTTCGACCCTTGTATAACAATCTTCTATTTATTTATACTATCTGAGTCTATCTGACCACACGCCGACCGCGACCGACGACGTGTAGCCGTCCATCATCGATGACGGCCGAATGCTGTGTTCGTAATTACACGGGCGCGGTCTCGCTCGCACGCCGCCCGCGACAGCCAGGTGTGACGGCGACAACGAACGTTTTGGCAACCAGCGGCGGCGTGTCGGTCATCTGTCATGACGTCACCGCACACTGTCGGTAGCGTGTGACGTTCTAATACAGTGTAAAACACGAAAAGCAAATCACTGACTCATTTCACTATTACAATGATGTAAAGTAGATAAAGAAACAATGGATAATGGACGTACAAATAAGTCAGGAAATCGACCTACCTATAACAAGTTTAGATGACAATGATTTGTGTCGTTGATTGTAGTTATTTATGTTTTCTATAGTGTTTCTTTGTGTTTTCCTTGGAAAATAGTAGGTCGTTCTTGTTCATGACTCTCAAAAAGTACTAGGTACTGTAATGGTTGTCTGCTAAAGTCGACCTTATAAAGTGCAGGCTGGAAATAAAATTCACTCTCTCTCTCTCTCTCTGGTTGCATTCCAACAGTCAAGCGAGTTTAGAATGAGCTGTCAAATATTTTGTATTAGGTTTTTGTTTGGAAGAAAACAGTGACAATATGTATAGCTGAAGTAATGTAAATTAACTGCAATTGGCTTTAGAATTTTAGTTTTACTTGTTTTTTTTTTTTCTCCGCACGTTTTCCCATATTATCACGTTGGACATTGGCAGAATTGTCGACATCGGCACCATTGCCATAGAGAAAAATAGAATAGAATAGACGTACGCTTGGAATCAGCGTAAAGAAATGATGTAGTCGGGTATACACATAAAAACTTGTTGACATAACTTATGGAATGTCTTATATCCTGGTATAAACGCGGCCGACAAATCCCCAAAAATTCAATCAACTCGAAAAAAACTCCTTAAACGAATTTCATAAACCCTGATACCCAGACACCCTAAAACTACACAAAAGTAAGGTTTTATTTATGAATTATGATTTTAGTTCTTACGCTGGTAGACGTATCCCACACTACATTGCTGAAGGTAATCCAGCAAATGTTTTCCTAAGCGTTTTGTCGTTAGCATGCTAATATGAAACACTTTGTTAAACCAACAATTATTGCGTGCAAATATACTATATTATGTATGTAAATTAGATGTGTAGTAATAACAGCCGCACGGGTCGATCGATCAGGTTAAGCTACGCTTGACGCGGTTGTTCCGTGGATGGGTGACCATCTTCACATACCAAGACCCCTCCGTGCCTCGGATAGCACGTTAAGCCGTTGGTCCCGGTTGTCATTAGTGGATCTTTGACATTCCTTCCCAGTAGTATTTCCTTATCAGTAGTCCGAAAGTCTGACAACCAGTCTTACCAAGGGGTATCCTATTACCCAGTGACTGGGTTGTGGAGGTCAGATAGGCTGATGTATAGTGAAAAGATATCGATACCCATCACGACCGCAGAGTTTCGCTAGTTAATTAATTTGACCCTGTAGATACAAACCACACATACTAAAACACCCAGGCTTGAATCTACTTTCTGCAGGCATAATAATTATTTGTTCTATGTACAGACGCCAGTACATCAAGCTACCCGAAACTATCAGATTTTCCCAATCAACTTTTAACCTTATGCTTTAGCGATAAAATTGAAAATCTATTAAAGATATCTAACAGATTGTAGTAGCTTGATGTGCTGGCGTCTGTACCTATCAGGTTTAGATATCGGTATCCATAACGTCTGTGCAGTTTTGGTAGCTAATATAATATGTTCCTGTAAATCATACCAGGGTCCTTACTATGACGTGTTAATGCCATCGTTGTTCCAGTGTCAGACAGAGATACAGCTATACAGGATGAATAGCGCTATCTCTTTTTCACAACGGGCCAACAATGGCATTAACACGTCATAGTACTTACGGACCCGATACAAGAAAAAATTCGTAAACAACGACAAGACTCACACATGTTTTGAAACCATAATATTATTTGTTACAGGAACTAGCACTTTTCGGCGAGTTTTCCATCAGAGAAACACTGATCTACTTCGGATGGATCGCCAACATGTCAACCAAAGAGGTGGAGGAACGGATAGACTTCTTGATCCAGTTGTTGCAACTGCCAAACCCTACTAAGTAAGTTTTACGTTGATTTGATTTGTATGAGATTAAGAAGGTAATGTCTTTTTGATAAAGCGAAAACCAACGAAGCCTACGATGATTGATGGATCTAAAAAGTTATGTAACGTTTTTGTTGACAATTCCTCGATAAACCGTTTAAGGTTTCATCGCAAAAAAATTCAGTTTCAAGTTTTTAAAGTCGTAGGGACTTTAACAACTTGAACCTGAAAACTTTTTAGTTGATTTAGGTGCCATTATGGTAACGTATAATCTCTCTGTAGCGATTGCTGTGAAATTTACTACGATAGAGATAGCATCACGTCATTTAAACGATGAATAAATCTGAGACATTTTGTCTAGTATAATCGTTGTGAAATTACGTTGAGTTGAGCTGCTCGATTACCTACTGACAAATGCGTGCACTGACTGGACAGGCCCACTCAATCTGTGTAGTTCTTTCGTAGTTCTTTCATATTTCATAGACATCAATCTACATAATCTTCACATGATCTGACCAACATTATGTCTGAGCTTTAAAAGCGATGTCATAGTTTTTTCGGCCTTTCTTCTCAGAGTAGTCAGATAGCAAACGCCGACCTCATCTAGTTTTAAAATATGATTGACGTGTAAAAGTGTTTGTGCAAATATACTTACAGAAATATTTTTTGAAGTGAAAACTTCTTTAGCATCGCTGTGATTTGAATTTCAATGAAACGAAAAAGCGACAGTAAAAAGAGATAAACACATACATCTATAGGATTTAACGTGCGAGAGAATGAGATAGAAGGCATTCTACAGTGTTTCTTATATTTCTGATCTCCTTTTTGTGCGCTGTCCGTACCCTCTCCCATCTTCATACGTTCGGGAATATTCGTATGTCTTCGTAGATGGTCGGTACTGCTCTGGGCGCCTTCAAGCAGAAACCTAATACGCTGACAGTGGTGGTACGTGCTACGCACGACGCTTGGGTCCGAGGGTTGTACGTGTGTGCGCGCCTGCGTTTACGAAGCTTGGGTAAAAGCATCATAACAACCGTGATTTATTGTACAGGTGTATCGTGTACATAAATATTTCTTTATTGAAGGTTTCACTTCTACGTGAACTGCACACATGTTTTTTTTAATCATTGATATGGCATAAAAAAGATAAACGTTACAAACATCCTTAAATAAATCAGTTATAGTTGTTAATTAATATGCGTTTGGCCATCAATGGGACAATGATGGCTAAGAGACAGAGAACTAGTTCATAAGATGTTTTTTTTTATTACAGACAAGTCAAGAACCTGTCAGGAGGTCAACAGAGAAGGACTTCATTGGCAGCCGCCCTGATCCACGAGCCAGAGCTGCTGATCCTCGATGAACCCACAGTCGGAGTCGACCCTGTGTTGCGACAGGGGTGAGTTTATATTGTGGAAAAACTTTAGTCAGCTTACAAAGCTGGCCTTTAGCTACTCTGTGACGAAGAAGGCCATTGTGGAAATCGTTATGAAAATAGGCCCTACGCTGTACAGTCACTTATTGAAAATTGGACCTGTAAAAACGACTTTATCTTCAACTCATCATCATCTGCCTAGCCTTTTCCCAACTATGTTCGGTTCAGCTTTTCCAGTCTAGCCGGATGCAGCTGAGTAATAGTATTTTATATGGAGTGACTGCCTATCTGACCTCCACAACCCAGTTACTGGGTAGTACGAAATCCCTTGTTAAGACTGGTTGTCAGACTTTCGGGCTTCTTACGATTCGTAACGACTGCCAGATCCATGAATGACAGCCGGGAACAACGGCTTAACGGGCTTTTCGAGGCACGGAGGGGTCTTGGTATGTGAAGATGGTCACACATCCATAGACCAACCGCGGCAAGCGTGGCTTAACCTAATCGATCGACCTGTGCGGCTGTTATTATTTAACCACGGGCTCCTAACAATTGAGACAAACTGAGAACACAAAATGACACTATGAAAAATCAGCTTTTCCAAAAAAAAAAAAAAAAAGAAACTTCTAAATTTTGCATTGAAATTGTTACAAGCTTAAAAATTTTGATTATGCATCAAACTTTAACGATACGAAATGGCTAGAATTTTTAATTAATTTAAACCCTGGCTAGGCTTAAATTAATTACAAATTCTGACAATTTTGGACTATACAAAAATATTCGGCCGTAAATTTTAAATGCTGTTTTATGAACATTTTAATTATTTAAATGTTTCTTTGCAGGATCTGGGACCATTTGGTTGATATTACTAAGGGTGGGCGCACTACTGTCATCATTACGACTCATTACATAGATGAGACTAAACAGGCTAACTTGGTAAGTAATGGTTTATTTAATTTTGTTTGGAATGTATGTTCAGTCAGTTAGTTCGCTTCTGTGTACTTGAAGAACTAAAAAATATACAACATTAGTTTTAGTATATGCGAAACCCGAAACACGTGTCTAGTAATTTTATGTAAAGAATCTATGTACATAATTTCAAAACTGTATCATGAGAAACCACAAAGCTATAAGCTTGTTATGTTATCCGCTTGTCCGTACAAAAAGATGGTTACAACTTAACTTGGATCATACTTGTTAAGGCTCATGTTCAATTATGGTATCTATTACAATAAAGATACCGAGTTTAGGCAAGACACTTTACACTTTCACACAAAAAAAGAAAAGGTAAGACACTTTAATTCAGGCCTTCAGAATTTTAGAAAATAATACCATAACTTTAGTTTTGAGTTGTATTTCACCAATTAAATCTTCTTCTTCCATCTGATACTAGATGCAACCTGATGACCAACTTCGTGTATTTAATATAAATTGTTTTTAATTCTATTCTTCCAGATCGGACTCATGCGAGGTGGTAGGTTTTTAGCAGAAGAATCACCAACCGAGCTGATCCGTCGCTACCAGGGCGAGAGCTTAGAAGACGTGTTCTTGAAGCTGTCTGTACTCCAGAACTTGGGCAAGAGGAGGAGATCTAGTATCCTCGCTGATGTAGTGGAGAGAGTGGAACTACCAGCTATACCAGTAAGTGTAATGTTGTCAAAATTATTTTGTCTTAGCTTTTCCCAGCGGCTTCACTCGGGTGAAGGTCAAATTATACCACGGAAATGTACTGCCAGGATAAGTTGTATTCAATGTCCTAATCCAGGTCACCCGTGTGCCAAATTTAATACAAAAATCCTTTCAGCTGTTTTTGCATGATTGGGTGGTAGCAAACATAGTAAATTATGGGCAGGTAGTTATGTTATTCATGATTGAAATAAAAGGTGAATATAATTGTGATAAAGATGATATAGTTAAAACAAGGCAAAGGAAAGACAAAGACATGTAAAAGAAAGAGACATACTTGTCAAATAAAAGGTTTTTAGAAAAAGGCATAATCAAGTAGACTTATTAGAATTTTAAATATGTTTTCAGAATCCTTCTGCAGTAGACTTAGAAGAAGCGGAAATTGGTGAAATATCAGGTGAATTCGGTGACAATGTGTCTATGAGCAGCAAAGGGCGCGTGGTGGTGACCCCAGAGTTGATCAAACCCATAGAGGCGATGCCCCCAGAAGAAAAGCCACGCAGGAGCTTAGAAATGTACATGCCTATGAAGTGGCACCACATGAAGGCTTTAATTTGGAAGAACTTCTTGAGTTTGTTTAGGAATTTTGCGTAAGTGATTGAATAAAAAGTGTTACAAACTATCTTTAAATACAAAGCTTTTCGTCTAGAATTTAAAATATGCCAATTTACCAAAACGACTAGTAAAATACAGAATTGAGTGAGAAAAGAGCGAGGGAGGCCTTTGGCCTGAATTGGGACAATACGAGCCTATATTTCAATAGAGTATAGAGAAAAATAAATGTAAAATTCACTCATCCTCGATAGAAAAGGGAGAATCACGAAGGGCGAGGAGAAGGATTGACGAGTTATGCGAACATAAATCTAGGGAACAGCTAATTTTTTTTCGCGACCGATTTCTTTCATTTTTTGTATATCGTCAGAAAAGACAATAAAAAGTATGTGGTATAATTTACTGCACATACGTATTATGTAGTTTCCATATCATTATTCATTTATTTGTTTCTGTATATGCTAGTCGCACGGTAAACTCTGCTTGCGCGATGAAGTATTTTGCGTGATATCAGTGTGATGCGTAGTTCGCATATGTCGCTGTAGATGCCGCCACAAGTGTAAAATATTTTATATAGGTACGGGAAAGTATATTTAAGTGACCATGCTTGATTGGCTTAGGTTAGTTCTAGTGAAACATGAGAATCTCATATTTCCTGTTAGACCTTCATTTCGTAAGAAACGATAATTTCATGATAAAATATAATGAAACCACACAGACAAAAACAAATTACCCATATTATGTCTAGATATATCGGAACTAAGACGAATTTAGTAGGAATTTCTGTTACAGACTTTTGTTGTACGAAATTAAATACAACGTACCGCTAAAATGGCAACATTAATTTAATTAGTGGCCAGTAATCATAAAAATTATAACACATAAAATAATTCGGAATTTGAAAACTACGGCCTGCGCCGGTCTCCCTCCCTCTCTCTCTCTCTCTCTCTTTTCTTCAATTCACATACTCTTTGAAAGTTATTCGTTTTGTTTTAATTTAATTGATGCAATGCTATGATCCGTGATCCCTGCAAATGACCCCTGCGCTACAGTTCTTTAAGTACAGGTTGCTCCAAGATGCCATTTTAGAAAATTGAAAATAAATAAATAGTAACGTTTCAAATATATTCATTAACCGAAAACGCGAAACGCGCGTGTTAAATTAATGTCGCCATTAAAGCGACATGCTGTATGTATAGGACTTACATACCTTTTACAACGGTCTTCCAGGGTCTATCTTTCTTTTAGTTTGGATATGGGTAATCTTACTAGTGCCATTATTTTATGCCCTTTTTCACTAACACTAAGTAACATCTAAATTAATGCCTAATGTCAGAGGCGGCCTTACCCATTGCGAGGCTCCGGGCGGCAGGTCTTTGCGAGGCTCTTTGTCCTTCGTGAAAAGTATGTGATGCGAAAGTAGGTCTGCTTGTTTGGTTTAGGTATAATTTGTCATGTTTGAGGAGAAATGTTAAAGTTATACAAATAAATAAAATTTGAGTTTTAAAGTATTTTATATTGAATGATTTACAAAAATAACAAATTAATATAGAGATGCTACATTTTAAAATTGATGTTTGCGGCTTTTCCTCAGACAAAATGTTTAATTATAGCACAATAATCTAACGAATGAGCTACGTCCTTTTGGAAGAATAGCAAGCGCTGAAAGCCGATCTTGTGTTGTCGAATTCCTCAATTATATGTTTTAATAATTTTAAGCCTCGAAAAACTCCTTTCAGCAGACGCAACTGTAACAGCCGGTCGATTCTGGAAAAATCTCACCGTGATAAGTATAACTAAGCGAAGTGAGCTGTGAGTCATGCTTATGCTTGGGATTGACACTATTGACGACTCACTCCACGCTCACTTCACGCAAGTTTTCACGGTGAGATGTATAGGAATAATTCTCAGGACTATTTCGATAGTGGGGTAAACTTCCGTTAATTTTTTTTCTATTATGTATTTCAGCACCGAGATAATGTCGTCGTATCCTTCATACAAACGGATGAACATATTCAGTTCTTCGTACAATTCATGTCCACCAATATCACATGATTCTTCTACTGCCATAGATATTTGCAAGTCGCTGCATTGCTTCAAAAGTTCACTATCAGTAATTTTCTTTAATGTTTTTATATTATACATGAAACCAAATATGCTCTCATGATGTTTAAGAGCCTCAAACCTAGGATGGCAGCTTGCGTGCACATTGTCGACAGTGACATAAAAATAGTTTATTTTGAAAATTTCTTCCGCATTCAATTCATGAGCTTCATCTTCCCCTTCATAATCAAAATGCCTTTTTTTACGTCGTCTTCTGACTTCTTTGAACTCTCTCTCTCTCTCTCTCTCTCGCTGTTACAAAGGATGATTGAAAACCATTTTCTTGATAATTATCGAGCCAATTTGTGAATGCGTCTAGGTGTTGTATGTATAGCTACATCTAAGTGCATGTTTTCGCTTTGCCGCATTTTACTTATAACATTTTATCTTTGTAAGAATGTCATTTCATATGACAAGAGTTGACGAACGAAATGAAATACGGGGATTCCCCGAGCTATAGAGGAGCGGAACATTATGTCCTGACTCCCGAGCTGACCCGAGTGCTATGCGATTAAAAAACCGATCTTCAAGTGTTTCGAGGCACGATATTCAAGTAATAATGAATTAATGAATTTTTCAATTATGCTTTGAATGAATGAATTAGTTAACTAACTTTATTTTAATTTACCGTTATGTTATAACCTTAATAAGTATTTAAGGATAACAATCAAAAGTTTTAAATAAAAAAAAAATATAGTTAAAAATATCTATATTTTTTAAATTTTGCTTGGGTTGTTGCGCGAGGCCCCTGCAAGAGCGAGGCCCCGGGCGATTGCCCTGTTCGCCACCCCCTAAGGCCGCCACTGCCTAATGTTAGTGAAATCGGGCATTACTATTACAAGCTATAAAATGTGTTCTGTATCATTGTTTATTTCATTCCAGTGCCTTAGCCTTCCTCCTCGGCCTCCCACTCTCCCAGATGATATTCTTCTGCCTCGCCATTGGTCACTACCCAGTCGGCTTACCAATCGCCGTGGTGAACTACGAAGTCAACTCTACGGAACCCCTCTGTGATTACGACAAGAACATCTGCCCGCAGGACCCTAATACGTACGAATGGAATTTGACGAGATTCAGCTGTGAATATCTGGACTTTTTATCGAAACGGCAATCTAACTTGGTGAGTTGTATAAATGTGCCTATCGGCGTTTTTTGATTTAATATTCGGGTGCGCAGGACGCCCATCGGCGTTCGCGGCGAAAACCGTCCCGCACTTGGCTAATAAGCGTAACTTTATCGTCGCAGCGAATGGGTTAATGGAGGTAGTAAAACTAGCCGTGGGGCAGTTACAAACCGTGGTAAAAGTTGTGCTTGTGATAGAAGCTGTGGTAAGCTTTCAAACTAAATTAAACATTGGGTTGAAAATTTAATGCCAAACCACCTGCATACCACATTAACCTGTGCAATAAGTTTATATTAACTTCGAGGCAATTAAAATTGAGGACTTTAAACTTTACCACAGATTTACTGTCAACCTGACAGCATGTTGACAGTTTGACTTTCACAGCGCCTTTATTCCGTTCCAATAAGAGACAAATAAGTACTGCATGATTTTTTTTACAGTCTACATTTTTTTACAGGTTGTTCTACCCATGAATATGAACAACTTTCAATATGGGACCAACTCTGAAATCACGAAAAAAAATCAGCTGTTTTCAATACCTACTTGACCAATTGTACGAAATAGCTGATTTATTATAAAAAATTGGAGACGGTAAAAAAAATCATGCAGTATGTGTTATCAGTAATACTGACTAACGCACAGCTGACCGTAGCTAATAAATTTGGATAAAAAAAAAAACTAGTATTTTTTTGCCAAATGACCTGCTTTCGACCTCGGTCTAAAGCAGGCCAATTGGCAAGAATCAGGAAAAAAAATCAGAGCCTGGTGGAAAGTGACGGATGAAGTATAAACGAAAAACATCTTAACCTTTTACTCCCAATTATTAATTCAAAATATCTATGGTCTCTACTAGATATACTATCCAAACAAAGAGCTGGCTATGGAAGAAGCGGCACATGGCAAAGCTCGAGCTGTTCTGGTATTTGCTGCCAACTTCTCCGAATCCTTGCAGCTGAGGATCACAGACCCTAGGAAGGCCAGCTACTGGACTGTCAAGAGTTCCGACATGGAAGCTCATATGGATGAGACCGGTAAGTGATCATATTGATTTTGTAGAAAGAAACTGAAGTTACTTTTTTACTGAAGTTATCTTTTTTTTCAGTTGAAATTTTCAATTGAAATTTTCAATTTCTATCGTCAAATGTTTAAACAAATGACGGTTTTATTTTATAAAGTAATGCTTAAAGTGATTAAGGAGTGCATATCTTTGGAGAGGTTATAGTAAACGTTAGTAGGCAGATAATTTATTCCGGAAGATTTATGTGCATAAAACATTAATATTAAATAATCAAGGTTGCTTATAATAAATCAATCTCGATGTTTTCTCAAGTCGTAACAACCGAGCAAAACACGGGCAGCATGTCGATTCTGTAAAAATGTCACCGCCAAAACTTACGTGGAGTGAGCTGTCAGTGTCATCACACTGAAGCTAGGGATTGACCAAGCAAACATTTAAAATCATAATCGAGATTTTATTAATATTTTTTATGCTAATTCTATTGGTCATTTCATATAATTACAAAGCTAGTATTTTAGTTGCCATAAACATCGCTATCTAGGAAAAATAGAAAAAAAAACCAAAAACATTGAAGTTTATCTATTTTCTTTTCAAACCCCACAAAATAGTAATTTTATGGCAACAAAATTATATAAAACTAGCGACCCGCCCCGGCTTCGCACGGGTGCAATGCTGATCACTACATAGTATAAAACAAAGTCGCTTCCCGCTGTCTGTCTGTCTCTATGTATGCTTAGATCTTGAAAACTACGCTACGGATTTTGATGCGCTTTTTTTTTTATAGATAAGAGTGATTCAAGAGGAAGCTTTATATGTATAATACATGCATAATATAGTAGAGAAACGCTGATAATTTTAGAGCCATTATGTCTCGTAAATAGTATAGGATAAAAAATCGTTATTGTGGGTTATCCCTAAGAGATAGACGTATACCATTGTGGATTTTTTTGTAGGCCTTTTTAAGGTGTACAATACTGTACAGACGCCAGCACATTAAGCTACCCGAAACTGTAAAAAATTCCCAATCAACTTTGAACCTTATGCTTTAGTGATAAAGTGAAAATCCGTTGGGTAGTTTCAAGCGCCACCGGCCGACTGC
The DNA here is from genome assembly GCA_949629135.1 of Eremobia ochroleuca. Classification (NCBI taxonomy): domain Eukaryota; kingdom Metazoa; phylum Arthropoda; class Insecta; order Lepidoptera; family Noctuidae; genus Eremobia; species Eremobia ochroleuca. The sequence goes on along the minus strand of OX451406.1, from coordinate 4,699,091 downwards.
CCGGCCGGTAACGCCCGCATTTTAAAACTGTAATATCTTCGAAAATATTCATTTAAATTACATACTGTAAAGGGCCATAATGATCTATATGAAATGCACAATGTTTTTAAGGTACTAAATTGGATAAGGATTAATGCTGTATTGCCTAAAATTGCTTCTTAAATAAGCCATTATTTCTCGTAAAAAGTTAAGGATAAAAAATGGTTATTGTGGATTATCCCTAAGTCTAATTTTATCAAGACTTAACTACTGTGATACCGTGTATGGCCCATGCCTGTTAGCAAGAACAGAGAAGCTGATACAACGCATACAAAATGCATGTACACGGTTCTGTGTAAATATACCTCGTAGAAGTCATGTCACACCTTTTATAAATGAAAATAATATTTTCAAAAATGGCTGCTAGGAGAAGGTTACATATGGCTGGTTTACTTTTTGGAGTAGTCACTACACAAAAACCTCACTATTTATTTGAAAAGTTAAGTTGGAGACAGAGTAAATACGAACCACGTTTTTCTACCAAACCTCTTTGTACATCAACACATAGAACCGCAGCATTCAGGGGGAGTTTCAGATATGCTGCCACACACTGTTGGAATAACCTTCCTCCGCCAGTAAGAGTCCTGAGAACAAGAAAGCATTTTTTGAGCACTTTAAAGAAATATTTCTTGCAGATACAGCAATCCACATAATTGTAAATTGATAATTCATAAACACAGCTGCTCTTTTTGTACTCACCTCGGGGGTCACGGCCTATGGGCAATGGATATGGCTTTCCAGCAGTGTGAGTGCAGGGGCGTTCCTTTCATTAAAGCCGAAAAGCCCGGCTTTCAGTCAAACGTGAGCCTAACAATAAAAAATTAAAAAAAATAAAACTACACAAGTAAACTTGTAAATTAACCAACTCAATCATGTCGCAAGAATTGATAAGAATAATAAAAACTGCGCGCCCCGGCCGGCGGCCGCCTGCTATACGTTCGATGCAAGGTTGCCAGGTTTACATACTCGAAGAATAATATTTAAATCCCGCACAGTTTTCATCACGCGCACCGTTGCCAAACCTCTCCAATACCGCTATTGCGAGAACGCAACAATAAACATCGTCCTGTCTCGCTCGCACTAGCTGGCTTCTTATGAGGCTTCTGGACCTCTGACTATTTGTATATAAATTGTTCACGTTGTTGATTACATCAGTATGTACTTATTTTCCAAATTGTACTGATTTTTAAGCCTGGCTTCTGATTTTTTATGAATGGAACGTATACCGAAGCGTGTGTGTGTAAATAGTATGAATGAGCGCGTCGCTGTGCAAAGCTCGATCTATGGAATGGAATGATACAATTTCAAATTAGTTCAAGTTCGTTTCGAGCGGTTACTGGTGCATTTTTTGCTTGGACATTTTCTGTGAAATGAAGTGTTGTGATTAGTTTTGCGGTGATTATCTTTGTTTTGAAGTGATTAAAAAGTTTCTTGACATTAAAATGAATTCGGAAACGCTTGCAAATGTGCCTTGTGATGGATTAAAGTATGTGCAATCTTTATTCGGAAAGGTAAATAATTTCAAGTTTTACAAACGAATATAATCTCATTACTTCACCTAAACCTACTTTATGAGTACCTATTTCTCAGAAATCTAAATTACGTAATAGGCATTTTAGTCGAAAATTGCCTTCAGGGTGCCTTTCCGGAACTTTTAAAGATAGCTCATTTAATTGTGACCATTCCTGCGACAAGTTGTTTCGCGGAACGTGTTAAATAAGTATTCACACATATTTAATTAAGAAATAAGTACTCAAGAACAAGAACGGCTTTCCGAATTATCGAAAATTGCAATAGAAAAATAGCTGTTGGTAGAAATTAAAACGTTCACCAAATTTTGACGCCGACTGATTACGCCGTTTTGAGTTAGAATATCGTCGACCGTAGGTTCAATTGCTGTAAGGGACAAAATACGATTTTTCAGGAGAGGCCGACAAAGTTTTTTTTCGGACTAAATCGCCCATAACTTTTTTTGTTATTAACCTTTTTCGGGTCTGATTTCACACATAAACTTGTATTTTAGTGCTCTATCTACATGTGTAACATTTATTTAAATGAGTTAGCTATTTAAGAAAATAGATGTCCCTTACAACAACGTATTTTGTTAGGTATCTTGTAGTCCCGTCCCTTACATTAAATTGACCTCTACGTTGGATCCAATCTATTAATGAAAAAATAGTGTAAAGGACATGTTGAACAAATTTATGAAAAAAATACAATGTAAAGAGATTTTTGACAGAAAATGAAGTATACACTTTTGACGTACGGATATCTTAAATTTGGAAATCGTTATAAGAAATCATTTAAAAGACATGAAGATGTATTAGAACCGTGTGTGTGCTTTTTTGTATGTCGCTTACATGCAATGTTTGTACATTGTAATAGCAAATTTGTATTAGTTTGAATAAAACAATTTTTATTTTATTGTATAAAAATTGTTTTATTAATAATTGTTTTATTTATGTTACCATTTTTTTAATAATTTGATTTTAATAAACATCTTATTAAAATCAAATTATTAAAAAAATGGTAACAATTTTACCTATACTTACTTTGAATTATTATTCAAATAAAAGAGTAGCTGCAAAAACCGCGCACAATCCCGACCAAACATGTAGCTGAAGTTCCAAACGTTTGAATTCCAAAAGTAGAAAAGGCTGCTCTACTACTTTCTTATATACAAAAAATCGAAATAATGAAAGATATATTGAATAATAAACCTTAATTACGATTAATAAGACATATCATTGTAACATATTGTTATTATTGCATTAGAAAAAAAAATATAGTGATTATCTAAATAATAAAAAGGGAACAATTTAATCAGATTACATTTATAAAAAACAACAAAAATAATGGCTTTTTGGCAAATTTAAGTTGTCTGGCCCCTTGAAACTTTTTGAAAAATTTCTGGAAAATCAACTAAAGAGTGCCGAATGATTTTCGAAAATATTTATCATCCGGCAACTACCCCTTCTATTGTTTATTTATAAAAAACAACAAAAATAATGGTTTTTTAGCAAAATTAAGTTCTCTGGCCCCTTGAAACTTTGTAAAAAATTTCTGATAAATCAACTAAAGAGTGCCGAACTGCCGAATGATTTTCGAAAACATTTATCATCCGGAAACTACCACTTCTATTGCTTATTTTATAAAAAACAACAAAAATAATGGTTTTTAGCAAAATTAAGTGCTCTGGCCCCTTGAAACCATGTGAAAAAATTCTGAAAAATCAACTACATAGACCCGAACAATTTTAGAAAAAAATTTTCATGCGGAAACGACCCCTTCTATTGTTTATTTATAAAAAATAACGGCTTTTTGGCAAAACTAAGTGCTCTGGTCCCTTGAAACTTTGTAAAAAAATTCTGATAAATAAACTAAAGAGTGTCGAATGATTTTCGAAAACATTTATCATCCGGAAACTACCCCTTCTATTGCTTATTTATAAAAAAAACAACAAAAATAATGGCTTTTTGGCAAAATTAAGTTCTCTGGCCCCTTGAAACTTTGTAAAAAATTTCTGGAAAATCAACTACAGAGTGCCAAATAATTTTCGAAAACATTTATCATCCGGAAACTACCCCTTCTATTGTTTATTTATAAAATATAACAAAAGTAATGGCTTTTTGGTGCTCTGGCCCCTTGAAACTTTGTTAAAAATTTCTGATAAATCAACTAAAAAGTGCCGAATGAATTTCGAAAATATTTATCGTCCGGAAATTACCCCTTCTATCATTTATTTATAAAAATAATGGTTTTTTAGCTAAATTAAGTACACTGGCTCCTTGAAACCTACTACCCTACTACAAAGTTTCAATGGGCCAGAGCACTTCGTTTTGCCAAAAAGCCATTATTTTTGTTGTTTTTAACAACAGATGAACTCGCACTGATACCACTTTTTTATGCCCGCGCGCTGCTTTCGCATTGGTACCATCCTCTCTTTTGCACAAAGAAAGACGTTGTGAGATAGAAAAGGATGGTAATAGTGCAATAATTCGATTCAAATAGGTGTAACGTTGACACCGCTTAAAGTATGACAATGCAAATTGGGGTAAGGGACAACTATTTCAAAACTCGTGCAATCCATTTAAAGTATGGATGATATTTATTTTTTGAGACAACAAAGACATTAGTGTAAGGCCAGTTTTATTATTGTTTCTTAAAAAATAAACCATATAATGGTAATTCGTTGATTGGGAAGACCCTTACCTTATTTGAAGTGGATTGGCGGCGATAGTTACACCATTTCAAGTTCCTATATTGCATAATTTTTCAGATACATTGTTATTATGGGGCTGATTCTAAATTTGGATCCAAAAATCATTAGAGTAAGGGACATTTTTTTTAAGCTAGAATTTTTTTATATTCACCATTCGATAGAGCGAAAAATTAACGGCTTTTTGGCAAAACTAAGTGCTCTGGTCCCTTGAAACTTTGTAAAAAAATTCTGATAAATAAACTAAAGAGTGTCGAATGATTTTCGAAAACATTTATCATCCGGAAACTACCCCTTCTATTGCTTATTTATAAAAAAAACAACAAAAATAATGGCTTTTTGGCAAAATTAAGTTCTCTGGCCCCTTGAAACTTTGTAAAAAATTTCTGGAAAATCAACTACAGAGTGCCAAATAATTTTCGAAAACATTTATCATCCGGAAACTACCCCTTCTATTGTTTATTTATAAAATATAACAAAAGTAATGGCTTTTTGGTGCTCTGGCCCCTTGAAACTTTGTTAAAAATTTCTGATAAATCAACTAAAAAGTGCCGAATGAATTTCGAAAATATTTATCGTCCGGAAATTACCCCTTCTATCATTTATTTATAAAAATAATGGTTTTTTAGCTAAATTAAGTACACTGGCTCCTTGAAACCTACTACCCTACTACAAAGTTTCAATGGGCCAGAGCACTTCGTTTTGCCAAAAAGCCATTATTTTTGTTGTTTTTAACAACAGATGAACTCGCACTGATACCACTTTTTTATGCCCGCGCGCTGCTTTCGCATTGGTACCATCCTCTCTTTTGCACAAAGAAAGACGTTGTGAGATAGAAAAGGATGGTAATAGTGCAATAATTCGATTCAAATAGGTGTAACGTTGACACTGCTTAAAGTATGACAATGCAAATTGGGGTAAGGGACAACTATTTCAAAACTCGTGCAATCCATTTAAAGTATGGATGATATTTATTTTCTGAGACAACAAAGACATTAGTGTAAGGCCAGTTTTATTATTGTTTCTTAAAAAATAAACCATATAATGGTAATTCGTTGATTGGGAAGACCCTTACCTTATTTGAAGTGGATTGGCGGCGATAGTTACACCATTTCAAGTTCCTATATTGCATAATTTTTCAGATACATTGTTATTATGGGGCTGATTCTAAATTTGGATCCAAAAATCATTAGAGTAAGGGACATTTTTTTTAAGCTAGAATTTTTTTATATTCACCATTCGATAGAGCGAAAAATTCTGAACAAAACTGTATACTCAACTCATTTTGGGTATTTTGTCCCTTACAGCAATTGAACCTACGGTCGACGATATATAATTTTTATATTTTGTAAAGGCCGCTTAATTAATTGTAAAAATTAAAGCAGGCGCCAGGATCATGTTCTCTAAATGAATTGACAAAAAATGGCTTTTATCAAAGCTACTGAAGGTAAAGTAAATCTGTCTAGTAATTTTTACCATGCCTTCCGTGTGCGTGTGTGTGGTGTTTGTCATCTGTCTGTGATAAAGAAACGAAAATTGAAGAGTTATGGCTGTTCACATTGTGAGTAATTATAATTATAAATATTATCAACATCGTAAACAATGTGTAGTTAGAAATCAATCAATAACTTGTACGCCATCTAGTGGCCAGATTGTAATATTTTGCCTATAGCGACTGTTGCGAGCGAGTGAAATATGAACTAACTCTGAACTCTGTTGTGCCAATAATGTTAATAGATGGCTCTTATACGTCTTATCATATTTTACACGAAACTGATAATATGAAAATGAAAAAGTTGCGATTTTGTGAAGGATTACCAATACTTTGAGTATATAATTTATAATATAAGAAAAAAATGGTGCTATTAAAAAACATTTCATTTTAATTGCTAATAGCAAAAACTTACAATTATGAAATAAGAATATTAGTAAGAACTAAAACGAATCAGTCGGTAGGCACAACTTGTGACAGGCGATACGGTAGGTAGGTACTTAGTTTTTTTTTTTAAGTATGTTGGCTTGCCCTAAGTTTAACCACTAGGCACGCCACTGTGTGAGTGAGTGGCCTCTGTCTGATTTCTCCTTGTTTTTAAGTTCGGTATATGTCCTTGTCACAGGAGGAATGGTAGTCCTCAGTTATCTGGGCGTGTTTGCTGTGTGTCTTTCTGAAGCTGCATTATCTGAGTTAGACAATAGGTAGAATATATTTTAATGAAGTGTCACAATTACTTTATTTAATGTAGGGCTTTGATTCTGTTGAATGCAACAATAATACTTACTTTTAAGATCATGGAGGCTTTGAAGGAGGTATGTTTCTGTATTCCTTGGGTAGGTATTTCGGAAAAAGCATGGTTGTTGTGTGCCAACACCATGCACGCCGTTTTGCAGATGGCCGCCATCGCGATCCCAATTCCCCATGGTGCATTCGATCTAAGCAATTATGGTGTATCAATGCTGATTTCTTTGATAAATTCATTATGGAGTAACAATTACGTTATAATTACTAATTAGCAAGTAAATAAGAATAAGAAAACACACCACACTGTACACAGCATCTATTTCTGTTTTTTTTTTTTTTTTTTTTTAGTTTATATATTATTTACTTTTATTTATTTATTTTTTTGAATTTATTATAAGTTACGCTTAAATACAGAATTATATTTATCTTTATTTTATTTATAAGCACACACTATGTTCATCTAGATCACACTTATTTCTGCGAAAAACTAGACTTACCCGATGTATTATGTCACACGGTGGGACGTCATTACGTCATTCTAGAGGTAGTTGCTGAAAATCAGCGCTGTTGACGATAGGTTCGGCCGAAGTCACAGCATTTTGCTGAGCAACGACCTGTTCTTGCACAGATGCGACGCACGCATGGCACATATGTAGGACGCACGGCTTGTTATACTTATTATTATTTTATTGTTACTGTTTGTTACAAAAGTAGTTTTTTTTCAGTGTGTTTTGATTGTTATTGTTTAGTTGTCATCTGCCGGTGTCGCGGGCGCATAGTTGATTAATGTATGTGTTGTCTTTGGTCCCTGGACCTGACATCAAGCGCTTGAGTACGAGGCTTTTGGCTACATTGTATATTTTATGTCTTTTTTATTTTTTATTATTATTTTGTTTTTTATTTGTAGCGTGCGTTTTGTTTGTGCAGAATAAACGTTTTTTCTTTCTTCTTTTTTTCTTTCTTTCTAAGAGATAGACATATACCATCGCGGACTTTTTTGTAGAATGTTTTAAGGTGTACAATACTGTAGTACATTATTTTGATCTATCTCGAATGGTTCAGCCAGCGTTTACAATGTAAGCGCAAAAAATGTGTTTATTTACGACATCACATTAGAAACCTCTAAAATTATCAGTGTTTCTCTACTATATTATGCATGTATTATACATATAAACCTTCCTCTTGAATCACTCTATCTATTAAAAAAACCGCATCAAAATCCGTTGCGGAATTTTAAAGATCTAAGCATATATAGGGACAGACAGACAGGGAAGCGACTTTGTTTTATACTATGGAGTGATGAAGACAGAATAACTAACGCTAGCTCATGTAAACCACGCATAATGGATTTTCAAAAAAGACTGTGAAGACCATTTTCATCGTTTCTTTTCGAAAGATAAAAGGGTCTGCTAGTGCTAACCATAGAATACAGGTAGTCTAGTCCAGTCAAAGTCCAGATACTTAAGCAGATGGCAAATCTACAGAAAAATAATAGGTACAGACGCCAGCACATCAAGCTACCCGAAACTGGCAAATTTTTCCAATCAACTTTGAAACTTATGATTTAGCTATAAAGTTGAAAATCTATTAAAGAAATTTGACAGATTGTAGTAGCTCGATGTGCTGGCGTCTGTATATTGGACCTATTTAAAAAAAAATGGCGTAGTTTATGAATAAAAACTACGGTATACTTCAGTTGTATAGCGCGTCTGATTTTAAAACTACCTCGATTCTGAAAATGATTGAAAGTCTGCCATTGATTTAAATGTGACTGTGTGCCATTAATGAACGAACTCTCAAACAACAACTCGTATTCATGAATTAACAAATGGAAACTTTCTTACGTTACCATTGCTTTTGTATTTAACCTTATTGTACGGAATTTTAATTAAAAAATGCACCTTTATAACTGTCGAGTTTTTTTCATTGTTAAACTGAAATTAGCTTAGCTTTTGAAACAGATGAACAATAAGAATCTGTAGTACGAAGGTACCTTTGTGCCTTAGGGTGCGTTTCCACAGAAGCGGAGCTGGGCGAAGCGGAGCAGAGACGTGCAGGAATCGACTAATCACAATGGTTGAAATCCTCATCGCGTCACTCGTCTCGTCTGTGATTGGACGATTCCTACACGTCTCCGCTCCGCTCCGCCCAGCTCCGCTTCTGTGGAAACGCACCCTTAGGCCCAGACTCCACTAAAGAGAGAGATCGACGGATATGTGCGAAGAGTAGAGGAGAGGAGATGCGTAGTAGCAAGGGTGTATCCACCGATGGTGATTGGAGTTGCGTTATGCTCGTGAACGGGCGCTGCTTGTGGTGACTGGTCGTCTTGCTGACCATGGTTTTATCATTGTTATCATTATTAATAACTTGTTTATTTAGTTTCCTTATGGTCCTAGTTTATCATCTGTGACTTCAAGCGACAGCTATGTAAACTGAACCCAGCATTGCATAAATATGTTAGCGGTCACGCCCTTTATACCTGGAGGCTTTTATTTAATTTCCATTTATTAATTTTTGCTTGAGTACGTATAGTTTTTTATTGTATTTCTTGGTATATTGGCGTTGCTAGCTGACATATGGCAAATAATTTAATTTAGCGTTCTGTGTCTTGTAATGTTAATTGCTTTGCATACCTTGTATTGTATTCAGTCAAGTATATTTTCTAACTGAACAGACAGCTGTGCTGCTGGGGAGTTTGTTGCGCCACTTCTTCTTCCCAGCGAAAGCACTAGGAAGTGGTGAAGGGCGGGCGTTTTGGGGGACTGTCTTTTGTAATTATGACGTTCGAAAAGTGCTGATTCTCAGCCTAGTTTGAATTTTTTTTTGTACTGGCTAAACCGGAGCAGGAGGTGTACTCTCTATGTCCGTCAACAAAGATACGGGCCAGTCTAGAAGTAGTTAATCCGTCAAAACAACTACCAAACTAAATTTTTCGGACGGGCATATACTTTTTGGGATTATAGGCAACTGTCAAAAATCGCGTTATCATTCATTCATAGTTCGGGCCCCGCACTAATCTTATGTCCACAAGTGATACGGAGATGCGGAGTTGCAAACGCCCGTAACTTCGGCCGAAGCTACAGACTTCGTGCTTAGCGAGTAGACCACCAGAGATGTGTACTAGCTGGAGCGGAGCTGAGCTGCGTGCGGGGAACATTGCATGCCTGGGTTGTGCGACCTGGGGGAACTGGCGCTGCTGCTCGCCGCACGACATCATTCGGTTCCGAGGGGTTACCAATTTGAAATTTATTAGAGACATCACCTATCCTTTCTGCTCAACCGTTCCCACTGATGCTAATCAAAGTGAAGATAATTATGTATGTGGCGCCATCTACATCGCCACATGTGAACTACGCATTTATCTGGCGTCACGCAAAATCCTGCATCGTGCAAGCAGAGTTTGCTGCGAAACTAGCATATATACAACGTTCCGACACAGTTACCAACCAGAACAACACCTGTCTGGTCGGAGGACCCTTTTCTACGGAGGATGAGTGAACATTACACCTTGTTCCTAATACCTCTATATGCAGATAACAAAATCCTATCGGTTGTTTCTTATCCTCTCCTCTCGTCTCGTCTCCGCTTTGATGGCGTCCGGGCCTTAAAGCCTAATTGATTCATTTGTTAATTTTGAGACTTGTTTCAACAGGCAAATATGGTGCGATGAGTTTTATAAAAAAGTTCGGCTTTGTAGAACGTGGTCCGGGATGTCACTAATTACAATCCATTCAAAGTTATTTTGACATCCATATCTCTAATTTTGCATCACTGTCCAAATCACAGTGATCTTTATTCTCATTCAAATAAGGTTGTTATTGGGTTGATGCCACTGACAAAGTCATTGTGATTTATATTCTCGTTACAATAAGGTTGATGTCAGGTTGCTGCTGTCAGACGTAAAATAAATGTGAACGGGCTGTACATATGTGACCGTCTCTTTCAAAATCTCGATATGTCATTATAATAAAAGTTTATTCAAATATGGGCTGATTTATGTATGTAAATAACGCAATGAATGTGGTTGAACTGTCAAAAAGCCTTTCCTACTGTTACTGTGTCAGGCAATTACCCAGCTGATTAATACCACATCATAAGTAGGCCGAACTCGTGCAAAACCGGGGCGGGTACAGACAGCCTCAACAAGAATAAACCAGCAAAAATTCATTTTACTGTCTAGGTACAGACCCGAAACTGTCAAATTTTTCCAATCACCTTTGTACCTAATGGTTTAGCTATAAAGTTGAAAATCTATTATTGCAAATTGACAGATTGTAGTAGCTTGATGTGCTGGCGTCTGTACAATGTTTGTTACAAAATATTGTATCAATGTGTAGCCACAAAACTTATTCCATACTAGCTTCCGCCTGCGGCTTGACCTGCGTGGTATGTTGATAAAAAGTAGCCTATGTTCTTCCACATGGCTTTTTTTTAGTGTACTGTTTACACTTTCATAATATGCATTTAGTAAAAAACTGCTATTTTGTCATTACAAACAAACATTCAATTTTATTTAATTATAAAATAAATAATAACAATAATTTACTTATTGACACCAAAAATATTAACATTATAACAACTGTATTGCTTTAATATAAATTTGTAGGCTATAATAAAAATAACCCAACATGGGAGCATCTGTAGCCGAACTAGGTGAAGAATCTGCTCGGCATTCAGCGCCACTCTGCTATTAGACTGGAAAAAAGTCAACCAACATTTACAGTTGTGTTAAATCTTCCCGAAAATACATTAATATACAGTATTATATTATATTATGTATGTATTATATTATTATTTAACAAAACAGAATATATGTTTTGTTATATGTTTATATGTGTAGATTGGGTACTTAATTACCGGCCATGTCCTAAAATAAAAAAAACGAATACTGCAGTGCTATTCTGTAAAAATCTCACCGTGAGAACTTAGGTGAAGTGAGCGGGAAGTGAGCTCTGTCATTCCCTAATGGTAGAGATTGACACTATTAAGTGCTCACTTCACTTATGATTTCACGGTGAGATTTTTACAGAATCTACCGGCTGGTGACATCTACCAATCCAAACTGGGCCCGCGTGGTGCATTACGGCCTACTCCCGCTCAAAAAGAGAGGAAACCTGTGTCCCAGCAGTGGGCACATTATTCGCTGATTATGAATATGGGTACATAATTGTAGCTACACATTGATACAATATCATGGAACACAGTTTGTAGAGGCTGAGTGTACGCTAGCACACAAATATCTATTTTTCAAAGACATCGAGCACATCAAAATAAATATAAGAAATAATAGATTTTTCGGATCATTGATCGCAATATTGTCTAGAACCGTCTGAAGGAATCCTGCTCCCTTATATTGTCGGCAAACAAGCCTGTTTGTTTCAACGTTGACGATCTGATCCCTTAAGCTTTGCTCGAGAAGATCCCAAGTAAATAAAATATTTAATTTATGTACGTACATATTTTGTATACCGGGAGGCGTGTGTCTGGCACGAAAAAGATTTAAGGCTCGCAAAGACAGGCGCCAGGCGACGGCGCGACGCGATTCTGCGATATACATATATCCGTAGAATAATTTCTATGGAAACGCGCGTGACAATTCACACAGGGGCCACCTGTCGCGCCGCAACATGGTTGCGCCGTGACTCCAATAGGAACCTTTTGTATGGCGACGCGGCGATATCGCGGCGATATTCGCGCAGCGGCTGCGATTCGCGTCGCTCCAGTGTGAAAGGTGTTGCGGCGCGATAATATCGCAGAATCGCCCCGCTTCACGTCGCGTGACAAGTCGCGCCAGTCTGCACGAGCCTTTAACGTTGCGTCGTCGGGGACTCACACGACAACGCAATGTTAAATCTCGGCTGAACCTAACATCGTGAGGAAACCGGAATATCGTAGACCCAAAAATTCAAACGCATGTGACATCCACCAACACACTGGGCCCGCCTCATGGATTATTTTCCACGCCCGTCTCACCGGAGGCCTGTATCCCAGACGTGCGATTCTGTACCATCTCACCGTGAAAACTTGGGTGAAGTGAGCATGGAGTGAGTCGTCAATAGTGTCAATCTCTAACTTCAGCATAACTCACAGCTCACTCCAAGGTCACTTCACCTTAGTTATCACGGTGAGATTTTTCCAGAATCGACCGGCAGGTCTGGGAACATTGTAGGCTGAATTTGATTTGCTATTTATAATATACCTATAATAATAAAGAAAAAAAGAAAAATATTATATGAGACACGCGCAGGAAATACAAGCAGTAAAAATAGGAAGAGAGGGAGGGGGAAAATGAAAGCCTAATTGATATTTTTTTTTGTCTACTTTATACGGAGATTATGTCCCGCCTTTTTTTCCCGTTAAAATTGAAGGTCCCTACTAATATGTACTTGTATCATTTGCATTTAAATTACATTTTCATGCCCCAATCACCGTGATTGGACCATTCATGGTATTTTTATTGAAATAAGGAAGCCACAAAGTGTTATGGACTTTAATTTGAAAGCATTACAGTTTAATTTTATATGGTAACCAAGGTGCTAATCATGCGAGTCTGTGGAATCCATTTAGATTTGTTCTTATTTTCTTTTCCTCAATTTGATATCATCAGCTGCCTGCCTTTTCCCAACTGTGTTGGGATCGGCTTCCAGTCTAACCGGATGCAGCTGAATTAGCAGTATTTTAATTATTTTACATGGAGCGACTGCTTGTCTGACTTTCACACCTTAATTAATGTAGGAACAGAATCATTAATTGGCACAGAGGGGTCTCGATACGTAAAGATGGTCACCCATCGACAGACCAACGGTGGCAAGCGTAGCTTAACCTGATCGATCGACCTGTGCGACTGTTATTATCTAGCCACGGGCCCTTGAAGCTACTTTAATATATATTAATTATAAAATTATTGATACCGATCACGTCTATGAACGTTCACCAGCTAATTCATTAATTCCAGGCTTTACTTGCGCTAACGAAGGCCCTTCCTGTCTTGAGTCTCATTATACGGGCCCTATTTGTTGAATTAAGTGCCAGTTGTCTTAATTTTCACAAGGGGCTACAAAGGGAAATGCCCATTTGATAAAGAGGTTTTGGCCAAGTGACGCCCACGAAAGAAACAAATTATAGGCGTTAGGGTCCACAACATAGATAAAGAAACAAACACTATTTTTTACATAGAACTCGGTTGGACTTTTATAAATCATATATAAAAATTCAAGGTTAAAAAAGACATACTTACAGGTTTCTGAGTTTTATTCGTTCTCATTTAAATAAATGACAAGCACGTCATCTAGGAATTAGGCTGGGGGATTTATATTTGATTGAAACCTTGCCCAGCCCCAGAAACACACAATTGTCATCACGTGGGCACAACACCCTACTGTCCTCCGACCAGATATACAATTGCAAGAATATTGTCGTATTGCTTCTAATCCTGTTTCGCCATTCTTAACAATTATATAAGTCATCTCATCGTAATCACATCACATCACATCGTAATCAAAGTCGTCGGAATGTCAAATAGAAAAACTTAGTAAATGAAAATCACAAGTCGCAAGAAAACAGCACCAAACTAAATGTGAAATGTCAATGTCAATCTGTTGTCAATTACGATTATTATTGACGTAGGGGTGAGGTTATAAAATCGATTTATCGAAAAATCGATATAAAAAAAAAAACTGGAAACACGGAATAGGTTAAATAGATCGTATCTATTTATAAGGCCAAATATGGATACACATTTTTTTGCCTCTAAAGAAAATAACAAAAGCGAAACAATACGTAATAAAAGTTGATTTTCCAAAAATCGTTTTTTGGTACGTAACCGGTTTTAGTGTCTCGATTTTTTTCCGTAAAAGTTGTCATCCCTACTTTGACAGGACCAACGACCGGAAGTGTTAAATAAGGCAATAAACGATTGAGTTTCTTGATTAAATCAGCTTTTAATCCCGGAGATTTCATGACAAATAAGTAATAGCAATATTTTAGTTACTAAATGGGCATTTTTTTTGCATTTATCACATTGCTGGGCAAAACATGGCCAAGAATGGGCGTTTCCCTTTACTGGAATAATAGAGGTGGAAAAAATATTTACGCACGATTTTTTCTGCAGTTTTCCTGTTACGCCAGAAAAATATGGTAGCAAGTTATTCTGGGTATTTTTCCTTAAGCATAATGATTTTCTAAGGAATACGAATGGACAACGCTGTTTAATGAAATTGCAGACAAACGATTATAAGCAGCAGTATCATTTTGAAAAAAAAAATTAGAACTTGGCTAAATAATAAGCTCATCCTCGAACAAGTGATAGGAGGCCTTGGACAGAACTAATGTAAAAAAAAAAAATGTGTTCCATGTTCAAATCCTTGTTTGTTTCTACAGTCCGGCCATCGAGAGAATACGTTCCTGACAGCTGTCAGTGCGACAATTCTAGTAGCTAATAAAAATCAAATTCACAAGACACGTATTCGTTTGTATACTTATACAGCCGGTTGATTCTGGAAAAATCTCACCGTGATAACCAAGGTGAAGTGAGCTTAGAGTGAGCTGTGAGTCATGCTGATGCTAGGTATTGACACTATTGACGACTCACTCCACGCTCACTTCACCCAAGTTTTCTCGGTGAGATGGTTACAGAATCTGTGTGAATTAAGTTGATTTCAGAATGACTTTTATTTTTCCAAAAATACATACAATTGATTACATGTTTGGATAATTATATTGTGTAGGATACTTAGGTAATACGGGCTGGTGTCCGCAACTCCACGTCAATGCGCGTATTTTGCGTACGGGTGTAGGATACTTAATCCGTTATCTAGGTATGACCATCACATAAGTATTTGTTAATACCATTTTTAATTTCTTTATACTTCTTTTCGCATTCATGGCTTTCTCTAGAGAGACAGTCTTATGGTGTACCTTCCTTAGCCCCATCGTAATACGCCCAAGGGAATACTGTAGCTCATTCTTAGAGTACGCAAGGTTAGCTCAGACGAAACTCAGGTAATAAATTATTTGTACACTAAATTATAACTTCCTTTTCGCATGCAAAACTCACCAAAAACTACGGATAACAATTCAAGGAGCTCCTTAGAGAGATTTCCCTTTTTTAACCGACTTCAAAAAAGGAAGAGGTTCTTAATTTGGATGTTTATATGTACAACATTATTTTTAATATATTGGAAACCTGAATATAGTTTTTTCAGAATAAATAACTGAATCGATTGCAGTAAATACACCGTGTAATATTTTGTGGCAAAAATATTCAAAAAAGGTTACAAGTTGGACACCGAGCGACACTAATAAAATCTCCAAAACAAAATCGGTACTGAAAAAGCTCAATTATCAAAATATGCGATACACTTTATTTGTAATTGATTTATGCAGTGGGTTTTTCATAAAACTCTATTTTCCAATGGACTTTTCGTATTTTTTTTACGCGCGTCTCAGTTCGGAACGGTGTTTTTATTTTTTTATTGTATTTCTTGGTATATTGGCGTTGCTAGCTGACATATGGCAAATAATTTAATTTTGTGTCCTGTGTCTTGTAATGTTAATTACTTTGCATACCTTGTATTGTATTCAGTCAAGTATTTTCTAACTGAACAGACAGCTGTGCTGCTGGGGAGTTTGTTGCGCCACTTCTTCTTCCGAGCGAAAGCACTAGGAAGTGGTGAAGGGCGGGCGTTTTGGGGGACTGTCTTTTGTAATTTTGACGTTCGTAAAGTGCTGATTCTCAGCCTAGTTTGAATAAATGACTTTTGATTTGATTTGATATGATTTGTTTGTCTGCATGTGAACTAGTTTTTGTGCGTGTAGACTAGCGCCTAACAGCTCATCACTGATACCAGCTCTGTCGGACACAATGACAGGTGAGACAGTGTGCTTTTTGGCCATGAGTGCCCCACCAGTGAGTTCGGGCTCGCGACTAGTTCCACCTTAATAGACGCGTTTCGAGTAGGTATTTTGTGATTACAGTTCTATTCCATTTATTTAACCTCTGACAGCACAGCTTCCTTACAACAACCTTATTGTAAAGATGTTATAGATCACTATGATTTTGACAGTGATTCAAAACAATCCATCATGATTATAATCAAAGAAATGAATGACGTTTCATTCTTGACAGTTATTCCAGAATATGAGGTCCTTGACATTTGTTAATGTCAACTAAGTGTCAATTGAAAGTGTATTGAATACCAAAAATAAAAATAAACTTTTTATTTTTAAACAATTCCCAATTTAAATGTGTTTCTCGAAACAAAATCCCGTAACTTTTGATTACAAACTTCATTTCTGACGTAGGTTCGTTAGTTACCCGTTTTGAGGTTAAACCGGGGTTCAGCAAAGAGATTACCCGTTTGTTTATTGACTCAGATGTCGTAGGGATTAAGAGTATTGTTTGATCTTCATTAGCTGGCTTAAGTAGGCTTGGAGATAAAACTTTAATAGGTACTCGTAGTTACAAATAATAAAGGGTAACGTAAGGGGAGTATACAAAAGGAAAACTAATGGCAAAAGTGAAGGATTTGAGGAGTTATAGCAGATAAAATGACATGAGCAGGTGAACTGTAACTGAAAGTAGTTTGATATTGAAGAAAGATATCAAAACAAAATTGTTGATTTTTTTACACCATAAATGGCAAAACTAACTAATAACTAACATATTTTTATTAATAAATAAAAAAATATAATTTAATATAATATAAATATTATATAATTATAAAAAAAATATGTATTTAGATACTTTTAGAATTTTATTAGTTTTGGATGAATTTAATGTAAAGGATTAAGTCAGAAAAATAAGTGAATTATTAAGAAATAATAAATAAAAAAAACTTGTTGCTGATACAATGGTGCGGCAACTTCTTTTTCTCGTGAATACTTCGAGTCTTTATGTTAATCAAATTTTGAATAATCATTTCTAAGGCGCATGTAAGGGACTTGATTAATAATTTCTTAAACCAGCCGGTGGATTCTGTAAAAAATCTCACCGTAAAATCATAAGGGAAGTGAGCACTTAACAGTGTTAATCCCTAGCATTAGGACAGCTCACTTCCCGCTCACTTCACCTAAGTTCTCACGGTGAGATTTTCACAGAATAGCACTGCAGGTGTCCATGTATTTAACAAAAATCTTTGGATTCTATACACGAGCAGAAGTAAAAGATCTGTATTGTAACCCACGGCCTGCTTCTTTCACCTTTAATTTAACAGTCAATCACGAGGTCTACTCGACCCCCAAATTTAAAGGTTTTCTTAAAATTAATGTACCATTATTAGACACGGGTTTCCGGATGAGGTGGCTTTTATTGCTAGGGGGGTAACAAATACCCCCAGCTTCCTTGTTTACTGAGAGCGAAGGGTTGAATTGGGTTAAATGTATGGGTTCTAACTCTAAGAGGTATGTTTGGTGTCGTACGACCTACTTAAAAATTAGAATGTTTCATGATGTTTGTCTCTGTTGAAGCCATTTTTGTGTCGCGTGGGCGGCGGAAAAAAACTGTTAGTTACCATCCGTTTTATAACTGCATAATCAAACATCTACAGTGGGTAATAAGTGCATAGTAGTAAGTGCATTTGTAGCAGCCGCGGTTGAACTGAAACTCAAAGCATTTATTTCAATTAAACCACTTTTTAATTGACAAGAGTCGGTCAGTTAGTCAGAAAGTTTAAGCTAGAAATAGCTTAAAACGATCATGAAACGCTCAAGCAAAAAACTTACACGAGAACCAGCCGTTCAATTCTGTAAAAATCTCACCGTGAAATCATAAGTGAAGTGAGCTTGAAGTGAGCAGTTTCAATAGTGTTAATCCCTAATGACAGCTTACTCCACGCTCACTTCACCCAAGTTTTCACGGTGACATGGTTACAGCCGGTCGATTCTGTTAAAATCTTACCGTGAGAAGCTAGTTGAAGTGAGCTGTCCTTCCATCTGATGCTGATTGACAGTAACGACAACTCACTTTAAGCTCACTTCACCCGAGTTATCACGGTGAGATTTTTACAGAATAGCACTACAGAATCGCACGGCAACAGTACAAAGTTTTTAAAAATCCCGTTCCGAAAATTCACCGTCCTACTCTCATATTTTTATGACCCCGAGTGCTATGAAGCTTTGCCGTTTAGTAAGTCACCGTGCGAAGTCAGGTCGGATCGCTAGTCTAAGCTAATATTATAAAGAGAAAAAGTGATTTTTTGTATGTTTGTTTGTTACTCTTTCACGCTAAAATAGCTGGATGGATTTGGATGTTTGGCACATGTATAGACAATGACCTGGATTAGGCGATAGTACTCTTACGCGGGCGAAACCGAATAACCATGAGCAACTGATTCTATTACAAAAATTCTTTCACTGTTAGAAAGTACCTACACTGTTGCCGAGTATGCATAATCAATTTTATTTCATAGTCTTACCTTTCAGAGTTTCCAGTTAACCTAAAAAAAGTTATCTCTGGGTGCGTTATTTCATGCAACCAAAAACAGCACAATATATCCTACTCGTCATATTAAATATGTACTTGAACTTACTTACTTTTTTAGTGCAAAAATCGCGCGGTTATTGTTAAAAAAACAACACACAGTTCGTTCGTCACTGCGGCACAGTCGCGACTGTCTACATGCCGAGCGCATGCCGAGATCGAGGCGTGTAGGCATAGCTCGCGCTTCGTCCGTTTGTATGAAGTTGGAATACTGTATAGATAATATTACTGTGACTGAAGTCAATGGCAGAAGTTATTGTACAGTATATGTAATTGATTGTTAATTTCTTTCTTCTTTATTCACAGACAAGCAAGTCCAATGGATGTTGAACCGAGACCTGTCGCTTGCCTTCTTGGAAGCCACGGAGCACCTGGCCAAATTGTGCGAACTGCCGCCCAGAATCATGGCCAGCCCTGTCTATGTAAGTATCTCGTCTTACAGTATTATTATCTCACGAAACGACGCGTGTTTTACTTGTGGTAACTAAGTGTAAAAACACGCTGTGAATAAGTATTTTAGTTGGCAATAGAATTCAAGAAAATTCGCTTATTACACAGCCGAATGCTTCGATGACCTTTATTAATTCCGAAAGGACACGATGTGGCTTAAGGGTTATGCGGAATGATCACCATAGATTAACACTAAGGGTTTCAAAGGACGGGGTGATGATAAACTTCATGACATAACTTCAACGTCTCAGTTAAGCGCATAAATAAATAAAAAATAGCCTATAAATAATAAATAGATATACTTATAATAATAATAATATCATATTTGCCTCTAGGACGTTGGCGACGTTACAGGGTACATACACGTTTCTTAAGTTTTGCCTTAAATATGTTTATAGTTCTTTAAATCCTCCGGTAAATCATTAAACAGTTGTGCCCCCTCCACCAATAATGTTTTTTTGCTGTAATTAGTCCGTGTACGTGCAGTCATTAGTAGAAATTTGTTTTTACTTTTTATATATGTTTGATTGCACCGAATTCGTGGTGATTTTTTTAATGAGAATGCGGTTTAATGAGAAGGTGTAATACTTATGTTGTGTAAAGATGTGTGGGATTTAGTAGTTTAGTTTTTGGCATTATTGCACCAATCGCGTCTAATTTTTTGTTGGATATAAATAGTGATAGTGAAATAATACTTTGATAATTTTGTTTTTTTGTGTTTTTGGCTGATCCCGACACTTTGATTAGGTATTCAAGAATTTATTTTACAAGAGAGAGTTATATAATATGAAATAATAAGAGATATTTATAATTACACGTACTTTTTTCGGGATACATTTTGTAACTTTTTTTCACTGTTATAATACTGACTATAGATTTATTTTTTTGTTTCAGTTTAACAAACCCATCTACGGTTTGGACGTGCCCAACTTCACAGACTTTGCGGGACCTGGTGTTATTCTTACGTAAGTATTACCATAATAAATAAAAAAAAGATTATTTATTACATTCAGTTGTACAAAAACACTTATCTAAACTCTATGCAGCGTTACAACTAAGGGAAAGAGTGTTTTCGATGAACTCTGACACCCAAAGTAAGATTTAACTTGTGTTTATGGTGCCAGCGTCTTTAAAAGTTCACTTCGCAGCACTTTTGAGCCGTAAAACAGATTCAACGGTAACGTTAATCACGCTCACGCTCACGCGCATTATTTTGTCACAAAGTTAGGTACTTATATTGGTTATTAGGTTTTACAAGCCAGAAAAAAAGTGTTTTATCAAATGTTCAAAGATAAGACTTATTAAAAATATTTTATTAAAAAAATAGTGTCATGATAAAAAAATCGTAAAACAGAATGTAAATTTTTTTTCCTCGCATCATTCTCAATATTTTGAGCGTAAACTATTATACTTTATGTTATTATAGGGATTAGATTATAAGGGAATTTAATCCACTAACTAAATACCTAAAAGTTACTGCGATAAGCCGTGCATTTATTTTTTAATTTCATTAAAACTGCTGAATTATTTTTGTTTTGATGGTCATTCGATCCAACTAATATAAAATGCATTACTGTTTTGAACTTTATTTGTTGCAGCGATGCGCTGTTGTCAATTACATAAAAGTTTGCTTCTTACCGCGATTTAACCTTTTACTACTAATAAAATTATAACGAGTGGCGATGAGGTTATCACATTAATACCAGTTGATTTAATGTGTGCTAAAGTAATAAAATAAACAGTTATAGATTTTCTTTTGACGGCCTTACATCAATGTTTTAGTCATAGTCAAGTGCCCACTCCTGTCACTCACGCCTTCTGTCGCTTCTGGCTATAGAAAGCGGGATTATACCTACAAATCACTTCTATTCATAATTTTGTCGACAGAATCGTCTTCTTCTTGGCTGTTGCTCTGACTTCCGGTTCCATGTTGGCTGAGAGGAACGAGGGTATTCTGGAGAGGTCACTGGTTTCAGGGATCACTGGTAAGTTTTATTAAATTACTTTTATTTTTCGTAACGTGTCGATGGCAATCTAAATAGAGTCAACCCAGAAACTGGCTACGAGTTTTACACCTTCACTAGTGTATATCAGTTCCTGTAACATGCTGCTGACAGGACACGCAACTCACGATATTAATTGTCCCATAGTTTTTGGAACAGGGCCACATTTACGTCTGCTTCGGCCAACATGCGTCACTGCTTAAAAACTTTCTGGATAAAAAGGTTATGTTGTTAGGCATGTTTTGGGGGCAGCAAAATCCTTGTACAGACGCCAGCACATCAAGCTACTACAATCTGTCAGATTTCTTTTATAGATTTTCAACTTTATCGCTAAAGCATAAGGCTCAAAGTTGATTGGGAAAATCTGACAGTTTCGGGTAGCTTGATGTGCTGGCGTCTGTACATAAATGGATATTACTACCATTTCTGTTTCTACCGCTAAACAGCATTTCTTAAGGTCAATTCTCGTAATTTAAAACGTTCAAAATCTAGTCGCAGTCTAAAATGTCAAAAACTTGTCAAAAATGTAGGAAAATTAGAGGTATTTTTGACAGATTGAGACTGAGATCAGACTATGAATGTTCTTAACATTACGAGAATTGCCCCTCTGATTCTCTTGTCCTACGATATATTAACTTATATTATGTATATTAACTATTAGTCCAGGTTTCCCCACGCTGCTATTCCTTCACCAATGTCAGTAATATCCAAGACGAACTGAAACTTAAATTTTTTTTTTAAATTGAAAAAAAAAAAATGTGATACTATGAAATGATGATACGTCGTACTTTGTGTTTTCATTCACCAAAATTAGTTATTTGTATTGAAGGAAAGTGAAATGTAAAGAGGATTCTGATCCGTAGGTGGTGTTTGTTTGAAAGGTAATTTATAAATGCCTCAGAAATCTTCCATTAATAGAATCTAATATTCTATAACCTAAAAATATTTTCTGAGAATATTTTCAGTAACAATGTGCTAGCTTTTATACATTTTTGTATTTACGTTTTCGTTTTAGATGTTGCTTTTACAAGCACTGGGTAGTAACGTCGTGTTAACTGTATTAAAGGAGCTTTTATAGCATTTTTTCCAAATATTTTTCCGAAGTTCTTGTATATTTTTAGCAGGTTTTTGCTAAAATTTGTCATGTAATTTTTTTAGGTAAAGCTGATTTGAAAAATATTAAATAGGGCAAAAAAAAAAAAAAAAAAACGTCAAAACACTCAATATCGTGAGAGCTGAAAAGAAAGAAGAACAGAGTTCGTTGAAGAACTTGGGGGAGGCCACATTGACTTTAAGTCAGCTTTTTGAAGAGAGAATAATAATAATAATATTCCACAACTTTCACACAACGCCATCTAGTCCCAAACTAAGCAGAGCTTGTGCTATGAGTACTAGAGAACTGATAAACATACATATATATTTCTAAATACATACATATTATAGATAAATTAGAATAAATGATAAATTATTATTATTAATGGTGTATGTATATTCGTAACTGGTGGCGTTCTGTAGTTTCTGCCTACCCCCAAGAGAAGAAGGCGTGAGCTTGTGTATGTAAGTGTAGTGAGATAATTAAACGAATAATGCTGACCAACTCCCAACCTATTCAAATGAGTTTGCAACTCGTTTAAGGAGTCAGTTTGACAACCAGTTACGGAACCCAATCTTAATCAGTGTTAAGAATCATGGCAGTTATAAGTGGCACAATTACGCGTTTGTGTAACTCTAATTAGATTTTCACCCCTTCCGGGGTATATTTTGAATTTGTAAAGGTACAATGGGAGTTTAGGTAGAAATTACTTGTGCTTATGACCACCCCTTTGTACTCGTGGTCGCAAGCTCTATTGCTAAACGCGAGCTCCTGGGTTCGATTTCCAAGTCTGGCAATGTTATTGGGATCCATAAGGAATTTCTTAGTTACAGCCCAGAGTCTGGAAGTTGGCGGTGTGACACCCCTGTGACTCGGAAAGCACGTTAAGCCGTTGATCCAGCATCTGATCTTTCCGGTCGTGTCGGAATGCCATCCCATCAGATTGTAAGAGTGTGGGAGGGGAGAGTGCACCTGTGTCTGCGCACACAATTGTGCATTCTTATATCACCCGCGCCGAAGGCTGGTCTCGGTTGAGATTGGCCGCCGTGATCGAAATACGGTCTGAGGACTATATTTTATTCTTAATATAACGTTAAAGCATGACATTCTATCAGCGATAACAATGATCGTAATGTCAAAAATGTATGGGAACAACACGACATTCTGTCAGCGATAACAATGATTGTAATGTCAAAAATGTATGGGAACAATTTATGACATTCAATCAGTAATAACAATTATCGTAATGTCAAAAATTTATGGGAACCACATGACATTCTATCAGCGATATCAATGATTGTAATGTCAAAAATTTATGGGAATAACATGACATTCTATCAGCGATAACAATGATCGTAATATCAAAAATGTATGGGAACAACATGACATTCTATCAGCGATATCAATGATTGTAATGTCAAAAATGTATGGGAACAACATGACATTCCATCAGCGATAACAATGATCGTAATGTCAAAAATGTATGGGAACAACATGACATTCTATCAGCGATATCAATGATTGTAATGTCAAAATTGTATGGGAACAACATGACATTCTATCAGCGATAACAATGATCGTAATGTCAAAAATGTATGGGAACAACATGACATTCTATCAGCGATATCAATGATTGTAATGTCAAAAATTTATGGGAACAACATGACATTGTATCAGCGATAACAATGATCGTAATGTCAAAAATGTATGGGAGACTGACATATGCTACGGATAAAGCTTATGTAAATCCTTTTGAAAGTCATCGTAGAAATACAAAACGCTTTGAAAGCGATTGTTTCTTGTAGTAAGCCTTCTGGCTTATGGAAAAAAGGCTTTAAAAATTGTTTGATTGCCATGTTTTGGCCTAATGGACGCAGTAATCAAGCATGTGACTAACATGGACTAAAATATGGAAAATACTGGGAAGGGACGTCCTAATAGGACGTATAGTGACCTTATTGGTGATGTTCTTCAGAAAAGTCAGGTGCGTAGTACTCGCAGCCGGCGTGCGTGTATGACCAGAGGGGCAATTCTCGTAATTTTAAGAACTCAGGCGTAGTCTGTCAAAAATACTACTTTCCTTACATTTTTGATATTTGTTTGTAGAGTATTAAGGATCGTAGCAGGTGGGGTTTTGTAGTTTCTGCCTACCACCATGGAATAAAGGCGTGAGTATACATATACTCACGCCGAAAATACTGGCCGGTGTAAAACCGAAAATACTGGTTAATCTCTTGTAGGTATATCTTCTTATTCAATACCTATCATACACGTGCAAACTCTCGACACATGTTCCTTCAAGGCCCACTCTAGATATCCCTGAACTGTTTTCCTAGAAATCGGTCCTTTTAAGAATATTCAAAACACTTGTAGCTTTTTTAGGAGTTTCTCTTCAAAGATGGTTAATTATAGGAAAACTTCTATGTATACAATCGTCTGTTTATCTATTTATTGAGTCCATAATTTCAAATTGCTGGACAAAGGCCTTTTTCACACACGTCTCTCCTCTGCCTTTGCGGGCCAGTCCTTTCGGTGGGAGCGCGAATCTGAATAAGTATCAACGTACGAAAAAAAACTATTTAAATCAAAAATGTCAAAAATGTCTTAATTTTTGAATTCTTGGTTAGTTCAAAAGAGTAAAAGTAAATGGACCTAGAATTTGTTGAAGCTATTAAACAATCCCAAAGTTGTGGTATGCAACAGACTTTTATTCATCTCATCTTTCAATTCATTCCACCTTCTTTATGGTTAAAAAACTTATCTTTCTATGCCATTAATTTCCAAGGTCGTCACAAGGGCCTTAATATATTTTTATTAGACCAAATTGTTACCTAAAATGTAGGTACTTCCAACTGCTGTACTGAATAGGCTATTATCCCTTTTAATGCTGTCATTAGTTTTGATATTACTGTAGGTGTTAAAAATATAGCTTGAAACCCTTTTTGTTAAGCTTTATCTTTTTTTTTAAATGCCCTGTACGTAGTCACTGAATAAAATTAAAAAATCGAAAAGAAAATCACAATGACGGAGAGTATAAGTGACTCTCGGCTTCATCACTTCAAAATTAGAACGTTGTCGAAATGTGAATCTGCAAAGATACACTTTCAAAACAAGTGAGAATCACTTCTTTACGTATTGACTGCAACCACTTGAGTGACGTTCAAAGTGAACTTAACGAAAAAACTCCACTTCCAGCCTAGCTGCTTGCCTAAAAACAAAAGCATAACCAATTTTTTTTTCTTTTTCTAAGGTACCGAGATCCTATTCTCCCACGTGTTAGTCCAGATGCTGATCATGTTCCTGCAGTCAGGAGTGGTGCTGCTTCTCGGTTTCCTGGTCTTCGGCCTGACTATCAAGGGACCTGTTGGATGGGTCATCTGCCTTACTTTCATGACGGGACTCTGTGGAATGACCTTCGGTAAGTTTAATTGATGATGCTGTTTACTGAGTTACAGTGTGACAGCAGATGCTACACTTTGCGTTCATTTTTGCCTTTCATTTTGTATCTTTCACTCGAACTGAAACGACTGTATACAAAATTAATCAGCAGTGAAAAATTAATTAATTATAAGACAACCGATCCAACGATGATGCTGGATTTCGGCACCCGGCATCCATCACTCGCCTACTGAATGAACGAAAAATGAAATGAAAGGATCAAATGAACGTTTATTCCTGTGCCTGTAAACACTGGGTAATTTTGTACGGGCCCCGTACGGAAAAAAAAATACTGTGTACTATGTCTGTATTTTATGCCCTCAGGGAGTAGTTTGATAAATCCTAGGAAAGCATGTCTGAATTCACTTGGAGATAGATAAAAGATAGGTGAAGAAGTACGATCGATTTAATAAAGGGAAATATTTAACTTATTCTTTAAAAACTTTTTGACCGCTCATGATGGTCCCTTTTTGCAATGAATGAACCACCAAAACTTTTTGCGCTTTTAATAATGCACTTTAAATTAAAAAAAAACCTGAGCCTCTTTTCAACGTCGGTGTTGTGTAAAGCTTACTAGTCCTTATATAAAACGGCACGAACAATAAATAAAATAGTTTGAGACATTGTTAATTATTATGATCGATTGTAGATCGAGTCTAGGTACCCAAATCTACTCAATTAGAATAGATAGCCGAGTGTGTCGAGTCATCGAGTACTAAAGGTGTGCCTGGCTGATGTACCACGGAATTTAATCCCACGTACTTTGTGTGACGTAGTCTATAGTCTAAAAAAAAAAAGAAAACGACTTGGAGATTCTGACTAAGTTTCTGTTTTGCTATTTTATTTTAAAACCCCACAAAATAGTAATGTATTGACAACTAAAATACTAGCTTCGGAATTGTATAAAATGATCAATAGAATTAGCATAAAATATATTATTAAATCTCGATTATGATTGTAAATGGATGCTTGGTCAATCCCTAGTATCAGGTGGGATGACACTGACAGTTCCTTCCACGCTCACTTCACGTAAGTTTTCACGGTAAGATGGTTACAGTATCGCACTGCAAGAATTATGTCGAGAAAAAAGTCAATGGCGAATTCATTACTTTTATAATAGATTTTCTTTCTATCTACCAAGTAAATCATGCTCATTACTACAGCAATTATAATATATTCTCTCTCCTCGTCTGAAGTTACCTGAAAGTCCTGTGACCGGTAACTACCAAAATATAATAAAAAACAAAAGCAACACACTTTTAGTTTATTTGAAATTGAAATTTGAATGAACTTTGGCATTTAAACAAAAATCACGTTTAAACAAAAAGGTTTGGCCAAAAATAGGAAGCCTTAAAATTTAAAACATGGTGCTGGTTGACATTCTGAAACTGCGTAGTTTGCGACGAAACGAAGTTACCCTTTTTCCTCCTTTTAGTATCGAAAACGTAACATACGATCAAAGGAGAGGCACAAATAAAAATTATGAAGTTATGATTTATTTTCTGAAAAAAGAATTGATTTGGTGGTGTTGTTCTGTAGTTTTTGCCTAATCCCATAGGAAAACCTGCTGTTTCCTACAAAACTGCAATAGCTACGCGGGAAAATGTATGGAACAGCAAAAAATTTCAACGCAGGGGGGACCAGAATTTTGTAGTGAATCCATTGTAATAGGTCGCGCATCGATGTTTCTGGCTTCCTGTGTAATAATTTTGTTTTCCTTTTCAGGATTTGTGGTGTCTACAATTTGTGATACAGACAGAACGGCGACATACTTGGCTCTGGGTTCTTTCTTGCCAATGGTGCTGCTTTGCGGAATCATCTGGCCTATTGAAGGTAAGCATAATACCAGTCAATACATTTTCATTTGTTTCTTTTTTTTTTTAAACGGGAATTTTACAAAACAGAATTTTGACTTTAATCAACGAGTCTAAATAGAATTATTCTTCTTTTCTTAATCTTTTTGAAAGATTTGTGTTCTGCCAGTGCTGGCTTTGTGTTGAGCAGTAGTGATCCAGTAGTTTCGGCCCTGACTTACGAGTTGTAGGTCGTGAGCTCGAATCCAGCGCTTTACTTTTTGTAAATTACTTCATCACTACTGCTCTCAAAACGGTGAAGGAAAACATCGTGAGGAAACCGGCATGCCTTAGAACCAAAAATTCGAAGACATGTGAAATCCACTAACCCGCATTGGGCACGCGTGGTGGATTATGGCCTATTCCCTCTCATATAGAGAAGAGGCCTGTGTCCCAGCAGTGGGAAGATTATAGGCTTATTATGCTTTGTTCTGCTACAGTACAGACGCCAGCACATCAAGCTACCCGAAACTGTCCAATTTTCCCAATCAAATTTGAACCTTACATTTCAGAGATAAAGTTGAAAATCTATTAAAGTAATTTGGTAGATTGTGGTAGCTACATGTGCTGGCGTCTGTACACATTTTACCCCCAATTCCATGGGACCATATCTTACATGTATTTTGAGAGTAAAGCCCCATTCACCGTCCTTGCCTGTGGTTTACAATAAAATTAAATAATAATAATAAAAAAATTGTAGCAACGACGGACATGCATTGCCTAAACACTACTACTACTACTTTCATTGTTACTTCAACTTATTGCATGCCACTGGCAATTAAATCGCACAGTATAAATCTGAAAAGCATAAACTTCTCTTCCTTTGGCCTTAGAGGTTTTAGACTCAGCTGCAAATACTGACCCAACATTTTCCATCACCAGGTATGCATTTCTTGCTCCAATGGATAAGCTACTTCCTCCCCCTCACCTTATCCACTGAGGGTCTTCGCTCCATGCTGCAAAGAGGCTGGGACATCAACAGACCCCCAGTCTATGCTGGCTTCATCTCCATCACGACTTGGATCGCTGTCTACCTGACTACGAGTATCCTACTCCTCAAATTCAAAAAAGGCTGAGGAGATTAAAAACTTTTTTGTAGTTTAGTCATAATTTGTGAAATTGCTCAATGCTTTGTGTTAGTTAGTTTGCCATAGATTAGTTTTTGGTTACAGAATGACAAATTGTAGTAAGCGACAAATAAATGGATTTAGTTTTAGAGATATTTAAGTGTTTATGATTGATAATAGAAATAGTGAGTCTGGGGTTTTCGTAAGCTTATTTTATTTTCATAGACCTGAACTTTTGCTCAAACATTTTTTTTTAAGTTCAACGGTCGATAAGGTCAATATTGCTATACACTCTTGTCTATTATTTTGTATTCTTTTGTTTCGGTGCAGGTTCATTGCAAGTGGGTGGGTTTGTCATTTTTGTTATTTTATGAAAATAATTTCCTTTTCTATTACGAGGTATTATAATAAGGACTATTAGTTATCTAGCAACTATTATCCGTTTTAATTTATAAGAGATCTGCTAGTAGCTGAAATAACACAGAGTGGTATAAAATGGTGTGCTCAAACCATTAATTTATTCCTGGTGTGTAATACATTAATATTTCAATTAGATATATCACATCAATCTTGTATCTAGTACAGATGTTTTGTCAAATATATAAAAAAACCGTGCGAAGCAGTGGCGGGTCGCTGGTTCCATTAATATTAATAGATGGACTGCAACGGAAAAATACGACATAAGTCATGCTAGTCAGTCCCTTAATGAATATCACTTTCACTACTTAAATTACGGAAACAAAATCAGCTGTTTAATACAAACGTTCAATACCTACTTGACCAAAATGTATGAAACAGCTGATTTTTTTTTTCAATGTCTCAGAGTTGGTCCCATAGTAAAAGTGGTTCATATTCATGAGTAGAACACCCTGGAAAAATTTGGAGCCTGTAAAAAAAAGCACCCTGTATATATATATATACAACATTATTTTTAGTATATGGAAAACCGAAAACACGTGTCTAGTATTTTTATGTAAAGAATCTATGTACAATATGTCAAAACTGTGTCATGAAAAATCACGAAGTTATAAGCTTATGTTGCCTGATTGTCTGTACAAAAAGTTGGTTACCACTTGACACGCGCCACCGGCCGACCGGCGGCTGTGACCTGTATTGTGCGCATATGATTGCAGATATGTACTTAGTGTCGCTTGGTGTCCAACTTGTTACCATTTTTAAATATTTTTGGGACAAAATATAACATGGTGTAAATACTATTGGAATCGATTCAGTTACTTATTCTGAACAAACTATATTCATGTTTCCAGTATACTAAAAACAATGTTATATACAATGTCGGGTTAGTTTCACCATATTATATGAGTCAAAAACGGCTGAACAGATTTTTATGGTCTTTGTTTATTAGCAGAATAACAAAATTAAATTAAAATAACTAATTACACGGAAAAAAAATCCGAAAAAAAAAATCATTTTGTCATACATTTTCTACGAAGTTTGCCGGGTCAGTTAGTTTTCGAATAAATCTGGTTTTCGCATGGACAAAGGAAGTTAAAACTAACTCCACACACCGTCTGTACACAACTGAACAAATATTTCGTAGTACTTTATCTATTTATTTAGATACGTATTATGTAAAGGTTATTTTTGAGAAAATCCATTGTAAATATTATGTAGTTAATTTAGGTCAAATTATTTAAGGTACTATTTGTATGTTTCTATGAGCTGAACTTCTAGACTTCTATTAATTTAATTAAAATTACTGAAAACCTGAAACCTGGGTCTTTGTAATCGTCTTTATAACTTTTACTATGGGAGTAAACTCGAAATAGCGACAAAGATTCAACTGCTCCATTCGCACATTTTAATGTGTGAGATTTTTTTCGCGATTTTAGTTTGTGTTGGTCCCATAGTAAAATTTGTTCATAATTATGAATGAATACGAGGGCTCCTTTTCAGGTTTTCAGTTATTTCAATTACAGGTTGCATAAATATTTTTTATTTTATCAGTTTTACGTTCATCAGTTTTATCGTTGTTTGGTTCTATTTTTGTAACGATAAATCAGTAACCTTGGATTGAAAATATTATTTGTATTGTAATTTTTTACTGTTGAATAAAAGACCTAGGTGGCTACCCAGAAATTGGGTAACAAAATACACATTTAAAATAGTTTATACAACGTATAACGTTAAATGCGCAAAACCAGAAAATAGTTTGATCGGAATAACGAGCAGAATTAATTGAACCACTTTTTAATATAGGTCACATTTTCCAAAAAATCTTCATTAAAAAAGTTGCCGTGTCTCTTTATTAATAGGTCAAGCAATCCAATGTCAGCGCGGCGCAGCGGCCCGGTGAAGACTCCTCCCTCGATAAAGCGTTGTCGCAAACGCAAGAAACGATCAGAATGGCCAGTAAAACTAAAACAGCATATAAAACCCTTACAATTTTTTAATGACTTATTTTCTCTGTGAAATAGGTCAATTGAATTAAAAATCAGTTGGGGTATCTAAGGTTTTGCACATTTAACGTTACACGTTGTATTTTGAACTAATCATTGCCAGCTCAAACTGTATTTGTTAATTACAATTGCATTGTGATAGTATATTATAAGTCATCATGAATAAATTTATACAATAATTTAGTCATGTGTATCATTTTGTGGTAACGCATAATGTGTTACTTTTATTTCTAAGGTTATCCAATCAACTCAACCCATCGTTGACAACTTTTGGACACAAACCTCTCCTATACTGCGCCATAACAAGAGGTTCTCCACCTTCCCCCATCCAGTCTTTCCCAGCCCTCTTTTTAAGGACGTCGGTCCACCTAGCTGGGGAGCGTCCCATCGATTCACGGTCTCCACTCCAGGACTTGTCTGCTCCAACGGCTGCTGGCGTTACGACAAATATGGCCGGCCCAATGTCATTTCAGTTTGTTTACTCCGCAAGCTATGTCGGTAACTTCCAGTTTCAGTCTAGTATCTAAAGTTATTTTATTTGACTAAATAGGAAGAACAAACAGAGACAGAGTCAGAAAAACATGTAACATAAGTACGTATAATAACGTGGCCCACAGCGCTGTTCACAGATTATTTTTTTTTTAATTTTTGATATCCTATAACAGTTTTCCCGCGCCAGCTCGAACCAGCCCTCGCGGTACGCGTCAAGCCGTGCGATTCTGTAACCATCTCACCGTGAAAACAGGTGAAGTGAGCGTGGAGTGAGCTATCATTCGCTAGGGATTAACACTATTAAGTGCTCACTTCACTTATGATTTCACGGTGAGATTTTTACAGAATCAACCGGCTGGACATCTCAACATCTCTTTCTGAGCAGGCTTCGGCGCCGCCGTCCATCTTCAGGCACACAGATCATTATCATTAATAAATAAAACTTTTAAGTCACCAGGAGGTGAACTGTACATGCATGTCAGTTACACATACATTATAAAATCAATAAACAAAACAAAAACTTTCAGTATTTAAAAAAAACAAAAACAATCAGTCTTATAAACTCGAATAAAAATCAAAATACGAGTAGGCTCATTCATGTCATTGGAAATTCTTTATTATGTATTTCACATATCACAATACCAAACATTTCCAAATCTCTCATGGTCTTCCAAGTGTACAACCAAACACCATCGCATTTGTTGTGGTCAGCGTCAGATGACAGGAGGCAGCATTGTTGTGAAAACTCTGCTCTGCTATTCTTGCGTGGGGATTCACTGACACCTAGAAAAAGGCATGATGACTTCTTCAGTCTTTTGAGTCTGATAGAAAAGAAAAAAGACTATACAAATATAATCATAACTAATCCGTTATAGCTAATCCATTGTTACTATATTTGGTAGCCTTTCGTCTGCTCAACAAGGTAAATAACGCAATGAATGTTGTTGAACTGTCAAAATGAAAGACATTGTCATTGTAAGCATGCTAAGCTATCGTTCTTTCTAGAAGAGCGGTGAACTCCACATGCGGCTATAAACAAGTTTAGACGTGATTAAAAATTTGGCTACTAAAAATACGTCAATTTACGTCCGGTGCTGACTAATTTACAGGACTAAACTAATATTTATTTTCTGTCCTTTTCTTAATGAAATAGAAAGAAAATGATGCACTGAAAAATTTAGTTAAGTTGATGAACAAGGCAATCGGCGTCATTATGGGAAAAAGATGGAGATTTAAATTTCGATCAGCGCCATCTCTTATCGCAACAGGGCCTTAGAAGAGTGAAACTTCCTGTTTGGCCAGTCTCTTAAATTGAACTGGCTAATTAATTTTCAATTTCTGCCTATAAAGTTATGATATCTAATAAGTGTTAGCAAAACCGACTGAAAAGCTTTTAGGTTCTTTGA
The DNA here is from genome assembly GCA_949629135.1 of Eremobia ochroleuca. Lineage (NCBI taxonomy): Eukaryota > Metazoa > Arthropoda > Insecta > Lepidoptera > Noctuidae > Eremobia > Eremobia ochroleuca. Next base: position 4,665,894 of record OX451406.1, on the reverse strand, counting down.
GCTCAGAATCAGTCGTGGTCAGTCAGTCAGTCATGAGTCGGGGGCCCGGGAGAAAGAAAGTACAAGTATGTACTTTCGCCGCACTCCGACTGGTATCAGCCCTAACGGGGATTTGGTGATGACCAAGTGAGGCCGTATATACGTACCTTGAACCTGTAGTTTCCGGGCGGCACATCAGTAACGTCTACCCACTGGCAGTCAATGTTGTACATGTAGACGTCTGAGCAGTTCACTGAAATACCTGAAACAGATCGCCAATATCATAACCAGTCTGCAAAAAAGAGAATCCGACCACGGAAGAAAAACGGCACCAAGGCAGGCAGAAAACGAAGAATTACATTGAACTGCATTGCTTCCCAAAAACATAATTTAGGTCGGCTTCCAGTGTATTTTATCTAAGCTTGTATAGACGCCAGCACATCAAGCTACCCGAAACTAACAAATTATCCCAATTAACATTGAACCTTATGCTTTAATTATAAAGTTGAATATCTATTAAAGAAATTTGAGAGATTATAGTAGCTTGATGTGCTGGCGTCTGTATCTACTTCTAATTCTTAACTCAACACATATTTTGAGCATTCTTGTATTTCAAGAGTTTAGTGTACATACACACGAGCGACACGCGTCGACGACAGAGGCAACTGCAACGACGCGCTTCGGCGATATCCGTCAACGTGTGTTGGCGGCAGCCGGCGACACGTCGGCGGCTGCAGCTGCCTGTGTCGTCGACGCATGTCGCTCGTCTGTATGCACTTATCGCGTCCGATAATCCACGACGGTTGTAATGGGTACAAGTATCACAAGCACGATATAAAATATAAAATAAAATATCAACTCCTGTCATGCAGGTTGTCCTTGTTCAGGGGTTGAGATCGCACTGATGTAATGTATATTGAAGTTTAAGAAATAAATTTATTATTATTATTATATAAAGAAAGTACAAAATTTATTTGGCAACAGTTCATGAAACACGAATTATAAAATTAAAATAAAACGTAAAATGCTCATAAAAATATAGTGTGTGTCTCACGGCTGCGCCAAAAGCTCTGTTACGGCATTAATGCTATACAAATGCTGTCCAACGATGGTTTTCTAATGAACCTTTAGGGATAAAATATCTACGCTGATTGGCGGTAGCAAACACCTTAATATGCCAGGAGTATACGATCAATAATTGTATTTACTATACCTTGATCACCATAGTTCTTGCAAGAGTACTTCCTATTAACTCCTTCATTACAAGTGTTGTCTTCTAAACAGAACGACGCTTTGTGGCCTTCAGCTACCCGCAGGCCATTTGAGTCCAGAACATCAAATGTGGCAAATACTTCCATGCTATGGTAATGCCTAAAAGGTAAGGAAAGAAAGATAGGTACATTGATTCTTGAACTTGCACAGGTAGCGGAAGAGGTAGTCTTATCATCACAATGTTAGAGGTGACTTTCAGGTGGTATTTTTAGGAGCGCCTGCGATCAGATCTTCACCCCAAGATTTTTAAGAAATACCCATGCTCTAACGAAAGACCGTAGTAATTTTTGTCTCCATTTTATTGGCTTGCTGATAATCGTATCGTATCGTATCGTTCTGCTACCTTATTCCACAAAGAATGGTGGTGATGGATTGAAATGATGCATCCTCGAAAGGCGAAGTAGGTAGGTTTCAAGGACATACAATGTTTATTAACCAGCGCACTAAAAGCTCCTGCTATTAGACTCAAGTTTAAAAAGTAAAGGCAAAGAAACTTACATATGACAGAGATGCCACTGCCACAAATGTTTCGGCAGGTACGGCCTAAACTCGGCATTGCCCGAGTTCAGTGAGGCTGCCGTGAAGCGGAGCAAGCGCCGAGTCTCGAACTGCCAGTCTGGTACCAACTCCTTGATCTGGGGATGGTAGGTAAAAACATCCTAAAAGCATTATTTTATTGTACAGAAAAGGCATTGAGTGTCTGCTGAGTACAGCTGATTCACAGAGTGCACGAATAAAACAATTGGCAGTATGCCCTGAACACTCATTTCCTCTATGCCCTCATTCGGGCGCCTTTTGAACCTGCGAGCCAGCATATTCCTACGGACAGCCAACGTCCTTCGTTCCGTCATTTGATTTTTTTTTCCTTTCAACATAATACTGAGCAGTGTTTGTTGAAGGACCGATGGCTGGTGGAGCAGACGAGTTTTGGAGTGGAGACCGCGTATCGGCAAGCGTAGTTTCGGAACCCCCAGCTAGTTGGACCAAAGACCTTAAGAAGGTGGCTGGGACAAACTGGATGCGGAAGACGGAGAACAGGGAGTTGAAGTGCAGCCTGGGAGAGGCCTTTGTCCAGCAGTGGACTGTGATAGGCTGAGTTGATTGATTGATTGATAAAACAGTCGGTGTAATGCAGTTGCAATATCTCAAGAAAAACTTAAGAAAGGATTAAATTATACTGGAAAAATATGAAGTTAAAAAAATGACCTCATAAGCGCTTCTGCTCAAGCAATTCTCCTCCATAGCACATCGGAGCTGATACATCATTACATCTTGCAGGTGAGCTGATCTTTCTATAGCGTTCGTATCGAGGACCAGGTCGGCTAGCTTGTTGGTGCAAACGACGGCTGCTGCATGCCCTGGATAATGAAGAAGATGGATATAGATTATTCAAATGATTGAAACATCACTAAATTTCTTCTTTATGAAATGTCGCAAAGGTGGTTAGACCAATGATTACGCTTGTATTCCCCGAAGGGTACGGCAGACATGTACTCACAGAGTACAGCCATATTTCGCCACTTATGTTGAAGTCCCATGTAATAGGGGGCGCGCCTATTGTCATTAACCAGGCACAAATCCAGACTCCGGGCTGACTGAGAAATTCCAGAAGGAAAATCTACCGGAAATTAAAAATAATAGCAAGTAGGCAGTGTAGTCACATCATCTGCCTAGCCTGTTCCCAACTATGTTGGGGTCGGCTTCCAGTCTAACCGGATGCAGCTGAGTACTAGCATTTTACATAAAGCGACTGCCTATCTGACCTCCATAACCCAGTTTTTGGGTAACACGTTACCCCTTGGTAAGACTTGTTGTCAGACTTTCGGGATTCTGACTACTCGTAACGACTGTCAAAGATCTACAAATGACAGCTGGGACCAACTGTTTAACGTGCTTTCCGAGACACGGACGGGTCTCGATAATAATGGATGGTCACCCATCGACGAACCGACCGCGGCAAGCGCAGTTTAACCATGACTATCGACCCGTGTGACTGTTATGATTTAGCCAGGAGCTGTTCCGCAAATAAGATATCCCCACAGAAAACTGAAGAAAGCACGATGGATATCGGCCATCTTTGCTAACACGCCGAAATCCGGTCCGGTATACCAGTACCTTACCAAGTCTGTTATTAGCCTAATGAGTAACAAAACACCAAGTTACTACGGAGCTACTGAATATTCGTCTACCAGAGTTACTCAGTTGTGTTTAGGGTTACCATCTCGAAATTTTTTAATTCCTAACAAAGGTCACCTTTTTCCAGGTACTTCTCTTTTTGTTTTATTGGTTTTCATCTGTGTGTTGATCATTGATTTTATGTTATTTATTCCGTGATATTGGTAATACGGGTACAAATCTATTAGAAATACATATATCTATCATTGGTTTAAATACATTAGGACTCTATGCGTTTGGTATAATTAAAATGAAAAATTATGCACTATCCCTTCAAATAAACTAAATAACTAATTATGTTTAGATACCGTGTGGTGAGACCCTGGTGATCTGCTATAGGCACAGCCGGTTGATTCTGTAAAAATCTCACCGTGAAATCATAAGTGAAGTGAGCACTTAATAGTGTTAAGCCCTAGCGAATGACAGCTCACTTCACCCAAGCTTTCACGGTGAGATGGTTACAGAATCGCACGGCAGATAGGTATTCCTAGTGCAGACACAAGTCTCTGACAAACTGGTTTCTAAGCTTGTCATTTAATGCCATTATTGTTTGTGAAGAGCAAATTATACATTATTTGATTTTTTTTTTTTGGTTGTTAAAAGCCTTTTATTTAGGTATTAAGTTCTATTTACCTTTTTATTGTTTAATTCTGCTTGAGTATAGTTTTCAATGTTTTTGTTGGTATACTGGCGTGTGCTAGCTGACATAAAATAGCAAATAATTTCATGTTTTGTGTTTAGTAATGTTAATTACCGTATTTTTGTACAGAATCAAGTTCTTCTAACTAATCAGACAGCTCGGCCTCTAAGAGACAATAAACGAAACCGCGCGAAATCAACGCGAGATTGGCGGTTACCTAAGGAATTGACGTGCTTTCGAAGTAAAGAATCGTTAAGTGGTCAAGTGAATTAGGGCCCTAATTGTACAGGGCCCTAATTCACTTACTTAGAGGATTACGGCCCAGCTGTCTGATCAGATAGAAGAACTTGATTCTGTACAACAATACGGTAATTAACATTACTAAACACAAAACATTAAATTACTATGGAGCGACCTATGCTCGAGTTTTTTTGAAGGATAAAATCAGGAATGAAATTATCCGGAAAAGAACCGGAGTAACCGACATAGCTTGCAGAGTAAGCAAACTGAAGTGGCAGTGGGCTGGCCATGTCTGTCGAAGGGCCGATGGCCGGTGGAGCAGACGAGTCCTGGAGTGGAGACCGCGTATCGGCAAGCGTAGTGTGGGACGCCCCCCAGCTAGATGGACGGACGACCTAAAGAAGGTAGCTGGGGTAGACTGGATGCGGAAGGCGGAGGACAGGGTGTTGTGGCGCAGTCTGGGAGAGGCCTATGTCCAGCAGTGGACTGCGATAGGCTGAGTTGATTGATTGACTGCTGGGGAGTTTGTAGCGCCACTTCTTCTTCCCAGCAAAAGCCACAAAGCCCATCTGGACAGTAAAAAAAAGTCCGGACATTTTACTTTAATAATCTTTGTATTCTCGGAAGATTATTCGTTGCCTATTTTACTATTGAGAAAAAAAAAAAACTCCTTAAGTCCAGAAGTTTGAAATAGCAAAGCCGGACAAAGTCCGGACGGACAGACAAAAAGCCGAACAAATCCGGACTGCTGGTAACCCTAACCGTGGTTACTGTGTCGTGTTTTAGAACGATACTGGAGTCGGAGAGTTTGGAGTAAGTATAATCCACCACATTAAAGCTTAACAGTTTTGTAGCTTAGGAAAATTGTAGCTTAGTTTGTATATTCGACCTCGTCATTCCTTCCACTTTTGACTACAATTCCCAATAAATTTGTAAACCGTCGGCTTCCAGTCTAAGCGAATGCAGCTGAATAACACTGTTTTACATAGAGCGACTGCCTATCTGACCTCCACAGCCTAGTTGTTGGGTAATACGTCACTCCTTGGTAAGACTTGTTGTTAGACTTTCGGGATTCCAACTACTCGTATCGACTGTCAATGATCTACGAATGACATCCAGAACCAACGGCTTAACATACTTTCCGAGACACGGAGGTGTCTTGATATGTAATGGATGGCCACCTATCCTCCGACCTCAGCAAGCGTTGCTTAACCTCGAAGGTCGACCCGTGCGGCTGTTATGATTTAGCCACGTCCCCAGTAGAGCGTCAGAGGATGATTAAAATTCATAAAAACAATAAATTATTACAAAACACGGCTCCAGTTTGTACTCTGTTTGTTCGGGCGTGCCTTTTTTAATGTGACGGTCCAGGATAATCTGATTCAATTATTATAATTCGATTAATCGGATTTTGTTTTTCGCTTTTCATCAATACAACGGGTATTCCTATCTAGGGTTTTGGATAATTTACTTCCGAATTCATCCGTGAAAAGCTATTACGTATAGGGATAATCTGCTGTTAATGCCTTGCGTTGTTAATCTTTTAAGTCTCCATCACACTTTGGTATCAGGCTCGGTCGTCACGTTGTCAACAAGTCATAAATTAAAATATAAATGAAAAAAAAAAAAAAGGATAATTTAACATAAATACTTATTATTATCTGTATTGGGTAAGTAAAAACTAAAAAGTTCTTATACCGCTTTGTTAGTTAACTTATTGCCTAACTATTTAGTTACAAGTTAATTGTTCCCTTAATAATTGTCAGTCGTAATTGGATGCTGTGTTCTCAATAAGTGAAGGAGTACCGCTACGTAATATCTGATTTGATTTTCTGCCCTTTATTTAGAATAGAATACTCTTTATTATGTACACCATATAAATTACAGACACATACATAATTTTACAAAGGGTGACACAATGGGCGGTCTTATCGCTAAGAACGATCTTTTAAAGACAACCTTTGTGGATGGACTGAAAAGGGAAGGAGAGACAAATACTGTCGGTAATCTGTGGTGTACCATTTACACGATACAATGAATACATACATAAAGTATAATTAGCGTGGCCTTTATTATGATTATATTGCCCGATATTATTTAGTATTTTGGAGTGAAGTTCCTTACCGCACGTTATACTTTGCACATTTGGCGAATGTGAGCTACACCAAAAGAAGTGTAATATTTTGAACGTCACAACACTAGCTTGTTAGCTGTTCATTTCTTTTACTCTCAAACTTTTTAATTTATTTAATTGTATATTATTTAATATGGAAAGAATTTCGGTGTCCCACGACACTTTTGGACGTTTTTTTGCAAACTTTTTGAACATGCTGGCAGAAAAATCCCTGTCCGAAGCGGTATTTAAATGTGCCATATTCTCTAAGTTTAAAATATGTATATGACCTATTTACTCACGTTAGGCAATCTAAATCACGTAAACAAGCGTGAACTGATAAATTTAACCATTAAACGTGATTCAATTTGCATAACTAACATGAATTTCTAATGATTTTAGTTTACCTACGCTTCTCACGCAGTTTACAGGGGTGTAAATTATATTACGTTACACATTTAATGGGAATAGTGAACTGGCAAATTAACCTTCCTAATTTTTAGGGGGTAAAATGTGAGGTGTACCAGAATAACCGTTTTAAAAAACGGACAGTCTTCTGGGCACATTTCAGGACGACAACGATAAGCGACGAGCGATGCGGACGAGTACTTCGACGCCTAAGTATATTTTTTTTTTGTTTGTATGGTTAGTTAGCCATTTAATTCAGTGCCTTGTGTAAATAGTTAGTTACGTTCTATACTGTAGAAGTCATGTAAGTAAGTAAACCAAAAAATAAAAAGAATCTTTTAAAAAAAAAACTTGATAATTATTTTTTTGTCAATTGTCATCATCATTTCAGCCGAAAGACGTCCACTGCTGGACACAGGCCTCCCCCAAGCACCCCCATTTCGACCGGTTCTGTGCTTCTCGCATCCAACGGGTTCCTGCGGCCTTCACAAGATCGTCGGTCCACCTTGTGGGAGGCCTTCCAACGCTACGTCTTCCGGTACGCGGTCGCCACTCCAGAACCTTTCGGCCCTATCGGCCATCCGTTCTGCGAGCAATGTGCCCTGCCCACTGCCACTTAAGTTTGGCAATTCTTCGATCTATGTCAGTTACCTTGGTTCCCCTGCGGATCTCTTTATTTCTGTCAATATCACCAAGATACTTCTTGGTCAAGTCTTGGTACCAGAAAAATCAAAACAGTTCATCATTCAGACGTCATCACGTCAGTAGTATTCTAATCGCAATTGGGGCAATTCTACTGATAGAGATATTGTTTTTAAGGCACAAAAAAGATGCATAAGATCAATGTGTGGTCTGAAAATTTATGATAGCTGTGTACCTTTCTTTAAATCGCTAAAAATACTTACCTTGCCTTCTTTATATATTTTTGAAATTAGTGTTTTCGTTAAAACAAACATGAGTTCGTTCGAGAAAGTGTCAACTTTACGTGATGTTGCAATTCGTAGCCAATACGCAAACACTTTAAACAATCAGCGTTGTAGGACTGCCCTACTGAGAAAGAGCGTTTTAGGCATGGCACCGCGCATCTACAATAAATTACCAGATGTCATAAAAAATTTGAATATTAGACAGTTCAAACAAAAATTGAAACAGATACTAATTGAAAAATGTTATTACACGACTGATGAATTTCTAAATGATGAATTAATGTAGAATTATTTATTTATTTGACTGTAGAATTTATGATTATTGTGTGACTAATAGTAATTAATGAGTATTTATTTACGCATTGACTTTTCTCTACATTG
>OX451406.1:4015276-4057560 GCA_949629135.1 Eremobia ochroleuca | reverse complement strand
TTAGTCCTGTTCAGTAGCAGAGTTTACTGGATGATTATATACTGGATTTTTTTTTTCAGGCTCCAAATTTTTACAGCGTGTTCTACTCATGAATATGAACAAGTTTCACTATGGGACCAACTCTGAAATCACGAAAACAAAATCAGCTGTTTAATACCTCCTTGACTAAAATGTATGAAACAGCTGATTTTTTTTTCGTGATCTCAGAGTTGATACCATATTGAAAGTTATTCATATTCATAAGTGGAACAGCCTGTAAAAATTTGGAGACGGTAAACAAAGCACGCTGTATACAACGTCCCGACATCAACCGACGGGCCAGACGCGTATCGTGTCTACCCGAGTTACCCACCAGACACGACATCCGTCCTATTATTTATTTAGCGCTGCCGATGCACTAAAAAAAATCTCTTCTATTTCTACACCCACAATCTATCCACAGGACTGGTTCGGTCGTACAACAGTGTCATCCAATATCCCTATAGAGACGCTACTGGCTCGGCTGAGCGACTTGCACGCAAGCAAGCAGCTGTTAGCGACGTGCGTCAACAAGGTAGCCAGTAGTGACGACCGACTGCGACTGGCACATATGTATAAGGTAAATAAACGTTCCCTGTCCGTTTTCGACGCCTGTATTCCCAAAAGGGGAAGGTAAAGATTTATTTATGTCGGCAGATATGATATTAGTCCTCCGGACTGAATTTTGGCCACAGCGGCCAATCTCAACGGAGGCTAGCCATCGACGCGGGAGATATTATAGTGCAGGTGTGTGTGCGCAGACACGGGTGCACTCTCTCTTCCCTCACTCTCATAGTTCGATGGGTCGGCACGCAGTCCGACACTTGCGGAACTTCATAAGGCCCGGCGCACATTGACGGCATGGCACGGCAGGGGATCCTTCGGCATCCCTACATGTTAGCGAACACTGCCGTAACAATGCCGTGGCATCCTTAAGTATGCCGAAGCGTCCTTAGGCATGCCGAGGCGTCCCTGCTAATGAAGCTACGCGCGGTGACGCGGGGTTCGGGCGGGCGTTGTCTTGCCGTGGTATCCCGAAGCCTGCCAAAGCATCCCGAGGGATGCCGAAGCGTTCCGAAGGCTGCCGACACGGCATGCCTAAGCATACCGTGGTATTGTTTTTGTACTTACGACTGTTCACATTGAAATTTCAACTTGATTTCCATACTATTAAGTTATATTTTTATAATATTTGTCGCCTAAAAATACCTTGCCATGCCGTGCCGCCACCACACCAACTCGCAAACTCCGGGTTGCTACTGAGAAATTCCTAATGCAAATACCTGATAACACTTTGCCCGACCTAGAAATCCAACCAAGGACCCCACGCTCAGGAGTCTTTAAAGAGAGATTAAAAATATGATTTGTAAGGAAGTAATGCCTATTCATATCGGAATTGAATTTGTGTTTTGTTTTTACATAAGTACTTATAAAAATGTCAACTGTATTCCTCAGACTACATCAAATAATAATAATAATAATTTCGTTCATTCGCAGATCCATGCCGTAGTAATAGAAACGTTAGCTAAACAGAAGGACAGAGCAGCTCTCACCAACTACAAGATGACTCTCAACCCACAGTCTGAAGAATACATACTAGCCGAGAATACACTGAGAGATAGCGTAAGTGTACCTAGAATTCACATAATCTATTTACTTAAGCTCTCGGTACCTTCCGATTCAATGGCGAAGTTGGAAGTGAGTGGGTGTGTGCGTTATGTTCTGACGCGACTCGTCTTCACGCATACATTCACAGCGTGTTGGTTTGGTCCACTTGGTAACCACAAATATAGCGCGTGTCGCTTTTTGAGATAAAATAAAACCCTGTATAATAAAATAAAGACATTATGTGATGGTCAAATTCAACCATTTTAGTTTAGTTTTGGCTCCATTTGGGTACCAACAGTTTGGCCGTTGAGAGAATGCGTTCTTGACACCAGTTAGTTTCAAACAGACGAATACGTGTTTTGCGAATTTGATCTTTATTAGCTACTAGAATTGTCGCACTGACAGGTGCCAGGAACGCATTCTTTTGACGGCTGGACTGTTGCTAACTAAACAGGAATAAGTTGTTTTAATATGATTACCTACTTAAAAAATAATAGTTTTGTTTTGTCTTCATTGCAGTCAATAAAATGGAAGAATTGAGAAAATGAAGACTATAGGCGACACGAAGAAGGAACACGACATTATGTTAGCTATTTGTAAAAACTGTAACTATACAGCATGCTCTTTGTAGGTTTGAACCCAGACAGGCACTTTGTGTAAATTATCTCATCACCACTGCTCTGAAAATGGTGAAGGAAATCATCGTGAGGAAACCGGCATGTCCTAGAACCAAAAATTCGTAGACATGTGTCATCTACCAACCCGCACTGGGCCCGCGTGGTAGATTACGGCCCACACCCTCTCACAGTGTCCCAGCAGTGGGAATATTACAGGCTGATTTATTATTATACTTAGTTTTTAGGTATGTATTAAATATGATGAAAGATCTTGTATTTGTCAGATTCACATAACTTGTTTATTTGACTTGTTATTTTGTATCATATGAAACTTTTGAAATATTATGAATATACTTGAAATATTATATTGTCGATAAATGAAAATTATTTTATAATAATAATAATTAAAAACTTATAATCTAATTTAATTTAGTATTTTATTTGTCTACTTACTCTTTCTGATATCATAATTTGACAGGCCTGGTCTAGTGGGCAGTGGCCCTGACTGCTATGCGCAAGGTCGTGGGTTCGATTCCCACCTAGGACAAATGTTTGTGTGATGAGCACGATCATTTGTTCTTTGTCTGGGTGTAATTTATCTATAATATGTATGTATTTAGAAATATATATGTATGTTTATCAGTTGTCTAGTACTCATAGCACAAGCTCTGCTTAGTTTGGGACTAGATGGCGTTGTGTGAAAGTTGTCGAATATTATTGTCGAATATTATTATTAATATTTTTATTATTATTTGTTCTTTGTCTGGGTGTAATTTATCTATAATATGTATGTATTTAGAAATATACAACGTGTAACGTTAACCTTTTAACCGCCTACGTCGGATTAATCCGACAAAAATTTTCGGGCCCATTTCGCCAGAGTCGTATATATCCGACCAAAAACCACAGCTCGTTTAATCTGCTTTTTTATTTAATTACGCTGTATTCTATCAAAAATATGTTTATATTAGGTAAATAGAGTTAATTAAGCAATCATTTACAATTTAATACACTTCAGTTTCATAATAAGAAGTCCTAAAAATAATGTCCAAAGTTAGATGAATTACTAATATTATTTTTAGCAAATTGTATTGATGTCCAACGCCCATGACGGAAAAATCCGACACGAGGGACGGGACATATGCCAAGATTTACCGATACAAAAATAAACATAAATCAAAATATTTCTCGTTATACTGACTAATTAACTTTAAAACAAATATTGCTGTATTTGTTTTAAAGTTAATTAGTCAGTATAACGAGAAATATTTTCTAATAAAACATTTTTTTACAAATATTTGTGAGTATTTACTTGTGAAATGTCAGCGACTGAATTGATGGTTCCCATCCCTAGCCTACATGTTCCGAAACTTACTTTGTTAGGACGCCCAGCGCCAGGGTCGGATAAATACGACCGCTTCTTACGTCATAAACGAGTGCCGACTTCTGGAATTTTCCATCAGTGTTGTGCTTGTGAATGTAGTTTTACGTTCGTATATCGATAAATGTACATACATGACAGAAATTTATCACGACGACGAGAGTTAATACGAATTCTAGAAGGCGATGAAAATGAAGAATTTTTATCAGACGAAGAGTTTGACAGTCAATAGGTAAACTGTTATTGACGTCGTCCAAGTAATTTTTTTATTTTTACAAGGTTTTGTTTAGTTTCACCTGTCCCGTTGTCTGTCTGTCTGTCTGTCTGTAATAATATCTTGCAAGTTAAATTTGATCCACTTCCCGGTGTCCGATTGAGCTGAAATTTTGCATGCACGCATAAATCGGATGACAATGCAATATTATTATGACATAGAGCTGATGATGGAGCTGGAAGGTGGCTATAGGAACTCCGTAATTAAACGACGCAACCCCATCGAGTTTGGGCTCGTTTAATTCGTCTTGACGAGTACTTTGATACTACATGGTAACCAGGGTCTGATGATGGAGCTGGAAGGTGGCCATAGGAACTCCGTAATTAAACGACTCAACCCCATCGAGTTTGGGCTCGTTTGATTCTTCTTGACGAGTACTTTGATACTACATGGTAACCAGGGTCTAATGATGGAGCTGGAAGGTGGCTATAGGAACTCCGTAATTAAACGACGCAACCCCATCGAGTTTGGGCTCGTTTAATTCGTCTTGACGAGTACTTTGATACTACGTGGTAACCAGGGTCTGATGATGGAGCTGGAAGGTGGCTATAGGAACTCCGTAATTAAACGACGCAACCCCATCGAGTTTGGGCTCGTTTAATTCGTCTTGACGAGTACTTTGATACTACATGATAACCAGGGTCTGATGATGGAGCTGGAAGGTGGCCATAGGAACTCCGTAATTAAACGACGCAACCCCATCGAGTTTGGGCTCGTTTGATTCGTCTTGACGAGTATCTTGGTTGGCGTGAATATGCAACTCCAACAAATTTGGGAAAAAAGTTCGTTCAGTTTGTTATGAATGTGGAATATGTCTGATTGATTAGATGGATGACCGAATGCCAAGGTGAGCACGTGCCGAGGGCTGAATGGTATGAGGGTGTATAAACATTTTATATCGCTAACGTTGCGCCTGAATTCAAATGCAAATGTCGTTATTAAAACGAAATATCGACATCGAAAAGTTAAGTATTGCACATCCCTCTTTGTTGTAGGTATTTATTTTTCGATTCACTGTGCCGGGCGCTGGGTGCACGCCAACTGATATGAAGTCGGGCGGTTAAAGGGTTAAATGCGCAAAACCTGAAAATAGTTTGATCAGAATAACGAGCAGAATTAATTGAACCACTTTTTAATATAGGTCACATTTTTCAAAAAATCTTCACTAAAAACGTTGCCGTGTCTGATTATTAATAGTTCAAGCAAGCCAATGTCAGCGCGGCGCAGCGGCCCGGTGACGACTCCTCTCTCGGTAAAGCGTCGTCGCAGACGCAAGAAACGATCAGAATGGCCAGTAAAACTAAAACAGCACATAAAACCTTTACAATTTTTTAATGACTTATTTTCTCTGTGAAATAGGTCAATCGAATTAAAAATCAGTTGGGGTGTCTGAGGTTTTGCGCATTTAACGTTACACGTTGTATATGTATGTTTATCAGTCGTCTAGTACTCATAGCACAAGCAAGCAGAGCTTGTGCTATGAGTACTAGACAGTTTGGGACTAGATGGCGTTGTGTGAAAGTTGTGGAATATTATTATTATATGAGGCCGCTTTCTTACGCCGTGCAGCATTGAAGCAGTCGGTGCGTGCCTCAGCGAACATAGATGACGCGCTACAGAACCGAGGAAGACGTAACAGCACTAAACGCGTTGTTATACCGGATCCGCAGAGCATTGTAGGCCTTTGGGGTGTAGCAGAACCGCAGGCTCCCCGAGTACAGTGACATGCAATATGTTTTAACCCTTTACCGCATAGGAAACCATAATATGGTTTGACATGTTTACAGTTTATTTACTCTAAAAAAATAAAAAACTAGCGTATAAATATTAATGGGGTTTGTTTGTCATATCATTAGCAATAATAAAACACAACTATTTTGTCTATCATCACATACCACTTGGACATGATCTCATGACAACAAACAAGTTTTATAATGGGAAAAAAAGTGAAATGACGAAAAAAAAATCAGCTGTTCCCTACATTTATGTTCGTACGAGTCGTCAAAATAAAATAAAAATCAGCTGTTCCCTACACTTTGACGACTCGTACGAACATAAATGTAGGGAACAGCTGATTTTTTTTTCGCGATTTCGGATTTGGTCCGATACTGTCCGCGCGCGAGCTCCGAGGAATGATAAGGAATGTTGACGTAATGAGCTAGAGTTGTGATTTAGTCGATATTGCACTGTCGATACTAATACATCTTGAGCCTCCGCGCGAGTGTACTTCATGAAATCATTTTATGAGGGTATTATGTACTTGAAATAAAAAAAAATGATGAAAATAAACTCTCCTCACGCACTTCAATAATAAATGAGTCGACAACATTCTCCATTAAGCCATCCCTTTGACAGTAATGTTCCTCTAATGCTAAAACATGTTTAACAAGTTATTAATAATGATAACAATGATAAAACCATGGTCAGCAAGACGACCAGTCACCACAAGCAGCACCCGTTCACGAGCATAACGCAAAGGTCAGCCATTACCCAGTAACTGGGTTGTGGAGGTCAGATGGGCAGTCGTTCCATGTAAAATACTGGTATTCATCTGCATCCGTTTAGACTGGAAGCCGACCATGCTTATTATATCCACACCAATCTTCTTTTGTGACTTGCGTGATAGCTTTTTCGGTGATCTCCTTCAGTCTCGTCAGAGAAAAATCTGAAGTAATGTTGTGTTCCCTCACGAGTCTTTTAACTTTTGCCCATGCGAGCTCTATTGGGTTCAAGTCGCACATATAAGGCGGTAATCGCATTGCATCGTGACACAAAACAACATAATTATAAGTGTAGTACTATTTATAGTAGAAAATAACACTACCTACTATCGCAAAATTAAAAATGACTCGATAAGCGTGTTCTCGCGTCAAGGTCGACACTAGTACTGGGAGAGTGCGGGGGATGGAGCGACGGTCGGGCGCGGCGCACACCCGCCCGCTTCCTCAGCCACCGATTCCTCGGAGCTTGCGCGCGGACTGTAGTAAAAGTTGTTTGTTGTCATGAGTAGAATCATGTGTTTAAGTATCGGTCACTAATTACCAGTCACCCTCTATATGTTAGAAAGTTATATTTGTTTTTCTGATAATATTCTTGCATTAGTAAAACAAAAAACCGATTTTTTTGTCAATTTTAAATGTTTTGTGTAGCTTATAGGGAACGTTAAGTGTCGTCCAGCAATATCCGACATGGCGTTGAACGTGTTAATATGTATTATTTCCATTGTAAGCACCGAAGTATTTGTTTCTCTGCCTGGCACTTCGAGCAATACAAGCATATAATTTCACCCAAACCATTCTTACCGCAACACAGCTGTGATGACTTCAACTTAAAACGTCATTGACAACGTCATTTTAATGAATCATCTTCACAAAACCCTGTGAGTTGTGACAAATTAGCATTTCATACTGAGCATAGACAATGACTCCAATCGAAATGTGACTTTAAATTTTACGGACTAAAGTTGAATTCCTTGTGCCACTGCCAATGAGTCATTATAACGAGGAAAACGCCAGAAGTGAATTTCCTTTTCTGTGAGTAAATAACCTTCGTTGTTCTGACGAGATAATATACCAAATTGTAATTTTATTGATAAGATATTTTGTCGATCAGTAGTAGGTACCTATGAGATCAGACTGTCAACGTTCTTAACCCTTTACCGCATAGGAAACCAGATATGGTTTGACATGTTTACAGTTTATTTTACTCTAAAAAAATAAAAAAAACTAGCGTAATGGGGTTTGTTTTTCATATCATTAGCAATAATAAAACACAACTATTTTGTCTATCATCACATACCACTTGGAAATAAAAATAAAAAAATATACACTAAAATTAATTCTGAAGCTTTAATAAAGACACTAACATAAAAAAAAAAAATTGTCACTTATTTAATATATCATGCAGTAAAGGGTTAAATTTACGAGAATTGCCCCTCTGATCTCGTGTCTAAATTTCCTAGGCACGTAGCCTAGTAGTGGTGGCCCACTGGTAACGATCAGTGACTTACGAGTTGTAGGTCGTAGGTTCGAACCCTGACAGGCACTTTACTTTGGGTAAATTAATTCCTCACCACAGCACTCAAAACGGTGAAGCAAAACTTGAGGAAGCCGATGTCCTAAAACCAAAAATTCGATGATGTGTAACCTCTACCAACCCGCACTGGGCCCGCGTGGTGGATTACGGCCCACTCCCTCTCACCGAGAGGAGGCCTGTGTCCCATCAGGGCTGATTATGCCAGTATGTCTCTTGGGTCTAGTGGGTAGTCATTAGCACGATTGCTGAGCATAAAGTCCTCAGTTCGATCCTCGGTTACCTACTTACTTATGTTTTACTACCAATATGGCTAAACCTACCTACTTAGCATCAACACCAAGCATAGTTGTTTTTCTTATCATTTGGTTACAAAACTGATAAAAAGAAGGTTATAACTGCTATTATTACTTATCTGATAAAAACGAAGGTAAATAATATCAGATAAAACAGTTTATAATATCTAATAAATAGGTATGTAACAATACTTTGGAAGTCTATTGTCAACGCTTATGATCAGGTTTATATTTAGGTTACCCGAAATTTCCAAGTCCACCTATCATCCGTTCCAAAAGTATCTGGTGAAAGTTTCAACAAACCCTGTTCTACCGGTCGATTCTGTAAAAATCTCACCGTGAAATCATAAGTGAAGTGAGCACTTAATAGTGTTAATCCCTACCGAATGACAGCTCACGCCACGCTCACTTCAACCAAGCTTTCACGGTGAGATGGTTACAGAATTGCACGGCAGGTTAAATTCTTTAATCACTCACTAAAGTTTAGTAATATATTAATTTGTGTTTAGAAGGTTTTAACTTTATATCTCAGCTTATATCTTAACCCTTAACTGCATCGTGATGGAAATTTCCATCAACCAATCCAATGCCATATTTTCGTTTCCACAGAGCACGGGGATTCCCCAATTGTTAGAGATATTTAAATAATTTTGTTCCCAGTAGATTCGTTCTGATTACATAAAGATGTAAATTTCCACCAGGCCATTTGAAAAATAAAAATAAAAAAGTATTTTTATGAATATATTTTTTTTAAATATTTTTTTCTTACTATAGAGCTAATGTTACGTCCAAATAAATTTAATTGGCTTAAAAAGTAAAAATCATGCAATTAAGGGTTAACTAGCGCTGTAGGTATCTCTAAGGTGGCGTCGTGGTGAGGCGCTCTAAGGTGAGGTGGTGGACTGGTGGTGCGAGGTGAGGTCTGTGCCGGTAGAGTTTACTTTGCTGAAACAGGCGTAATGCAAGCTGTTGGACAGTAACGACCCCTCGGACCTTATTTCCCTGGAGAAGACTTGTTTCTCACCTCTAGCTTGCCTTAAGAGACCGGCCGTAGTGAACACTGATGAGGAAAATAGCTCCCATTTCTTTCTTGCCTTTATGGGCCGGCTTGAGTGGAGAATCGCAAGAGCAAACGTGCTCGGAGGAAGGAAGTATTCCAGTAAGATGCTGGCAGGGGTCGTGATCTGGGATTGTTCTGACAGCCGTGGAATACCTCTCCACTCCTCAAGCACCTCAGGACATGTTGCCCCGTTTTCGCTACGTCACTATGTGCTAGAGACAGTTTCTGGAGGCCCATTGTTGAGTGTGCAAGTCACCCCCTGCCATTTTACTCGTGTATAAACACATAACACACACAGTCTCGTGTACCGACATGGTCTTCACATGATCTGACCAAGATTATGTCTGGACTTTAAAAGAGACTGTGACCTCTGAGTTTGTTTCGGCTTTTCTTCTCAGAGTAGTCAGATAGGAAACGCCGACCTCATCTAGTTTCAAAAATATGATTGACATGTAAAAGTGTTTGTACAAACCTACTTACAGAAAATAAATCATTTATCATTTATCATTTACCATTGGTCAGGCGGGGGACATAGTTCTTCCATTCACGGTACCCAATCTACTATAGCCACCCAAACCCTCAATAGTCCTCCACCAAACGGGGATTGTCCTTTGGTGCACTAGCATAGTGCATACAGGGATAACCGTCAGTTGGTCCCTTTTCATAATTCAAAACTGATTAAGGGGCTCGTACGCCTTCCAAAGGTCCGGGAGCCCAGGGCCCCGATATATTTCAAAGAATAATAATACTTCATTTATTTATTTGCATGAAAACACGGTACAAAAAAACCGGCCAAGCGCGAGTCGTATTCGCGCACGAAGGGTTACGTACCATTATCTACAAAAACGGCCAAAAAATCATGTCTGTTGTATGGGAGCCCCTTAAATATTTATTTTATTCTGTTTTTTAGTATTTGTTGTTATAGCGGCAACAGAAATACCTACATCATCTGTAAAAATTTCAACTGTCTAAACTATCACGGTTCATGAGATACAGCCTGGTGAAAGATGGACGGACGGACGGACAGCAGAGTGGGAGTAATTGGGTTCCGGTTTTACCCTTTGGGTACGGAACCCTAAAAATGGTGAGTGGCTACAATTTAGAACAAAATATGTGTTTTACCTACAAGGATGGGTACTTTGTTGATATGATTTTGCAAAACAAAAAGGTGAAAATATAACATTTATTATTAATTATTATTGATTCACAAATTCGAATATCTAGGTTACCTACTACGCACAATCTGTAGGTAATCATCAAGTTTTGGATATTTGATATTGTACTTAATAGGTAAATTAAAAACGATCATCGACAACTAATTTAAAGTTAATGGTGATTATGTATGACTAATTTGTTACCTACTTACTCATTTGATTACCTCTAAATATTAACAGCCGCACGGGTCGATCTTCAAGGTTAAGTAATGCTTGCCGAGGTCGGTCCATGGATGGCTAACCATCCGTGAAATACCGAGACCCACAGTTAGACATATAAGGGATTGCAGGCGTCATGTTATGATATATCAAGGCAGATGTGAGTTGAAACGCCGGGAGGGGACGCCGGAGGGATACTGATTACCTTATTGGTGATGTTCTTCAAAAAGGTCAGGTGCGTATCATCTGCCTAGCCTTTTCCCAACTATGTCAGGGTCGGCTTCCAGTCTAACCGGATGCAGCTGAATACCAGTATTTTACTTGGAGCGACTGCCTATCTGACCTCCACCCAGTTACTGGGTAACACAATACCCCTTTGCAAGACTGGTTGTCAGACTTTCGGGCTTCTGACTACCCGTGACGACTGTCAAAGATCCCTGAATGACAGCCGGGACCAACGGCTTAACGTGCTTTCCGAGACACGGAGGGGTATCGATATGTAAAGATGGTCACCCATCTACAGACCAACCGCGGCAAGCATGGCTTAACCTGATCAATCGACCTGTGCGGCTGTTATTATTTAGCCACGGGCCCCTCGAAAAAAGGTCAGACGCGTAGTACTCGCAAAATCGCAACGGGCATGCGTGTATGACTAGATTATGAACGTAAACGAGGCATGCGAGCATCCTGCCAGGGTCGCGGATTGTTCGAAAGAGTTACCGTGGCCCTTGGCACAGGCAACTGAAGGAAAACGGGTGGGTTTTAGTCAGTAAAAGTCTGACATACCCTCCCGCTCCGCCCAGAGCGGGAGAAGTTATTTGATAATTTCCCAAGCAAAAAAAAAATGCAGCATGCGAGCATGTTGGCCGCGATCGCGGAAAGGGTCCATTGCGCCTACATTCATCACTACTGTAGGTTACCTAGTACCTACAATGAACGCGGGTAATGGGGCAATACGTCTAATACGCACCTATTTGTTATTTGTTTGAATCACTACATAGTATAAAACAAAGTCGCTTCCCTGTCTGTCTGTCCCTATATATGCTTAGATCTTTAAAACTGCGCAACGGTTTTTGATGCGGTTTTTTTTAATAGATAGAGTGATTCAAGAGGAAGGTTTATATGTATAATACATGCATAATATAGTAGAGAAACACTGATAATTTTAGAGGTTTCTAATGTAATGTCCTAAATAAACACATTTTTTTGCGCTTACATTGTAAACGCTGGCTGAACCCTTCGAGATAGATCAAAATAATGTACTACAGTATTGTACACCTTAAAAAGGTCTACGAAAAAGTCCGCGATGGTATATGTCTATCTCTTAGGGATAACCCACAATAACCATTTTTTATCCTATACTTTTTACGAGAAATAATGGCTCTAAACTTATGGTTCGTTGTCACTAGTACCATTAACAGTTAGTAAAATTACTATTGCTGCCAATGTCAGCATGGATAGTAAACATTTGTGAGAAAGGTTTCGGGCAAATTTTACTAATGTCGTGCCCGTTCTTTATGCGTTTATGACAAATAGAAATAAACATTCTTATAAAATTTTATTTTCACTAATAAAATCGCAGATACCCCAGTGGAACCCAACCAAAGTAATGATCGATTTTGAGGAAGCCACAATAAAGGCTCTTTTATCATTCAATGTTGCTATAGATGTTAAAGGTTGTCATTATCATTATACTAACAGCCTTTTTCGAAAAGCAACCAAACTGGGCCTTACATCGAAAAAAGGGTATAACAGTAGCAGAAAAAACAAAAGGATAATTTCTCTTTGTGGCAATTTAGCGTTTCTCCCGCCAAATAAAATCGAAGAAGGTTGGAAATATATACAACAGGAAATGCCCGAAAACGAAGCTTTTAATAAATTTAAAAAATATTTCTTTTCGTTTTGGATGAAACCAGATATACAAAAATTATGGTGTGTTTATGGTGAGATCCATAGGACAAATAATGTCCTTGAAGGCTGGCATCATAATATGAATACAAATGTTAATAAAAATGAGTCAAATTTATTGCAGCTCTTACATATTCTATATGATGATGCGATGTTAATGAAGTATAGAACGAATCTTCTACAGAACTATGGGCAGAGCTCCCAACCTAAACGACGAAGAATTTACAGAGACAGAAATGACTTAATCATTGAAGCCCAAATGCAGTTATTAACAGGCGAAATATCTGTGGGTCATTTTTTAGATAAACTTCGTTGATTGAGCACGTACTGTAATAAATGTGAATCTGAATCATACATGAAAAAATAAATATTTGTTGATTTTATTGAACTCCAGTGTTTTTACCACCCTTAAAAATTTCACAAGTTCCTAAAATACGTATAATAATGTGGAACTAGTGATATCAAATTCAACATTAGTTCCATTATTTTCATATTCTTTTAAAAATGGAACTAGTGATAGCAAATTCAACATTAGTTCCATTATTTTCAGATTCTTTTAAAATGGAACTAGTGATAAAAAAAACAATCAGTAGTTCCATCATGGAACTGTTAATGGTACTAGTGACAACGAACCAAACTTATCAGTGTTTCTCCATTACACCCGTGCGAAGCCGGGGCGGGTCGCTAGTAATTTATATATTTAATTGTTTGTTTATTTAATGTGACCTATGATATTATGATTATTTAGATTAATGAGTCTGTGAAACTTGAAATAAATGATTATTATTATTTTGTTTTTAAATTTTATTTTCTCAGGTTCCTAGAACCTGCCGTGCGATTCTGTAACCATCTCACCGTGAAAGCTTGGGTGAAGTGAGCGTGGACTGAGCTGTCATTCGCTAGGGATTAACACAATTAAGTGCTCACTTCACTTATGATTTCACGGTGAGATTTTTGCAGAATCGACCGGCAGTTGTTTTTTTAAATCTCACGGGTGTAAAACAAGGTGAGATTTTAAGTTTGAGTAGATTAGGTGTTTTGTACTGCATTGAGATTATTGTCTAAATCTAATTGTATGAATTCCCGAACTATGCGACATGTATTTAATATAGCTGCTTTCTGTAGTGTTCGGTAGGTATGTATATTTGGTAAGATTTGTTGCATTTAAACTACTAAATAGTTGTTTCGGGATGATACCAGTCGTTGATAACACGATTGGGACTATGGTTACTCTATTCATTTTCCAAACTCTGGTAATTTCTTCCTGTAGTTCTGCATATATATATATATTTTTTTTTTTGTGTTTATTATCATTAAAAGGAATATTTAAGGATCGTAGCAGCTGGCGTACTCTAGTTTCTGCCTACCCCCACAGCGTAAGTCATTGGCGCCGAATCCCTTGTTCACAAACTAAACTTTTAAGTTCAGTGCATCTTTTTCTTTCTATTTCATTAAAAAAAGGACAGAAGATAAATATTAGTTTAGTCCTGTCAAATTAAGATACTCCATAGACAAGTTTAGACGTGATTGAAAAAATGGCTACTAAAAATATGTCAATTTCTGTCAGGCGTTCACTAATTTGACAGGACAAAACAAATGTTTATCTTCCGTCCTTTTCTTAATGAAATAGAAAGGAAAAGATGCACTGAACTTACATTTAATTTAGTTTGGTAACAAGGGAATCGGCGCCTATGTATGTTATGTTATTATAGATGGGTAGGTACCTACACTGCCTACATCTCTGCCTATACCTTTGGGGTATACAAGCGTGATGTTACGCTATCGTCACTTTCGGCTTGCTCTTGTAGCCTTTCAAGGTTTCCTCAAGGGTAGGTAGGTAAGGTAAAATAGGTTTTTTACTTGTTACCTATTCGTTATCTCCACTACTTTATGGGTGACTAGAGGTAACCGATTCGAATACAAAATAAAACTCTCATCAACAGTAACACGCAAACATAATCATTATTTAATAGGACACTTATTATTATTGTTCATCGCCACATCCGCAGCACCCCTCATCGACTTCCACACCACACATTCTCAACAGGAACACGAAACAGGTCACACACAGGAGACATCTCAGGATCTTTCCACACGATCCACAGTCACAGGTGCACGGACAACACATTTTTGAAGACTACAAAATCCTTAAACTGTTTCAATAAATGCAACTCGCAATGGGATTTCACACAGAATTTCAGTGTTTTTGCACAGTTTTGCACGATTAAGCTTGTTGCGTCCAGGAATTATTGCAGTTTCACTCCGAAACTTTGATGTAGGGAAGTAGGAATTTGCAACACACTCCTAGTTTGATAAACTTTGCACGATTCAACTTGAAATGCGTCTACTCGACTGTGAACCGACGACACAGTGAATAATATTCGTCACGAATATAATTTGAATAGAATGACTTGGTGACCAACCACGAACCGCGGAATAATGACGCCATTCATTTGTTTGTGCTCGTTTTACTAGGTTCAGTTATCACTGGCGCTATCTACAGGTAAAGTGAGTAAACAAGTGATATGAAACAGGTAAACGTTGATTATTTATTTTCCACTAATGTTTTTGGCTGTTTTACCGAGAAAACATATTTTACTAGGACGTAGACTGTTACTTGGCCAGATTTAAGTTTTTTTACCAATTCAATTGATCACAGACAGGCGCGACGTGAATCCCGTAGCACAATTTGTATTAGTAGTAATAGTTCCACCGAACTCGCGTCGCGTCGCGTCACGCCTGTCTGCGGGAGCCTGTATCCTTAGGGCCCGGCACCCATTGGCGGCACGGCGACTTGTCAATGCACCGAAGTTTAAATTGACTGAATATTTAATCACAAATAAAATCCATCTTAAAAACTAAATGCATTGGATTTGGACTATCATAATACAGCGACGATTGTGATAAACTTCAGCGCTTCAGCGCTTTGAAACTCATCAGGCTTGTAAGTGATAATCTTCTTAGGTACTAAGATTTTAGATCCGAGATAGGTGACTCCTTAACTTTCATTATTATAATGAATCATGCAGCAAACGTTTACTAATGAGTCATGACTCCCACTACTAGCAGGAAGTACGACACAGCAATGACGGAGGAAATGAAAATAATAATAATAATATTCTACAACTTTCACACAACCATCACACAAACATTTGTCCTAGGTGGGAATCGAACCCACGACCTTGCGCATAGCAGGCAGGGCCACTGACCGCTAGACCAACAGGCCTGTCAAATACAGAGTAGACGTGGCAGTAAATGGAGCAGAAAGAAGGAATCCAGTTTTAGATAGCCAACTATTATAAATCCCAGTAAGAAGGGTTTTTAAATTCGTTATTTATAAATCCTCTTCTTTATAACCTGTGCAGTGCTTCTTCGAAAACTATGTGTCAACTAGTTGTCAACAGTCTTTTGACGTTCATTTAATACCTCTAAAAAATATGATTACGAAATACTAAATTAGGATTAGGTACTTAAAAGAAACTCGCTCAATTTATTGACTACCCAAATGCAATATGTAAGGCAAGATTTAAATCTTTGCAGTAAGGTTCCCTTAAACTCACTGCAACATTGAAATTGTGATAAAAAGTTTTAGATAGATACGTAATACATAGTAATGATTCAATACTCATCCAACCGGCCCTCTGTGCGCAACCACCAGGGTCCTCCAAGTCCCCAAAATCAACAAGATGATGATCCGTCAGATTTATGGGAAGATTTAGATGTGTTGCTGCAATTTCTGCGGTAGTCTAAGATGTATATTCTGCTTCACCGGCATTGCGTATCTGTTTCATTTGATCGGGATCGAGTGTGACTGTGCATGTTGGAAATGTCATTGCTGTATTAGTGATGATAATTAATCAATCCGTATATTGTTTTATTTTTCCTTTGCAAGCGTACAAAACCTACGACAGTAGAAATTCAAGAATAATCTAAATTAGAAACTAGCTCAAATTCGGAAACGAACGGCCTTTTTATACTATGAGAGTTTTGTTGAAATTTGGACAGGTCAACGTCTGTCACGTCAGCTAGTATCAGAATAAAAGAATATCAAAGAAACACCTATCCAGTTACCCAAAACATTTATTTCATTAAAACGTTCACAATATTCACTTAAACAAATTCTCGCAAAAACCATCACAATTTCTGTCCCAAAAACCACAACATCCGGGATAAAAAAATGGAATATTCCTAAATCCCATCAAGGTGGGGAATTCGGATAGGTATTGTTTTACGTTCATCATTGTTTTCATGCTTCTAGTCGTCCACAGGGCATACATCTTCAATTCCACACATTTCAAGCAACTGTGCACAAAGCCAGATGCAACAGAGGCAACGCAGGCAACGGCAGCACCAGTTGTCACCGCCGCAACAACAACAACACATCACAACAACAACAACACAATACTAACTACGTACAAAGTATTACGGACAACAGCAACTAATACTAAATTCAGTAAAAATATATCTGTATAATCACTGTCTCGCGCAGAACAAATTATTTATCACGCATTTATTTGCATATGAACAAATTCTTGATTTTCAACAGACATGATCTATATCAAACATTTCAGTTCAAGATCGAACTTTGAGATGTCACCAATTTGATGGAATTGTGACAGATGGTAGAAATCCAGAGATTCTATATTTCGATAACTCTATAGAGTTATCGAAATATGTCTGACACATCTCTTTTGCTTCATCCACTCTCACGTTCTTCATACATGGTCGTCGATTTAGCGCTCTTTAAGGGTCGAATATTATGACGTTGTATGAGAGCCCGCGCACTTGGCTCCCATACAACGTCATATAAATTCGACCAAGTTATCTGGTTTCTTAATTTTTTTGTATTGAAATTTTTAGTTCGACATGTTAAGACACACCGGCGGCAGCAAGGAACGCGATTGTGTGAATCGTTGCTTAGAAAAAATTTTCTCCAATTATTTGGGACAGTACTGTTCATGGACCGGGAAGAAAAACAATTTCAAATTGTCACCGCTAAAATTGATGACAACAATAAAACGTAAGTTAAATTACAATAAAATGGTGTTGATTCTGTTGTGCACAAACTAACTTAATATAGGCTATTGCTATCTTTTACTAAAAGGTAGTGCGAGAAAAAGACGGCTACAGCTATGAACTAAGTTAGAGATGTCAAACTAATTTATGCGCTTCACCGTGTTTTTAGTCGACATGTTTTTACGTGCACTCTTCATTTGTATGGAAATATTAGTTCCAACTAAATTTGACAGCTCTAAATGACGTCCGTCTCTTTCTCGTTTTATTAGAGAGAAAAGGATAGCAATAGTCTAAATTAAGTTTAGTTTGTGCACAACAGAATCGACATCAATGTCTGTAAAATTATAAGATTCTTAGGTAGTTTTCGTGTCTGTTTGATGTTATTAGTTCCACATTACCCTAAAGATACCTACATATTAATTCGTTCTTTTGTATACCTACTTGATTCCGGGTATAAAAAAGTAAAATTAGTTTTTTGTTACAGTTGCAGTCAAGCAGTCATTTCCGAATTTAACCGACGAAAGCTTCGAGAGGCACGTAATGTGCTGGTTTCAACATGCAACCACTAGACTTAAACGTTTAAATTAAT
This sequence comes from Eremobia ochroleuca, assembly GCA_949629135.1. Lineage (NCBI taxonomy): Eukaryota > Metazoa > Arthropoda > Insecta > Lepidoptera > Noctuidae > Eremobia > Eremobia ochroleuca. Next base: position 4,039,388 of record OX451406.1, on the reverse strand, counting down.
TTTGGTCAAACACTGGACATTTGTTTCAGACGGGTTAGGAGCTGATTAAAAATATATAGGTTATTTATTGTTAGAAAATAATAATTACCACTTTCGTACAAAGATTGATATACTTACCAAATTTTATAATAACCACTTTCCCTGTACCTATAGTAGGTACCGAATGTATATTATGTAATAATATGGATTTATACTTCAGTGAATTTAAACAAAGTAAGGTTCATAAAATAAAAAAAAAGCCCTTGAGCTCATTCATAAAGTTGAATTGTTTATTAGAATTTAAATTTTGATTGTAATGTCTTGTAAACAAAAAACTTAAAATTAACTTTTCTGTTTTGTAAAAATTTACCGTTGTTGTGAAAAGCGTTTTGATTTAAATACCTTTAAATATTATGTTAGCTTAACTTGACCAGCCTAGACAGGGTAAAGTATTGTACCTGCCCGTTTAGCATGAACGCCGTAGAAACGAAAGAGAATCGACAAATCTTTTGTTCATTCTGTCATTTTGTCGATGCAATGACAGATGAACAAAAGATTTGTCGTTTCTCTTTCGTGTCTACGGCGTTCATGCTAAGCGGGCTGGATCAAAAGATCCAGGAACTGGCACTGTGAACTTATTATTATCTCTCAGTCAATGACTATTTTTTTTTCTGAATTTTACTGTGTTGGGTTGTAAAAAAATAACCATGTGTGCTTGTTGTACAGCTGAGTATCCAGGAGTACCTACGTTTAATTCTAATTCTTTTATTGTAATATAATCTTTTAATAAAATGTCGGAATATATTATTTGCTGATGTTTAATTTATTTTACTCGAAAGAGTGTCTTTAATTTGAATTTTGTTAACATTTAAACTGTAATTTTTCTTATTAACTATGTTTTTGGAAAATCAGTTTAGGTAAGGTCCTACTGATATGATAATATCGGTTAATTTATGCAGTGGGTGTGTTATATTGGAACTTAACATATTTCAATCACAAAAATCATAAATTATCTCTGTGCATTTTAATGGAAGTTACCCGAAAATTGAGGGTGCCAAACACAAAAACCTATAGGTATACAAGATATTGTGATTGAAAGTTACTGTAAAGTTGCACTTATATCATACACCAGCTATGCAACCTGGTATGTCATACTAGAGAGCGCCCTTCCTAAATGAAACGGTTACAACATTACTACAAAGACAAAATTCAAATTTATTTTAACCCTATAGGAGAAATATTGGTACAACTTACATAATATAAGTTATGTGGTAGGAACGTAGGTAACATTGATGCAACAATAAATTGAAACCTACAGAAACCTTACGAACTCTACTTTGTCATAACTTGCTGGATGCAAGTTAAGTGTAAGTTTCAGGTTTAACTTTTATACTAGGGTTAATTTTAAGCTTGCCTAAAACTTACGAAAGTAACTTGCGACAACTGAAACATGTAAGCTACGTGTAAGTTGCATTTGAAACATTAAGCAGCGATTCATTATAAACCTTCATATAACTTAAAAAGGTAACTTTGCGACCACCTTAGATATATAAGTTTCGTGTAAGTTTCATTTGCAACAATTAAGCAATGATTCATTTTAAAATTGCCTAAAACTTACAAATGTAACTTTGCGACAGTAAATATTATGTTAGTTACGTGTAAGTTTCATTTGCAACATTTATGCAAGGTAGTTGAGATAAGTAAGCTATTCCTTTCGAAAGCAAAGTTGTGGAAATGTTAAACTTTAAACTTGCGGAAAGTTAAATTTACAATTTTCAAAATGTTACAGGTGCAATGTTACTGCAGTTTTACGGTTAAAAGTTGTAATAAGTTTTGCTGATCAGCTCTGGGTAAGTTACAGGGTTTATCTACAGCGCGGCCGTTAGCGCTTCGTTTCAAGCTCGCTCAAAGCTTGCAGGGACATTGCAATCTTGTATTTGTAACTTACAAGCTCCTTGATGTTACTTTCAGTAATGTTATTGCAACTTTTGCTTGCTTAGCGGGTAGTTTCAGTTACAATGAGGTTAAAATTACCTACTTTTGGAGTTCTTTAAAGTTCTTCTGTAATTAAGAATAAGTAAAACCTGTTAAAACTGTTACCACATATTGGCGTAGCTAAACTGCTGATTCTCAGCCTAATTTGAATAAATCACTTTTGATTTTAAAGAATCTTGTTGCGTGGCCAAAATCGGAACTAACGCAGCCATCTTGTTTTTTCAATACATTTAACATATTATTTTTTTCCCAACAGCGCCTCCCTGCAACGCCATCAAAGCGCCAAAAGATCCTTGGAGCAGTGTATAAATACCCCCAAAGGGTACGATAATGATACTTTCCCTTCACTTTTCAAGCAGTTTGATGCATTTCTTGGCAGTTATTTTAGTTCAAGTTCAGATTTGAGGTCACCAACTGCTTCAAGCTGATTGAAAAGTGAACTTTTTAGTTGCAGTCGGGTTTTATAATAATAAATACCTAATTATAATTTATTTATTTCAGACATAAACTCACTCACTTATACATTTGAATTATAAACTATTTTAAATGCTAAACAGATAAAAACCCAAAATAAAATATCAGAATCGTATATAAAAAATAAAATGTCAAATATAAAATTGACAAGTTGTAAAAAGTTATAAAAATGTCAAAATATTAAAAACAAAAACAAAAATTATTATACTAGCTTTTGCTGACAGCGGAAATTATCCCACAGGAACGTAATACCGGGATAGCATCATCAGCCCTTTTTGCGAGATTGAGTAACGTCCAAAAATAGAAACATCGGAACACACAAACTGTCACATTTATAATATTTATTATCTGTCAGATAATTTTTATCGGAAGAATAAAAATGGCGAATGAGGAATAAAAACTGTCACACTGTCATATTTATTCCTCAAATAAAACTTATCTGACAATTGAAAAATCAGCCCTTATTAGAATTAATAAATAAAACAACATAATTGTAAGGGTGGTTATATTGTAGATCATGTGGTATGCTTTCTCCAGTGAACGCTGAAGCCAGTGTCTCGAAATAACTGACCAATATCTTCTTTGTCCAAGTTTAGCGATGCCTGCTAAAGAAAAACATTCGTTTCATTTTAGTCATTAGTCATTCCGTCAGTCAGTGAAATCATAAGTGAAATCATAAGTGAAGTGAGCTTGAAGTGTGCAGTATCAATAGTTTTAATCCCTAATGACAGCTCATTTCCCGCTCACTTGACCTAAGTTCTCACGGTGAGATTTTTGCAGAACAGCCGGTCGATTCTCTAAAAATCTCACCGTGAAATCATAAGTGAAGTGAGCACTTAATAGTGTTAATCCCTAGCGAATGACAGCTTACTTCACGCTCATTTCACCCAAGCTTTCACGGTGAGATGGTTACAGAATCGCACTGCAGCACTGCAGATCATCATAATCAGCTTCACCCACTGCTGACTACAGGCCTCCTCCCTTTTGTGCCATGCATCCCTCGTCAGTGCGAGTCTCGTGGAACGGTGTAATTGCGTAATGGGCACACACTAACATTATCTAGAAATCGCTTTCATTTTGACAGTTCAACAACATTCATTGCGTTATTTACGTTGATGAGCAGACCAATTCGACCATATGAAGCAATGTATTTGGAATGATTATCAAAATGATTCATATTGGGATTAATAAAAGTGTGTTACGCAATTTAGGGTGCCAGGTTGGCTCGGTTTGCGAATGCTCTGACTAGATACCAAATTCAAGTCATTTTACATAAAGCGATTAACATCATCCCTGAATCTCACAAGTTCTACTGTTTTCATCAAGAGGTATCTTCTACTAAATTAGAAAAAATTGGCTATAAGAGTTGGGAAGACCAAAGAAACGAAAGATGGTTTGTGTGGAAGATGGTATGGCTAGAAAGAGAGTGAATATTGAGATGATGATATTCTTCCTTAGAAGCACACATGCTGCGCCGCATAAGCATAGCATAATCAGTCCATAATGTTCCCACTATTGGGGACACAGGCCTCCTGTTTCTATGAGAGAGAGTGGACTATAATCCAACTCGTCACATGTCTTCGATTTTTTGGTTCTAGGGTTGTATCGTCATGTTTTTCTTCACCGTTTCGAGAGCTGTGGTGATAAAACAGTTTACACAATGTATAATGTCCCTGCTTGAGTTCGAACTCATGACCTACAACTCGTAAGTCGCAACTGTTACCACTGGACCACTCCTGCTCCATCGCTACGACCCCAAATAAATCAGGATAAAAGGGGGAAGGGTGATGAAGACGCATGAAAACTTACAATAAATTCTTTCTTAGAGTGTTTGCTTGTGGATGAGAACGAGAGTAGAGCATTTGCGCCTGGCCTGCAAACAATTAGCATACTGTTAAAGAAACTCCTGCTATCCCGTGAAAGCTATCACGACGAGCAGAAGTGTTGTTTGTAGACGCATCAATTTTTTCCATTGGGATACCCTCCGTTTGGAGAAAACGAAGGATTCTGTCTGACTCCTTCCGACTTAAGCCCCCACAGTTCCTTCTACTACCATTAGTCGGGAGCCCGGGAGATGCATACATTAGCACATCAAGCTACACGAAACTGCCAAATTTTCCCAATCAATTTTGAACCCTAATGCTTTAACGATAAAGTTGAAAATCGATTAAAGAAATTTGACAGATTGTGATAGCTTGATGTGCTGGCGTCTGTACATTGAGAGCACTCCCGACTGCTCTCTCTCCCTCTCCGCCGCGAACTATGCATGCATCCATCCTCGCAAAAAGATGCGACTGCATCCCGCGCGTTTTCGCTTCCGACCATGGCCCGGACCACAGGCGGATGCGTCACTTCCCCCATTACTGGGCTTAGAAACAGAAATCGGAGACTGTGGGTTAATTGCGCAAAACACTAACCGTAGGAATGGCTTTCATTTTGACAGTTAAACAACATTCATCGCGTTATTTACGTTAAGAACATATGAAACAATGGATTAGCAATATCCTTCAAAATGATTCAGATTGTCGTTGATAGTGTGTTATGCAATAACGGTGCTGTAGTGCTATTCTGTAAAAATCTCACCGTGATAACTCGCGTGAAGTGAGCTTAAAGTGAGCAGTCGTTAGTGTCAATGTCTAGCATCAGATGGAATTAATGCTCACTTCACCTAACTTCTCACGGTGAGATTCTAACAGAATCGACCGGCTGTTTAGTGACCATTCTCACCATGAAGACTAGAGAAAAGGAGTCCAAACTCTAGGGCATCGCATACGGAAAATTTGTCCCGAAAAATTCTTAGAGCAATAGTTCTAAAACCAGCCACCAGCCTCGCTGCATTACGTAGTGTACCGAGTGAATTCTCTACCTTGGTAACTTAGCGACCTCAGCGCACTCTGCCCGCCAACGTTATTTTTTCAAATTTCTGGCACAACTCTAATGTACAGAGTTTGGACTCCTTATCTATAGTCTTCATGATTCTCACTCAAATGTCTCGCTAGTGGTGGCGTGTGTCTGGATCATTGTGGTTGAGCTGAATGGTACCGATCTATACGTCATGTTAGTGAAGAGTGGCGCCGTCAGTAGGGACTGCCGCCACGGCTTATTTTAATTTATCTTCATTTCCGAATTGTTTTTTTTTGTTTTTTCTTTTTTAGTACGGACGCTTTTAACGTGCACGTCTTTCTACATCGTTCTCACATGTATAATTTCAACATGAATGATGTTATAACCAATATTTTGTAATAATTTTATGATTTAACAGAGTGTCCGTGGACATATTGCCCGTTCTTCTCCAAAGATACCTACTACGCTTTGGAATGGGCAACTAGCTTAATCTTTCTGACTGACCGACCCCTTGACAATTCAAAAGTGCCAGTAATTGGTTTATTTGAAATAAATGCTTTGAGTTTGAGTTTGAACTATTGACCAGCCTCACCCTATAAAGTTGACCACCAACTGAAATACAGGAAACTCTTACCTTTCAGGCCTCAGCCTTGTCTGTCGCCATCGCTGACGGGAATTAGCTTCCTGAAAATACAAACAAACAACAACATAAATGCACATTCATTGAGTTTGAGTTTGAACTATTCTAAAAGTACAGACAAGACAAAATGCACATCAAGCTACCCGAAACTGTCAAAATCAAAAATCAAAATCAAAAGTCATTTATTCAAACTAGGCTGAGAATCAGCACTTTTCGAACGTCAAAATTACAAAAGACAGTCCCCCAAAACGCCCGCCCTTCACCACTTCCTAGTGCTTTCGCTGGGAAGAAGAAGTGGCGCAACAAACTCCCCAGCAGCACAGCTGTCTGTTCAGTTAGAAAATACTTGACTGAATACAATACAAGGTATGCAAAGTAATTAACATTACAAGACACAGGACACTAAATGTCAATAATATAATAAAAATAAAACTAAACTGATTTGACTTATACAGCCCAATAAAAACAATTGTATAATGAGCTCATATAACCTATCAGTAATCTAATTCTGGAGAAAGAACATAAACATTGTCTTGAGTTAATCAAATTATGTCAAATTATGCCAATCAACTTAGAACCTTACACTTTAGCGATACAGTTGAAAATCTGGCGTCCGTGCCTAGGATTTTTTTCGGTTTTGCGTTTCTGCAGTAGGCCATCCAAATAATAATAATATTTATTTGACATAAAACGGTACACAGATACAGAGTAACGCTTAATTTAAGCGTGCGAATAGCCTGTTACAAAATAAATGATCAATGACCCCCGTGCTCGGTAACGCCTGTGTTACAGGGGTCATCCATCCGTCCATTCTGGATATTATAACGGTTACTAATAATTAAGTAATGTGCACTTTCCCCATGGCTAAGTAATAACAGCCGCACAGGTCAATTGATCAGGCTAATCTACGCTTGCCGCGGTTTGTCTGTGCATGGGTGACCATCTTTATATACTGAGGCCCATCCGTGCCTCGGAAAGCACGATAAGTCGTTGGTCCCGGCTGTCATTCGTAGATCTTTGACAGTCGTTACGGGTAGTCAGAAGCCCGAAAGTCTGACCACCAGTCTTACCTAGGGGTATCGTATTACCCAGTAACTGGGTTGTGGAGGTCAGATAGGCAGTCGCTCCATGTAAAATACTGGAATTCAGCTGCATCCGGTTAGACTGGAAGCTGACCCCAACATAGTTGGGAAAAGGGTGGGCAGATGATGGTGCTCTTTTGTAAAAAATAAACTAGACTGATTTAATTTTGAAGACAAATAGCTGATTCTTGCAGGAATCGAACCTGCGATCCGTAGCACAGTAGCCAATCACACAAATCCTTTAACGAACATTATCAATTATTAAAAAAAAAAAAGCTGCTCCATACATTTTGACTTCACTTTTGTATGAAACAGCCTCGTAAACTGCTACAAGATCTTTTGTCGTTCAAATGACGTTGACAGGGGGCGCTGTTGGTAAACATTTGTAATGTTAATTACTTTGCATACCTTGTATTGTATTCAATCAAGTGTTTTCTAACTGAACAGACAGCTGTGCTGCTGGGGAGTTTGTTGCGCCACTTCTTCTCCCCAGCGAAAGCACTAGGAAGTGGTGAAGGGCGGGCGTTTTGGGGGACTGTCTTTTGTAATTTTGACGTTCGAAAAGTGCTGATTCCTAGGCTGAGAATCAGCACTTTTCGAACGTTTTTAATTTTGATTGGTTTTGTGTAAATGTTTTGTGAAATGTCACTTGAAATGTATTCAAAAAGCAAGACGGTGGCGTTAGTTCCGATATTGATCACGCGCCAAAATTACCATGTAGCGCTACTCGTATAGGTATTATGAAGATAAAAGGTATTTACAACATGTTCAGTGTTTTCTTCCCTGACTGTTGGCCGATAAACTTCTTCAGCAGAGCGTAACACAGAGATCTGCAACACAAGTCAGTCATTTTATTGAATGCATGGCGAATAAACCGATGATACAGTATTTTTATCTCACAAAGCGACGCGCACTTTACTTGTGATAAACAAGTCTTAGAAACCAGAAGTGAGGACAGTTTTAAAAAAAAATAACGCACAAGTATTTCCTAAAATTATTTAATCAACAATCAAAAATAACCGAAATTACAACAAATGATAATTTAAAACTATGACATACGAAACTCTAATTACTGCAAATCATATAAATTAATCAACAAAATAACAATATCACGACCGAATATGCGAATACAAACGAGGGTAGCGATGTTCAACCGTTGCTGACCGATAACTGACAAAATGACCCGTTGTTTTTTTTTTTTTTTTTTAATAGCATCTCGCCGGTTAAGCAGTCCACAACCTATGAGGTTGTCGACTGCTTAACCGGGCTTGCCTGTGGATGCCTCAATAAATTAAGGCCTCCAGCCAGGGCTTGACCCGTTGCTAAGCGTGCGCCGTCCTTATAGCGCACCGCTTGAGCCAGGTCTTGGAGAGGGAGGTTTCGCTAAGACAAGAGTATACCAACATAACAACAAGCTAACAAGCGACAACATAACAAGAGTATAACAAGCTGTGAATGTGTAAAGAAAGAAAGAAAAAGTATTTATTGAGACTCGTACAGGAAGATCACATACTAACTAAACACAGTCAAAAATACATTACACATTACGGCTGTCTAGTGGAACAGTATTACAGTGAATATACAATAAAAGTGGAATGTGAACGTGTGTGTGTGTGTAAGGACAGGAGCTCTCGGTACCATCCGTGACAGGGGCGAAATCGGTGTGTGTGTGTGCGTGTGTGAGTGCGTGCGTGTGTGTGGCTCTGTTATGTTCTGACGCTACTTAATTTCACGCACACATTCACACCGTATTTGTACACTAAGTAACCACAAGTAAAGCGCGCGTCGCTTCGTGAGATAAAGATACAAAATGAGAACAGCAGGGTAATTGCGTAAAACACTATCAATGGCAATGGGTTTCATTTTGACAGTTCAACAACATTCATTGCGTTATTTACGTTGTTGAGCAGACACATTTTGCGAACATATGAAGCAATGGATTAGTAATATCCTTCAAAATGATGCAGATTGACATTGTTAGTGGTTGGACAGTAACAGTCTTGTATTATTATACTGGTAGTTACTAACATCTTCTTTTACGACGGTGCGGTAGACATCAGGTAGGGTGGGTTCAAAAGTCTCCGTGATCTCACAACGAGGTATCGTCAGAGGAATCACTTCCTCCAAGTTTTCTCGATTCTCTTGGTTATGACTGGAAATGGTAGAAGTGAAAACCAAAATAATCAGTTTTTTTGTTTATTAACCGTTCAGTCGATCTGGTCTGTAAAATCTCGCTGTGAAATCGTATGTAGAGTGAGCTGTCACTAGTGTCAAGTCGTAGCATCGTGGAGCGACTACTTTAAGCTCACTTCGCTTACGTGTGAGATTTTTACAGAGCTCATGATGACATAATTGAGGAGGTAACATGCAAACAGGCTTAAGTCACAATAATGTAAGCCTGTTTGCATGTTACCTCCTCATTATTATTATGTATATGATTTAGCCTCCAATTTATCAAACCAATTTTCAGCTGTGCGATAATTGACCGCAGAATCTCCCATCGATTTACGTATGTTTCTTGCTGCATCTGCTGCTGAATGTCCCAATCGGTATTTGTGAAGTAACAACAGTCTGATTTGGTCTCTTGAAAGATCCATTATTTCGGTGTGTATGCCTTCGATGATGGAAGCGTTATGTAACTTGGCAGGAAAGGATGTCACCAAAATCTGCCCAAACGAAGTACCGAGGTACAAATAGTGGCATAAAATACACTAGATTACGACACCTGCCCCGAAACGAAGAACGAACGGAATGACATGTGAATGACATTTACCTACAAAATAATGTCAATGTCTACAGAATGTCCTAATATCAACCCAAGTGTCAACCAAATGACACGCCAGCACATCAAGCTACCCGAAGCTGTCAAATTTTCCCAATCAAGATTGAACCTTATGCTTCGGCGATAAAGTTGAAAATCTATCAAAGAAATTTGACAGATTGTAGTAGCTTGATGTGCTGTCGTCTGTACACACACGCAAAGTTGCCACATGATTTAATTGTGTGACAGGTTATTAAAACTTTAAATCATTTACTATGTAGTTGTACATTTTTTAAGGATAAAAATAAGACTATTTTCGAGTTCCTCTATTTTTTCTCTACGATTTGGTGCACGTGTACCTTGAGGTACAGACGCCAGCACATCAAGCTACCCGAAACTGTCAAATTTTCCCAATCAATCTTGAACCTAATGTCTTAGCAATAACGTTGAAAATCCATTAAATAAATTTGACAGATTGTAGTAGCTTGATGTGCTGGCGTCTGTACATGTTTGGGAAAAGTTGTTATGGGCTTGTGTTGACCTCTTTTTCGTCCACTTTTATACTTTTTCAAAGGAAATTTCTTGAACATTCAATTAACAAATAAAAAAATTCTAGATAATTCTGAAAATTTCTACTTGCCAACCTAATATAATCATAAAGATCGCTACAGCCGGTCGATTCCGTAAAAATCTCACCGTGAAATAGCTCACTTCCCACTCACTTCACCTAAGTTCTCACGCTAAGATTTTTACAGAATAGCACTGCTGATAAAGATTATTGGGACGTTAAAACTAGAGATCTACTGTCCGCGCGCGAGCTCCGAGGAATGATAAGGAATGTTGACGTAATGAGCTAGAGTTGTGATTTAGTCGATATTGCACTGTCGATACTAATACATCTTGAGCCTCCGCGCGAGTGTACTTACTTCATGAAATCATTTTATGAGGGTATTATGTACTTGATATAAAAAAAAAAATGATGAAAATAAACTCTCCTCACGCACTTCAATAATAAATGAGTCGACAACATTCTCCATTAAGCCATCCCTTTGACAATAATGTTCCTCTAATGCTAAAACATGTTTATCATATCCACACCAATCTTCTTTTGTGACATGCGTGATAGCTTTTTCGGTGATCTCCTTCAGTCTCGTCAGAGAAAAATCTGAAGTAATGTTGTGTTCCCTCACGAGCCTTTTAACTTTTGCCCATGCGAGCTCTATTGGGTTCAAGTCGCACATATAAGGCGGTAATCGCATTACATCGTGACAAAACAACATAATTATAAATGCAGTACTATTTATAGTAGAAAATAACACTACCTACTATCGCAAAACTAAAAATGACTCGATAAGCGTGTTCTCGCGTCAAGGTCGACACTAGTACTGGGAGAGTGCGGGGGATGGAGCGACGGTCGGGCGCGGCGCACACCCGCCCGCTTCCTCAGCCACCGATTCCTCGGAGCTCGCGCGCGGACTGTAGATAGATTGGTTTTTCTACCTCCAGTATGGCAAAGCTGGTGATAGATAGATAATTGGGTTCGGCCGTTAGTCTTGCTCACCGCCACTGCCCGAAGTTTGGCTCCTTTCTGGTCCTCCAGTCGTTCCTCACGATATTCCCAAACTGATTGCTGTCAAACCTGTTGAGAGCTTGCTTGTGGTTCACGTTCGAGTTCTGCACTTTGTTCCGCGTCTTCTGTTCCATCTCTCGCTCTAACTTCTGGATTACCGAAGCTGTTCGTGTCGCTGAAGTTGTTTGGAATTCTACAAGAAAATCATGTTTATGTGTTATGTGCAATTATTTACAATCACAGACAATTTTTGTTTTGGAAAAACAAACTCAATGTCATACGTGGCAAAGTTCATATTTATTTGCAAAAAAAAAATGGATGAGGATTTCTTTGTCACTCAAAAATTAACTTTGACTATATATAGGGTGACTGGTAATTAGTGACCGATACTTAAACAGATGATTCTACTCATGACAACAAACAAGTTTTATAATGGGACAAAAAGTGAAATGACGAAAAAAAAATCAGCTGTTCCCTACATTTTGACGACTCGTACGAACATAAATGTAGGGAACAGCTGATTTTTTTTTCGCGATTTCGGATTTGGTCCGATAGTAAAAGTTGTTTGTTGTCATGAGTAGAATCATGTGTTTAAGTATCGGTCACTAATTACCAGTCACCCTATATAATGTCGCTTTCCTCACGGTGTTTTTCTTCACCGTTTTAAGAGCAGTGGTGATGAAATAATTCACAAAGTAAAGCGCCTGCCCGGGATCTGACCTACGAACTACAACTTTCAAATCGCAGCCGTTACCTCTGGGCCACCACTGCTCGCAGAAATAGGTATGAAGGTGGCATACTACTCTAGACGAGCTCCCTCACAAAGAGCCTCTACTTTTTCAAACTTACTTCTATAAATCTGAGTATCAATTTTCCTAGTCACGTCAGGAAAGTCTCTGATTGTCGTAGTTTTAGGCTTCGGCTTAGGATTTGACAATCGTTTGTCAGAGTTGGACAGCCAAAGTCTTGATGGTGCAACGTCCTCTGCTTCAATTGTTGTGATGTCACTGTCTTCGCGTTCCTCTTCTTCGTAATCTTCGTAATTGTCCTCCAATTCTATCTCTTCTCGTTCTGCGGGAACTGGATGGCGTACCTGGAACATATAGTGTTTAATAGATAAGTACCTACTTTATTACTGTTTTGTCCCGCGATTGTGGTCCAATCCTTTAAGAAGGAGTCCAGCTCATCCTGCCATCTCTTTCTGGACCTGCCGCGGAGTCGTTCCTGCCATTTGAGATCCACTGAGTGGTGGCTTTTGCGTATTGCTGCTCCGACATGCGGCGGATATGGTGAGCTCAGTTCCACTTTAATCCAGCAGCTGTGTGGCCAGTGTCCGTTATTTATATTTTGGACCGAAGTATAGAGTCCTTAATGCGGTCTGTGAATTTGACACGTATAGTTCGTTCCATAAACATCGACTCCAAGTGCGGACTTTTGACCCTTCGTTAGAGACCATGTTTGCACTCCGTATCGTGGTGTTGACCAGCAGTTGTGCTCGTCGTGGCATTCCTAAAACCCCATTCCTGCAGGCACCAAACAGGGTTTCTTGGGGTCATCAGTAAATGGTACAAGGTTGTGGCACTAGTGGCAGTTTCTTACAAAACAACTTGTCTACAAGCTATAACTTAAATAACGCACAACCTCATAAGGGGTCATTGTACTCAACATTATGAACAACTTTTACTGTGGGACCAAACCTGAAATCGCGAAAACAAAATCAGCTGTTCCCTACATTTGGACGAGTTATGCGAACATAAATGTAAGGAACAGCTGATTTTTTTTCGCGATTTCAGATTTGATCCCATAGTAAAAGTTGTTCATAATGATGAGTATAATGACCCCTTATGAGTTTGTGCTTTATTTAAGGTACACCTTGTATAACTTTACCCGGATGTTATGACAAATTGAAGCAGGCTTTCATCCAAGTAGGATTAGATTGTTCCGGTATATCTGCAGGAATATAATATCCAGCTTAGCATAATCGGCCAATAATGTTCCCACTGGTGGTAAACAGGCCACCTCTCTGTGAGAGGAAGCGGGCCCAGTGCGGGTTGGTAGATGTCTTATGTCTTCGTGTCTGGTTCTAGGATCGATGAGCTTAGCTTAGCTTATGTTTATACAGATCCCGGAGCTTGGAAGATGGCGGTGTGATACCCCCGTACCTCGGTGCGCACGTAAAGCCGTTGGTCCTGCGCCTGATCTCTCTCTGGTCGTGTCGGATTGCGGAACCCTCGGACTATGAGAGTGAAGGAATAGTGAGGTGAGTGCACCAGTGACCGCGCACATTCTTGTGCACTATGATATCTCCCGCGTAGATGGCTAGAATACGTTGAGATTGGCTGCTATGGCCGAAAATCGGTCTGCAGCAGTGGCTATTCTATAAAAATCTCACCGTGAGAACTTGGGTGAAGTGAGTGGGAAGTGAGCTCTGTCATTCCCTAATGGTAGGGATTGACACTATTAAGTGCTCACTTCACTTATGATTTCAAGGTGAGATTTTTACAGAATCGACCGGCAGGACTATTATAATTCAGATCCAACCAATAAGCACAGTCAATACTCGTATAACGTACCGAAAAACGAACAAAAATCCATAACCAAAATAAAAAATATATCGGAGAATTATTACCGGCCCGCATAGTAACGGGTATGCAGTCCGTGGTCTCCTCATCGTATGAATAGGACAGGGTGCCATAGACCCCGACACCAGGGTCCTCTGCCCCAGCATGTTGGTGTGGGAGAAGTCACATACGAGGAGCAGCCGAGGGTGGTGGGCCCCGTGACGGACGGCACCGCAGCCGACCGCCTGGAGGTTCCACACCGCTAGTTGGCTAAAGTGACCCCAGACTGTGCCCCTGGGAAGATGTCAATGGTTGAATTAGACTACGTAAGTAAGTCGCTATTATATGAAAAGGGATTTGCTTAAACTAGGTATTCAAAATTTTTTCCAGTAGGTGCCACATGGTAAATGATGCCGCGTGTTCGAGCGTGGTGACCCGTCATCACCCGTTCAATTTAAACCATCCACAAGGTATATGCAAAACAGAAGCAGATGTGTGTAATTATTCGCTCGGTTGACTATCTTTCGCTGTGCTTAGTGTACACTTCTTCTTTTCGTGTCGATGGTATTCTTCCTCGTTGTTTTTTTTAATATAGTTTGAGCCTTTTATTACAAACGCCACATGCGAACTACGCATCAAACTGATGTCACATAAAATACTGCATCTCGCAAGCAGAGTTTACCGTGCAACTAGCATATATATAAGCAACAATTGGACAATGTCCCGATATCAATTGTCGGGCAGTAGCCCACCAGACACAACACCCGTCTGGGTCAGTAATCGTACTTCGACAAATTGAAAGCTTTCCCTGAGAATAGATCACACACCATTCAGATGAACGCCACAAATCATTTATTGTATGAATCCCGCAACATTTCTATTTGGGCCCGATCACAGAACGTACCACAACGACATGTGGACGGCGGGCGCTAATTTGTATTAAAATTAATAGTTGATACACACGGACCACATTTGGCCGTCAAAATCAACCGTGTGGGCGATACGTGGTAGCCACAATTTACCAGCGAGACCGCACGCACCAGCGGTCGGCCACTTTGCAAACGCAACGATATGTCTGTCTGGAAACACTAGCCACAACGTAACCACATCGCTACTACTAGCGACATAGCAACCACATCGAAAATAACTTGCTAAAAATTTAATTAGTTTAGTTGTTTATGTAGGGACGATCTTTAGTAGTACAGTTGTGTTGTTCTTCTTGTAGTTGTATGTGTTGTTGTTGTACTTACTTAGCAGTAAGCCTAAATGGCGCAGTGAGCTGTTTCGGCTGCACGCGCCGCCTCTCCCCCCACCACGCGTCGAGCACGCGCCGTATTGCACGCTGCGCGCTCAGCTCGTCTGACTCGCTGGAGCGTCGCCACCGCACCTCACCCACCGTCTGACCCGCGTAGGGATAGCGGACTGGAAGGAAAATTTCGGTGACTTAAGTCACCGAAATTTTCCAGTGAATTCTGGAAAGTTTGGTGACCAAAATGAATCCAAGGTTCCTCTTTGGTGGTCAAGGTTCCGTATTTTTAAGAACGTTCGCATCCTAATCTTAATCATAATCTGTAAAAAAAAATACTTTGGCTAAGCGTTATTCCTGTCACTGGCGCACAACTGATAAACTGCAAGGGTAAGATGGAAGACGGAAACGTCTAAGCTAAAGCAAGTGCTTAGTATCGCTTATACAACATTATTTTTAGTATATGGCAAACCCGAAACACGTGTCTAGTATTTTTATGTAAAGAATCTATGTACGAAATTTCAAAACTGTATCATGAAAAATCACGAAGTTATAAGCTTGTTATGTTTCCTGATTGTCCGTACAAAAAGTTGGTTACCACTTAACACGCGCCGCCGGCCGACCGCCTGTGACCTGTGTTGTGCGCATATGATTGCGGATATGTCGCTCGGTGTCGAACTTGTTACCATTTCAAAATATTTTTGGGACAAAAACTATTGGAATCGATTCGGTTACCTACTTATTCTGAACAAAATATATTCAGGTTTGCAGTAGGTATACTAAAAATAATGTTGTATATCTCCGCCTTAGAACGATTTGCTTGATAGTAAATAACAACCTATTGCTAAGAAATAATCATCTCTCCCTTTTGAGGAGAGGTTCATGGGAGTTATGTATGATGTAATTCATACCTGTTGCCCTGCAGTTGTCGTGTACAAAGTGACACTGGTCTGCTAGTCTTTGTGCTAGAAGAGCCAGCTCACGGTCCCATTCCTTCAAAAAACATAATCAGACTACAATGTTCCCACTGGGACATATGCCTCTCTTGGAGAGGAAGTGGACTGTTAACTACCACACTAGGCAGGCCTGTTGGTCTAGTGGTCAGTGGCCCTGACTACTATACGCAAGGTCGTGGGTTCGATTCCCACCCAAGACAAATGTTTGTGTGATGAGCACGATCATTTGTTCTTTGTCTGGGTGTAATTTATCTATAATATGTATGTATTTAGAATTATATATGTATGTTTATCAGTTGTCTAGTACTCATAGCACAAGCTCTGCTTAGTTTGGGACTAGATGGCGTTGTGTGAAAGTTGTGGAATATTATTATTATTACACTGGGTCAGTGCGGGTTGGTATGTCTTTGCTTATTTTTGGTTTTAGGACGTGCTGGTTTCCTCACGACGTTTTCCTTCACCGTTTTGAGACCAGCGGTAATTAAATAAATTACACAAAGTAATGTGCCTGCCTGGGTTCGTACCCACGACCTACGACACGAAAGTCGCTGTTGCCACAGGGCCACCATTCCTGCAATATGATCGTTCAAACGTAACAAATGTTAGGGATCTTGAACTCTCACAAAATCTAGGTCGTCTACTAACTCTAGGAGTCTAAAATTTCGAATGGAGCAAAGTTACCCATCCAGCTGACACGGTACTTCGTTGTGCGTTAGTGCTCAAACACACGAGCGACACGCGTCAACGTTAGAGGCAAATGCAGACGTCAAAGCGTATCGGCGGGTGTCGTCGAAGCGTCGATGGTTGCTGTCGACAACATGCTGCTCGTGTATTCGAGCACCTTACTCAAATAGTTAGTTTTTGTAGTTAATTAAGAGTAAATTAAGGGGGTGGGTAGGACGCAGGTGTATAAAAAGGTCTGACTTACAACTAGCATCATAATTTGTGGTTTCGGAAGGTGAACGCCACCGCGGACCCTCTCGTTGCCAGCGGCGATACGCTGACGACGTCTGTGAATGCCAAGGAATTTACATTTTTTTTACCTTCTCCATATTTTTACAGGATATTTTATTACCCACGAATATGAACAACTTCCACTATGGGACCAAGTCTGAGTACACGAAAAAAAAATCAGCTGTTTCATATATTTTGGTCAAGCAGGTATTGAAAAAAAAAAAAATTCAAAAATTCAAAAAAATTCAAAATAATTTATTGTGGATCATAGGTTCATAGGATGTCTTAGGTATAATTATTACATAGGTCAGCTATGTCCCGCCATTGAAGCATACAAAATTCACAAAATAATGCGGTGTAATCCCTAAATTGACATGCAATACATTTTTAGTGTCAAGCAATTTTTAAAAATAAATATAAATAAATGTCAAATTATTAAGTTTACTGTTAATTAAAATAAATGTCATATTACATTTTGCTGATTTAGAGTACATGTCAAACTACAAATGGCAAATTGTCATTAATTATTAAAAATTACATAATAATAGTCCATAGTCTGTGAGTAGACTTTTACATTTCACTTTGAACTTTTGTATTATTATAGCTTTAAGTATCCATCTACTAACAACATATGGACTTGTAATTCAAAATTATTTAGTCTGAAATAAATATTTTCATTTCATTAATTCATTTCATTTTTGGCAGACTTGACATATTGAGACTGAGATCAGACTTTGAACGTTCTTAAAATAACGAGAATTGCCCTTTTTATACCTGCCGGTCGATTCTGTCAGAATCTCACCGTGAGAAGTTAGGTGACGTGAGCTGTCATTCCATCTGATGTTAGACATTGACACTAATGACTACTCACTTTAAGGTCACTTCACCCGAGTTATCACGATGACATTTTTACAGAATAGCACTACAGCTTTACTACCAAGGTATGTAAAGTTACCAACCTGTTGAGGTAATGTGTGATGAAGTGCTTCAATTCGTTTGTGAATCTAATTTGTGTGTAGTGCTCGCACGACGGTCCGGGGCCCGACTGAAATGATACTATAATACAATACGATTAAGTTTTCTTTTTGACTGCCGCGTTGGTCGCCGCTACTGCTAAACATGAGGTGGTGGGTTCGATTCACGGGTAGAGCATACTAGTGTTACTGGGTTTTTTCATCAGTAATTTCTCAGTAGCAGTCCCGGAGACCAGATTTGTGCCGGGTTGATGGCAAATGGCTCGCCCCCTGTTACATGGTACTTCAACATATCAGGTACAGACGCGAGCACATCAAGCTACTACAATCTGTCAAATTTCTTTAATAGATTTTCAACTTTATCGCTAAAGCATAAGGTTCAAAGTCGATTGGGAAAAGTTGCAGTTTCGGGTAGCTTGATGTGCTGGCCTCTGTACAATGTAGGTGAACGTAATAGATGTTATGATATGTTCAATTTTTTTTCAGTTCATTCTGCAGGGTAGTTGCGTAACACACTATCAGTAGCTATGGGTTTCATTTTGACAGTTCAACAATATTCATTGCGTTATTTACGTTATTGCACAGACACATTTTTCGAACTTATGGAGCAATGGATTAAAAATATGCTTCAAAATGATCAAATTGAGAGTAATAGTGTGTTACGCAATTAGGGTGCTGGTCGGTACTTTTCCTGACTGCGATTACTTTGCAAAGATAAATTCAAAATATGACGCGAAAAAAAGAAGAAAAATCCCAACATCTTACATCAGGAAACTGGCAAGCGACATGTCGTCCTTTCCCCTGGCAGAGTCTCCGATATCTGACGGCGCAGTACTGATGCTCTTCAGGCATGGCCACCACCAAGCTCGTAAGCGACACCCACAGTAACATCCAGCGGCGCATGTTTGGATTAGCTGGAAACAGAACTTACAGACTGTAACAATATTTCGATTTTGTGGCGACATCTACATCGCCACATGCGAACTACTCATCACACTGACGTCACGCTAAATCCTGCATCACGCAAGCAGAGTTTATCGCGCAAGTAGCATATACAACGCCCCGACATCAATTGTCGGGCAGCCACCAGACACTACACCCGTCTGGTTGGAGGATCCTCCCTTTTCTATGGAGGATGAGTGAACTTTACACCCTGTTACTCATATGTACTTCTATAAGTACGTGTCCATGGAGTTTGGGCGTTTTTCTCCATAGGAGCCTACTACGCCTTCGAATGGGCAACTAGCTTGATCTTTTTAACTGACGGACTACTTGACAATTCAAAGGGCCTATAATTGTATTTTAATTCAAATAAATGCTTTAAATTTGAGTTTGATAGAGCGCAAGGATATTTGAAAAGAATGTATTATTACTCAGCCGAAGAAATAGACCTCCGGCTCCGAATAGGTTGTTGTAGCAATGCCGAGGATTCCCATATCAAACTGATTAAGAGAAAATGTGGCTTCGTGATTCTAAACTCAGTACTTAACGGACTTTGATACGGTTTTCACCATCAATTAATGAATTTATCCCGGAAGGTTTAAGGGTATAATACAATATTAAACTTACAAAATATTAATGAAGACTCCATCACCCATTGCAAGTGCGGTGCTTCTGATCAAACCATGCCTCACTTGCTGGAGTGTCCTAAGTTCCCGTTCACCTGCGCCTCGGTTGACTTAAAGAATGCCACTGATGCCGCAATCAACGTGGCTACCTACTGGCCACAAATTATTTAAAAAAAAACAACGAGAAAGAGTCCATCGACATTAAAAGAAGAACAATACTTAATGAAGAAAGCTCAATGTTTTGTGTGTTGTATGTAGACCGTGCGAAGCAGGGGCGGATCGCCAGTATGTTACATAAGATTTTCTACAGAACTCACCATTTACGTTTGTGAGAAATTGGCGGCAGTCCAATACCACTTATTATGTACCTAATATTTAGTTACAAAAATGAGACTGTACTACATTACTTTCACATAAAATTATATCAAAAATATAAAAGCGGTAGAACAGCCGGCTGATTACAAGTCCTACAAAACTGACATATGGTTGTTATGACATAGAATATTTGTAAAGAGTTTTGTGTTCAAGCAGTGGTTTTACTGTCTACTATGAAGGTTTTTTGATGCGCTTTTTAGCTTTAATAAAAAAACAGGACGCGGGGCGGAACGGAGATCTGCCTCGTGGGTATATTGTTCCCAAGCGCTATTGCTAAGCATGAGGTCCTGGGTTCGATTCGAGGGTCGGGCAGTGTTATTGGGTTTTGCTATGTTTTCACACATCTGTGTTACATTTTCTAGTCGGTGTCATGATTCGGAAAAGCCGGGCGGCAGAATCGAATAATTGTAGAAATATGTTTGACACACCTATGTTCAGAAGAAAGTTATCACTTTTATCTATAGCTTTGTTCAGTATTTGCTGCAATAGGTTTTAGGATATCAGAAGGACAATTCTCGTACTTAAAAACGTTCAAATTCAAGTCGCAATCTCACCTCAGCGAGAGTCGCAAAAAACTTGTCAAAAATGTATGTAAATTGATTGTATTTTTGACAGATTATGAGATTATTACCGTATTTTTAAAAATAAGGGAATTGCCCCTCAGATTGCTATATTTAATTCAATAAAACCCAGAAGTAAATAAAGCTGTTTTAATAATTTAAATCTTTTTATTAACTGAAATAAATCTTATAAAATAATTGTTTAACACTGTTCTCACTTAAAGGTACAATACTATATATTTATAAATTAAAATACTAACTTAAAGCAAAAAATAATATTATACTTTTATAAAATAAAAACTAATATTTTAACAACAATGATTCTTTACAATGAAAGATTTAAATTTTTAAAACAGATCAAATTAAAATGTCATATCTAAATTATTCAAACATTATCAATAAGTGAGATTTTTAATTATTACATTTAAATAAATGCATGTTCACATAACATGTTAGAATCATAAGATTTTCATAGAAAATTAAGATACAAAGTTAGCAACTAAATATTGCCGTTTCTTACAGATTGGTCAAATTATGTGAAATAGCTGGTCATAGTTACTGAACAACTGGCTTATTATACAAGGTGTAATTTAAATAACGCACAAACTCATAAGGGGTTATTGTACTCATCATTATTAACAACTTTTACCAAACCTGAAATCGCGAAAATAAATCAGCTGTTCCCTACATTTTGACGAGTTATGGAACATAAATGTAGGGTACAGCTGATTTTTTTTCGCGATTTCAGGTTTGGTCCTATAGTAAAAGTTGTTCATAACGAGGAGTACAATGACCCCTTATGAGGTTGTGCGTTATTTGAGTTACAGCTTGTATACAAGATGGAGACCACAAAACGACGATAAATTAAACTACGTATAACTAATGACGTTCTCAGTCTGCATGCAAAAAATCAATCAAATAATTATATCCAGCACTTTAGTCACAATAGCTAGTCAAATATTGGCAAAACCCAGAGTGGGCTCATGACTACTATTTAGTTTGTTTGAAAAAATCATATTTGTTATTACAGTGTTAGGATGAATTCGATAGTTCCAAAATACTCCTAAGCGTTAGTAATGCCAGTATTTTAATTTATTGTCGTATTGTGATCATTTGTATAATAAATGGCTAACATTGATTATTATTTTCTCGGTCATCAATGATAACTCATGCCCGTCTGGAATGAAGTATGACAACGCCAACTTTGCACCAACCTCAAGCCCATCGTCCATGACACTACTCAAAAGTAATGTGTTATAAACTTAAATCATCAATTTGAAATACTAGTGCAGTGAAAGTACAGCACGAGTACAACACAGCACAGCACGTGTGTGCGTGTGTGTGTGTGTGCTACTCATTGGTGATTGTTGTAAATGTGGTACTGTCACACAAACAATACAAAACCACAATAAAACAACTTACCCCTCTTCTGTCAGGCAAGCTTATTAAGTTCGGTAACAATAGAACGTTGAACGTTGCAGGAGCTGATGGACGCGACTGAAGATGTCAAGCTCTTAGCAAATTTTTGGGCTGACTCTATATAAATTGCCACCAACACGCAAAGAAGATTGGCGATTTGAGTTTGTAACTGGTCACTTTCGAGTAGCGTCGTGGACGACGGGCTAGGCGACTGTCTAAATGCTGTCTGATGTACAGACGCCAACACATGAAGCTACTACAATCTGTCAAATTTCTTTAATAGATTTTCAACTTTATAGCTAAAGCATAAGGTTCAAAGTTGATTGGGAAAATTTGACAGTTTCGGGTAGCTTGGATGTGCTGGCGTCTGTACTTGATATTTAACGTCAACTTCAGTGCAGACAGGCGTTACTCTTTCATCATAATTATAGTTGTAACGTTTTAGCATAGCAATAAAGGTCATTGCCTTCTCTCTAATCTCTCCGTAGGAACCCAAACAATTAACCATGTATGGGTTTTCGTTATTGGAACATGTTAAAGATCACAATTGTTTCGGGATGTTAAGTAAAAAATTCAAGACCATGTACTTGGGTCAGTGACCTCTATTACCATGCTAAAACGCAACAACTATAATAGTCGATATAATTAATATTACACAGATGAAACATTTACAGATATAGGGTTACGAGCGTGTGCTCTGACGAGTCTAATGTAACCTATCTTGGCTGTGAAGGTACGAGCACAGTGCAAACTAAACTAAATTTAAGTTCAGTACATCTTTTTCTTTATATTTCCATATAAAAAAGACAGAAGATAAATATTAGTTTAGTCCTGTCAAATTAAGATACTCCATAGACAAGTTTAGACGTGATTAAAAAATTGGCTACTTAAAATACGTCAATTTACGTCAGACGCTGACTAATTTGACAGGACTAAACTAATATTTATCTTCTGTCCTTTTCTTAATGAAATAGATAGAAGAAGATGCACTGAACTTAAATTTAGTTTAGTTTCTGAACAAGGGAATGCGCGCCAATATCTATATGTAGATAGTTTACTTATCAACAAAAAGGGCATGCATTAATGGCAGACAGTAGAGAGCTTTTATTTGCCCAATAAGGTTAATAAGTCAACGAAATTTATTCGATTGAGTTTTGGAACGAAGTTGTTTGCTCGAAGGTTCTCTGCACACTTGGCGAATGAGAGGAAGACCGAAAAATGTGTATCTGAACATTTTATTCATAAACGTTGCTTAAAGTTTAGTAGTGGTCAGAGCCTGTTTAAACATACATTTTTGACGTTTAACCGTCACTTCATTTTAATCATCGTTTATAAATAAACCCAATGTACAGACGCCAGCACATCAAGCTACCAGAAACTGTCAGATTTTCCCAATCAACTTTGAACCTTATGCTTTAGCGCTAAAGTTGAAAATCTATTAAAGAAAGCTGACAGATTGTAGTAGCTTGATGTGCTGGCGTCTGTACAGATGGTTCGATAATAATTGTCAGGAAGGTCCTTATGATTGCGTCAGTGAGTGCAACTCGCGTAGCTGAATTTTGGGCCAAACATATCATATAAACTCTTTGCTATCGATACGCTAAAAAGTCAAAATGTCATACTGTTTTCGGTCTAGCTCTCATTCGCTAAGAGTGCACAAGCGAAAAGAGGTTCGTTCCAACCGACTGTGTTTATAATAAGGACTCCACTATATTATTTTCAATTGACATTTATTTTGTACACATTGTGTTGACACGTCAAAAAATATTTCGCCTGTGCAAATATCGTTGATACCGAGCGCCACGTTATTTACATAAATGTAAATTAAATCCCATTGCTGTTTATTAAAAATACAGCATAAATATCAGAAAGGCAGTGAACAAGTTTTTCCAGGGGAAAAATTATCAATTGTCCGATACAAAACTTCAATACCTACTCGACCCAAATGGGACGGCAAATAATTTTTTCTCGAGAGCGATTTTGGTCCCATGGAGAAAGTTGTTCAGTCACCTTAAATTTGGCTACACCTTTCCGATACATGCTGTATATTAGGTAGGTATATGTCTAGAAAACGTAAATTCTCTACTAACACTGAGATCACATGGCTGTGTTTAAAAATAATTAATTTAATTTCGACGAACATTTAATTTTGGC
>OX451406.1:3969969-4015076 GCA_949629135.1 Eremobia ochroleuca | reverse complement strand
TGGATAAGCCTGACAGTCCGTTCCTGGGGCACTGGACCCGTATACACAGCTGCAGGTCTGGTGCAGCGGGAGGCGGTCTTAGTTCTTGTTATAGGCTTATGAATTAATTATTATTTTATTTTATTAATTTTTTTTTTTAAGTTTAGGTATTTTAATGAGAATGTTACTAACATAGTCTATAAGTGTTACTTACAACAATATGAATAATTTGTGTTCGATTTAAATAAATAAAAAATAAAAATTTAAAAAATCAAGCGGTGATGAAATAAGAAGCGAGGCAATATGAATACTAATAACTATTTATTACAAATTAAGAAAAATTACAACGTGACTGTCAGAGCACAAATCCATGGACAAGAGAGCGCCTCTAGTTAGTACGATGACGACATGCGCATCACATAACATTTGCTATTCATTTAAGCGCAGGCGTCCATACTCTCAACAAGCGGAATATAAATCCTTAAGAAACTACAATATTTAAAATCAATAAAAAGATATTAACAAAATAGAAACTTTACAAAAATTCAACCGGAAACCACAATATTTTAAATACTTCAAATTAAAAACTTGACATAGACTTACCCGGAAATACAAGTATTCATTCAATAAATATTGTAGTATTCTCTCAATACCAACCTGCACTAAATGTAAGTATCCGTAATGCGGCGAGTGTCCAAAGAACACCAACATCACAGGTTTCTTGGTGACGCCGAGGTACACCAGTATGGCTGTGTGACCAGATACGTGGAGCCCACCTGAAAAAATTAAGATTATACATACATTCGTTTGGTGGTTGAGGACTTGCCAGATCTCGTCATGCTCGGCAAGCAGTGCTGGTTCAGTAGAAATAGCCGCGACTTATGAGTTATATCCCTTTCCAACCAGGAGTAAAAAAAACTCGCATAGAATAGAATACTCTTTATTATGTACACCATATAAGTTACAGACATAAATATAGAAATTTTACAAAGGGTGACACAATGGGCGGTCTTATCGCTAAGAGCGATCTTTTAAAGACAACCTTTTGATGGATTGAAAAGGGAAGGAGAGACAAATACTGTAGGTAGTCTGTGGTGTACCATTTACACGATACAATGAATACATACATAAAGTATATTATAGTAATCTAAATAAATATATACATATAACAATAGACATGAAATAGGAGTAAAGAAAATATAATGGTGCTGTTTAAGGAGAGAGGAAGTGCTTTTTTATCATAATTTTAAATATGGACAAAGATTGAGCACGCCTTACCGACACGGGCAAGTCATTCCATAACCGTACTGCTTGAACAGGAAAAGTTTTGTCATAGAAACTGGTGGAATGCAACGGCATCTCTAGTCTCAGGTAGTCATAGATCAGTAAAAACTTAGTAATCGTTTGGAAAGTGTTGTAAAACTATTTTTGTCTCATTCTTAGATAGTCACGATAGATCTACGCCGCTTGCGTCCGCTAAAGTTGTTTACATTTTTTCTCAGAATTTTGTAAAATCGAAACTCACGATCACTTTAACTCGGTTGGAAAGGGGGTAGGGCGCAGGTTCGAACCCAGACAGGCGTTTTACTTTGTGTAAATTATTTCATCAGCACTGCTCTCAAAACGGTGAAGGAACACACCGTGTGGAAACTGGCATGTCCTAGAACCAAAAATTCGAAGACATGTGACATCTACCAACCCGCACTGGGCCCGCGTCTTGGATTACGTCCCGCTCCCTCTCACAGAGAGGAGGCCTGTGTCCCAACAGTGGGAACATTATAAGCTGTGCAGATCTAGCAAGGAACTCTATACCTAATGCTGCACTGCATAAGGTGCAGATTCGCTTACCGCAGTGCTTCAGCGGCGGCTGTCTGTGCGGCGAGCATGTGACGGGAGTCGCGTTGTGCCACTGCGGCCGCTCACTGTTGAGGCGAACTCGCCAGATCTCGTTTGTTACTTCGCCGGCTCGCCCTTCTAAGCCGGCTAGGCCGCCTCTGTAATAGAAGAAAATACCAGACTTAAACAATTGCGAAACTCGAGTCAAAAATGTCTGCAAACGGGAAATATCACACTGATATTATAAAGGCGAAAGTTTGTGAGTGTGTGTGTTTATGTTTGTTACTTCTTCACGCTCAAATGACCAGGCTGGACCAATTTTGAAGAAATTTGGCACACATATAGTTTATAACCAGGATTAACACATAGGATACTTTTTATCCCGATATTCCCACGGATTCAACACTTATGCGGGTGAAACCGCGTGGCGCCGCTAGTTATTACCTAAGTTAAAATTCTGTAGGTGAAAAATCAAACAACCACTATTTCTCTACACTTACAGTTGGATTTTGCTGCGTACATGGGAACAACTTCCAAGGTATACCCAATCCAATAAACAATAACCGTCAAAATCGGACTACTCTGTAAAAATTGGTGTGCATAAGAAAAAAATAAATATGCGCGTCGACTTGAGTACCTCCTCCTTTTTTCGTCGGTTAATGACTAACACAATATAAATCAAATCAATTTAGAATGTATGTTGGTGTGTCTTAGTCTGTTCTGATCGGATTTCTGCAATGTAACAAGAAAACAAGTTCGCCTAGTTGTTGTATTACGTCACATTTCACCAATCTGTAGATAATGTTCGAATATAGTCAATAGCTGTTTGCTAGACTTTATAGGTACCACGTTTAAGGCAAATAAAGACTTATCTTATCATTATGACATCCAAGAGGGTATTACATATAAAAAAATAATCTAATATATTGTTATTTTCTAATCATTCTGACATTAATGTTATTTTTGTAATTTGAATTTTGATAAAAACTGATTATAATCATCAATTTAATTTGTACGCTTAAACGCAAAACATAGACGGGACTCTTATATTTAATTGTAACACCATTTAAAAACCTATGTTTACAAATAAAGATTTCATTTTCATTTTCAGCTTTCTTCGCCAAATCGCCACTCATAATTTCTTTTTAATTTGACAAGTGCCTTTTTTGTCTTCTTACCCCCTCTCGGGCTCGTCGGAGATGACGACGCCGCCGTACACGATCAGCTCGTGTCCGTACAACACGGCTGAGTGCGCGAACCTCGGCGCCGGGCTGGAATAGGTATGTAACACTTGCCACTCTTGTTCCGCTGATTTGTATCTGGAAATAGGTTGAATGATAATATTAGTCACAATACATGAGAAATTCCTAGTGTGGGATAGCGTTATTTAAAAAAAAAAAAAAAAAGTCTATTCATTTGACGTCTAGCGAGATACCTACGTTACAAATCGAGACTACATACAGCAGGGCAATTGCGTAATACGAGTACACTATCAGTAGCAATGGGTTTAATTTTGACAGTTCAACAACATTCATTGCGTTATTTACGGTGTTGAGCAGACACATTGTTCGAACATACGGAGCAATGGATTAGTAATATCCTTCAAAATGATTCAAATTGAGGGTAATAGTGTTACGCAATTAGGGCACTGGGTTTTATTTATGAAAGTGTTGTAACATTATGTCCGCGCAAAATATGCGTTGAATTTCGTCTAGTTTTCTTTAACTAATGTAATTGGCGGATAGCCGTTTTATGTTAAAGTAAAATAAAAATAAATATCGGTAGTGGCTGAATAAATAGTTTACCTGTACAAAAACTCTGAAAACGCGAAAGTTTCTCCCCCAACCCTTAACAAATCATCTCCGTAGGGCAGTAAGGCGTGCGCGGCTACTGGCGGCGTGTCACTGTCCCACGATCTCGCCCAGCCCGCTCGCCACGCGTCGCGAGCGCAAGCGACGCCGCGCTTTAGAGCGCTGCAAGCGCAGCCGGTGGGCGTGCACGTGCCGCCGCCGTAAGCTGCGTTGCATTCCTCTGGAATTTGAATGAGTGAGTTTTAGAGATGATTTGAAGAAATCATCATCATCTGCCTAGCCTTTTCCCAACTACGCTGGGGTCGGCTTCCAATCTAACCGGATGCAGCTGAATACCAGTATTTTACATGGAGCGACTGCCTATCTGACCTCCACAACTCAGTTACTGGGTAATACGATACCCCTTGGTAAGGCTGGTTGTCAGACTTTCGGGCTACTGACGACCCGTAACGACTGTCAAAGATCCACGAATGACAGTCGGGACCAGCGGCTTAACGTGCGAGAGCACGAGGCACGGAGGGGTTTCGGCATGTAAAGATGGTCACCCATCCACCGACCAACCGCGGCAAGCGTAGCTTAACCTGATCGATCGACCTGTGCGGCTGTTATTATTTAGCCACGGGCCCCTCTAAAAAATGTAATTACTTTCAATGAATGATATTTATTATCTAATTAACGTAATCTAACAACAGCGCGCACTGCATTAGCATGTCATATGCATGTTATTCAAGACATGTGTGACTCATGGTCGTTTACACGCTTATTCAAGTAATCATTGTAGAAACGGTGTCGACAGACTTCGGGAGGTTGTTTTTTTTTTGTTACCTTACCTGAAGTGCTTTGTAACCAATCACTTAACACTAGAAAGATTGAAACTTAGTATATACCTATATTGCCCAAATGCAGTCAAAATGACTGCTTTTGGGCAATATAGATAAAACACAAATATATATAACGGAAATTAAGGAGGGGGGAGGTAACTACAATTATTAATTAACGCATTTATACGTTGTACAAAAAGTCACAAAATTCTAAGAAATTGTGTCATTATACGTAATTGTCTTTCTAAATTAAATTAAAAAGCAGTCAAAATGACTTCCTTGGGCAACCTAGTGTTAAGGTAAGCGCACATTTAACCCGCATCGGGCCACACAGCGCATTGCTTTTTAATACAAATAAGTGTCCTGTTTGTGTCTGTACACACATAGTGTACAGACACAGACGCCAGCACATCAAGCTACCCGAAACAGTAAATTTTTCCCAATCAACTTTGAACCTTATGCTTTAGCGATAAAGTTGAAAATCTATTAAAGAAATTTGACATATCGTAGTAGCTTGATGTGCTGACGTCTGCACATAAACGGATAAATAAATTTAAAAAAATATGGCGGTGCGATCCATTTGTTATGTGCGGTGTTTTATAGAAATAAAATGTAAGAAAGTGATGTTGGAGGATTTTGGCAACGTGGTGCGGCCCGCCCAATTCTACCTCAGCTTTTAAGAGCCGTAGGTACTCATAAAAAATGATTTTAATATGTCAACTTCAAGTGCTTTAGTAAATCCGATTCTTCTTCTTAGCGTGTCGCTGCCAAAAATATAGTTTTTTTTATTTGTTTGTCCCAAAAGTCAGCAACGCGGATAGCATTCTTCACGTGTGCAGGTGACAGGGCATGCAGTGCAAGATGGAGGTAAGCCACTGTCTGTGGAGAGACATCGGGTTTATTCCCGGTCGTCCCCACCCAGTCGTCCGCACTGGATACGAGTGGGAAAAAAAAAGTTTCGATCGTCCCCAGTGGTGACGATTGGAACTTTTTATTTCCCACTCGTTCCCCAATAAATAAAGAGTCAAAATACAGTAATGGGATTTAAATCCCCATTACTGCATTTTGACTCTCGGTCTATAGTGGAACGAGTGGGAAATAAAAAGTTCCAATCGTCACCACTGGGGACGAACGAAACTTTTTTTTCCCACTCGTACCCAGTGTGGACGACTGGGAATAAACCAGACATCGCATACACACCCGAGGTCTGAGCCTTCCATGAACCCCAGTAGTGGAGGTTGACCTTGCTGCGGCCTACTTGGGTACGAAGTCTATTTAAGTAATCCAATTACTCACTATTGCATAAATTGATCACGTAATAAGTTACGATATTTATTCCTTTTGCTGGCAATTAGTTTTCTATTTTACTGGATCAATTACAGTTGTTTCGGCTGTCTGTAGCCAACTTTAATCTCAATTACCTGGACATAAAGGCAGGTCGCAGGCGACGCCAATCCACTCCGGTTCGCACCTACACGAACCGTCTTCACATTCACCATGATCTGAAAATAGAAAACGAAAATATTACATAATCTTGTTTTATTTGCATGATGTCAAAGATGCGAAAACAGTTAGTCTCCAGAAGATCCTAAGTCGATATATTTATGTTATGACTAGCTTCTGCTCCCGACAACGTCCGCGTGAAAGGAGGTTTTCAACAATCCATTTACCATCTCCGTTGGTTGTGAAAAGCTAATACACAAAGTATTAGCTTTTCACAATGTCTGTGCTTTATGGTCTAGTATGTATCTACACCAAAGGAGAATGCCAACCAATGGGCCCCTTAGTTTTGGTGCCGTGTCAAGACTATTTACTTCTTAAAAATCAAGTCGTATTTTTATATGGTCAAGTTTGTTTTATCAACATTTCTTTTACCCTAGGATTGAAAAACTAAATTAATATTTATTTTATTGAATTTATGTCAGTTCCGCCATTAAAACTTTACCTGAATGTTGCCAGACGACAAACTATGTCAATGAAATGATTGTAATCGATTGAAAATATCGATATTTTACTAATCCGCCTAAAATTACCGGAGATAGGCTACAATAGCTTATCTCCCATCGTAATCTAGCTAAAGCTCTCACCTAAGCTAATCCCACATAATTATCATGTGTTTCATGGTAATTCCTACCGTCAGAAATATTCCGCTACATTCATACCTGTCGATTAGTTTCTTTAAAAAACAAAAGTTAGTACCTACCACATACATTATTCTGGCTAGTACTCAGGTTAGAATCTCCCATAAATACCTAAATAGCATTTAACGAGCGTTTATCGTGGTTAACTTTTTATGTAAATAACATTATTTATAACAAATCGATTTGGTAAATCGATTACCAAAATATTTAACATGGTCATACTTTTAGACAGATCTATTCTATATGTCAAATCAATGCATCAATCAAATTGTTTCGTGCCGTTTGTTTTGCGTCGAGCTGAATTTATTCCTCCGTATTTACTTCTGTTCTTTACAATTAGAATCCGTCGAGTTGAGCGTTTACGTTCCTCCAGTGGATTTGTTTTGTGATATTGGACTGTTTTAGTGACAAGTGAGCACATTGACTCTATTTACTTTAAGTGAGCTTTGGACTCTTGTTTTAGTGATAAGTGAGCAAATTGACTTTATTATAGTTATTAAGTGAGCCTTGGACTCTTGTTTACTCCTGAAAAATGTCTACACCTGGTAGAGGTCGGGAAAACCGCCCTCTCTCGCCGGTGTGTCAGTTGCTCCCTACGTTTGTCGCCTAATCTTCGTAGACGTCAAATCGAAGAATTTGATGAACTAATACTTATCCTGAGATCCTGGGTAACACCTACACCGGTAAGTTTATAGTGTGTCATTTACAAGACTTATACGAACACAGGATGCCTATGTTTGGTCAATCAAGGGGTCATCGTCAACTGTAAATCGCTATTATTTCCGCTTTAACAGAAATTAACGTTTTAGGCAGTGTAAGGTGATCTGTGAGAAAACCTAGACCATAGCAATAAGCACATGAATAAATGAGTATGTATTATCTATTTAAGATTTCACTGATTTATTTTTGTTATCTTTTCAGATATCCTCGATGTCATTCTGTGTCGAATGTTTTGTATTATTACAAAACTGGACATCATGAACCACAACATTATCCCTTGTATCCCCTGCTCTTGGACACCTCAACATATGTTTTGCATGTGGCATGTCAATTGCAAGTCGCAGAACTCATAGGGTTAGTCAAGACTGTTCTCAAAGGAATTTTATACTAAGATGGACACCTGATTAACACGTAAGTGTTTTAATTGTGGCAGAATAACTATGATTGAACTAATTGAACAAAAATAAATAGTATAAAAATATAATATTTTCTTATTTTTAGATCTTGCATTTGGAACAAGTTTGCCGTGCTTGTTGGGAGGCTGCATCGAGAGAAATACACAGCCAGGCCGTTGGTGGAGTTAACAGACCCACTGTGGAGTCTGTGTCAGTGACTGATAACAAGGACGATAACATCACAAGTGCTGTGATTCCTGTACCACCTCCACTACCACTGCCGGTTCTACCACCTCAGGAACAACAATTACCTCGAGCATTTTCAAAAATAAATTCACTGAAGTACAAATGGGTTTTGCCAATTTCACAACATTGCCTGTTCCTTGGTTGTACGAACACTGAATGTCTTTTAATAATAATAATAATAAAACCATTTATCCATCTATTTTAGCATTTTTTTTTTTATTTTTGTTTAAGTATGAGGCACTACAAAAGAAGTTTTGTTGTTACATCATAAAGTATATAGAGTCACTGGTAATTAGTGACCGATACTTAAACACATGATTCTACTCATCATTACAAACAACTTTTACTATTGGGCCAAATCTGAAATCACGAAAAAAAAAATCAGCTGTTCCCTACATTTATGTTCGTACGAGTCGTCAAAATGTAGGTAACAGCTGATTTTTATTTCGTGATTTCGGATTTGGTCCAATAGTAAAAGTTGTTTGTAATGATGAGTAGAAACATGTGTTTAAGTATCGGTCACTAATTACTAGTCACCCTATATATTCCCTTCACTGCAAGAATCTGCAGATATCATTTACATAGCAATTGTTGAAATACAGTAAATTATTTATCAGAATTTGTTCAAAGGGAACATATAAATAGAAGACATACGATTTTCCAAAGCATAAACAGCAGTGCTCCCCATCTAAATAACTTTCCAAGATTATCATTTATCGAATTAAAAATGATTTGCTTTAGAATCTTACCAATTAAAACAGGCAAGATACTATTATGAGGAGCATGTGCAGGCGAATGGTACCTACTGTGTAGAAATAAGCAATGAATTAATAGAAGATTTGCCCTTAATATTAGGTCAAAACAATTGTCTAGTTAGCGCCACAATTAAATCGAGACATGTGAGTAGCAGGATTTAGTACACATATTTATTAATAAGTAGAGAGCAACATAGGGCAAATTCTTTAGAGAATATCATTGCTTATTATTGTAGTTGCTTAGTGGGAAATCATACAGTAGGGTGCTGCACTCATACTATGGTATACCATACTATGGTATACCATATTGTGGTATTTAAGCTGGGGTCGTTTTAATGATATAAGTGCCCCAGTGCAATTTCTAGACCATATTATATTCCTTGAAGAATAAATGTTTTTCCTACCATTCATTGTTGTTTTGTTTTAAAGTAAGCAACCGTACGCAGCTTTGCTTGTGAATGATCTGTGTGGTTGTTGTAACTTAGCCATGAGCTCCTCTAACCTAAGGCTTTAGTTGTAGGTAAGTATTTATTTTTAACAATACTACCCAATAGTGGTGAGGCCACAGCCTACTTAACGCTGACTGCCGGCACGGCACGGCAAGGGATATTTGTAAGCGAAAGTACTTAACCTACATAATTTATCTAGCAAGATAAGAAGTTATGTAGTGTTTTCTAAATTCTGGAATCAATATTAATACTAAAACAATAGTATTATTTTAATTTCAAATATATTAAAACAAAAATTAACTAGTTTTATAACCTCAATTTCAGCATCCGAAAAAATAAGATTTCTCTTAAACTAGGGTGAAAAATTGAAAATCGATTTCAGGATATGAAAAGGTAATTCCAGGTCTACAAAACCAAGTTAAAACCACCGTGACACGCGAAGTTTTTTAGGGGCCCAAAACTTCTAACAAAATGGGCATTCTCCTTTTAGTCAGCGGCTATGTCGGCTTCATATAGAATTTCAAACTCAAAGGTGAAAATTTGATTTTCGTTTAACCCGGCGGTACTCGCTAGGTGTTTACATGCACGAATACTCGCTACCGGGTAAAAAATACCACATGATTTAAATGACATTATCTTGGAAAATAAGTTAGCTTTACAGACTTTAATGGCGTATTTAGTTTATCAATACTAATGTCTAATAAATAAAAGAAAATTGAAAGTTTGAATTATTATTTATTTCAAATTATAGCTTATCTTAAAAAAGAACGCAAAATTAAAAACAAAAATTCTTCATAGTCTTAGAAAAATCAACAAAAAAATTTTTTTCTTAGGTATCACGTAAAATTGAGATCAAAAATTATAAATCGACAGTGCTAGTGTAGTTGTACTCTGTGGTATTTTTTACCCAGTAGCGAGTGCCGCCGGGTTAAGGGCAAACGTTGTGTATCATTTTAAGGGCGCTTTCAATTTAGACGGTTGTGCCGGACTGCTGCAGTCCGGGTATCGTACTGCGCACGGGCGGTTATGATTTTTTATCTCTCGCACGACCTTGCGTCGAGACATTTTGTATGAAAAATCATAACCACCCGTGCGCAGTACGATACCCGGACTACAGCAGTCCAGACCAAACGTCTAAATTGAAAGCGCTCTATAACATCGTTTTTATATAAATGTTGTAGTATCAAGGACTATCTGTTGATACCATGCATATTCAAGTTAAGGCAGACCGGTAAATAATGCAATCAGCAGTTGAACTCAAAAAGTACCAATTGATCATTCTAAATTCAATAGAGAATTTAGGTTTAGGTATAGAAAGTGCTAGAACAAAAAAAAATAGTTTTTTGGTGATTTTAGGTGTATAGTGAAGTATGTGAGATATCAATAGAAAAAATAACATAACATAAATGAAGAGCATGTCATAACTTGTCTAAACCTGATAAATTGTCTCACTTATACGGGTTATTGAGCTACGAAGTCCGAATTACAGTGGACACTCGATTAACCGGACTAATTGTTGTCGTTAAGGATTCGGATAATCGAAAATCCGGATAATTGTATGTATGAAGAAAAGCGGGTTTTGTGCATATGTAGTACACACATAATGTTACGTGTTTATTAAAAACAACAAATACATATCCACGAAAATAAGAAAATTAATGTTTATTAATAAATTATTAAGAGATACATTTTTCAACATACGATGTATGCACTTATTGGTCGTGGTTGATAGTCCGGATAATCGCGGATCCATATAACTCGAATCCGTATAACTGAGGGCCGGATAATCGAGTTTCTACTGTATGGAGGTAAACATCGAAAAAAATCTATGAAATCTAATCTCAGTTAACGAGGTTTGAAAATTCCCAGCAACAGAGGTATTTCAATGCAAAACTGTCGGGACATCATTGTAATAATCAATAACAGAGGTTTTTCCACATATCCAGGGCCCATTTAACCAGGTTTCACTGTAATACTTACTAGAACAATTAGTCCTATGATCGTTGGAGGGGCAGGAGTAGGCTGCGTACGTGACGTTGAACCCCTCCATCGCGTACGCGTCATCGCTGAAGAAGTGCAGCAAGGCGCTGCCCGAACGGGCTATGACTTGCCTCGTCCAACTTGACTCTCCATTCTCTAAGACACCACTGGAAATAGAGTATAAACGGGTTAAATTACAATTAGGTTAAGTTTACACAAGAATTTATCATTGGCAATATTCCTCTATATCACATTGCTGGGTTAAAGTCTTTATTTATCTACACTAGCCCTTTCCAACCGAGTTGAAGTGATAGTGAGTTTCGACTTTACAAAATTCTGAGCACGATCGAGCGACTAGCAAATTATTCCTGAACCTCACGTATGTGAGGGTCTGACTGCTGAAGACCAGCTTGCATGAGATTTTTTTCAGTATTTTCCCAAGACCTCTGAATACTTTCCAAAGGATTAATAAGTTTTTATTTATCTATGCGAGTTTTTTACTCCCGGTTGCAAAGGGCTAATGTTATAAAGAGGAAAGATTTGTATTTTTGTAGTACGTATTGTATTTTGGCTGTGTATGTATCATGGCTCATCTGTTGGATTGTCCAAGTTTCTATACACCTGCACCCCCATGAGGACGTAAAAACGCCACTGATGCCGCGACTAACATGGCCACCTACTGGATTCAACTTATAGTGGTATGAGGAGCATGATGTAAAGTTAACTCATCCTCCATAGAAAAGGCAGGATCCTCCGACCGGACGGATGTTCTGTCTATAGGCCGATCGCTTAACTGAGACGTTGCCAGAGGTAGCAGCGCGGTGCGAGGGGTGTGGTGACGTGATGCGAGAGCTCAGTGATTCGTCAACTTGTGACCACTATCACTCCTCCCGCACCGCGCAGCTACCTCAGGCAACGTCTCGGTTAAGCGGTCGGCCTATAGTGGTGTACTGCCTCACGATTTATGTCGGGACTTTGTATATAGAATAGAATAGACATAAATATAGAAATTTTACAAACTGCTTGCGGGATGCAGGATTTTGCGTGACCTCAGTGTGATGCGTAGTTCGCATGTGGCGATGTAGATGCCGCCACAAACTTATTAAAATACAACTTCATGGACACGAAAAGAAGATGTCACCCAGAGTATGGATTCATGGCAATATGCTACCCTTCTCTTGCATCGAACTTAAAACAAACTAACGGGCAAAATGTAGGTATACTAGACACTTCTGCCTACCCCTTCGGGAGATAGAAGCGTCATATTAACATCATAGTATGTTAATTGGATGAGTCAGTGCAAACAGCAACCAATTCGTTGGGTAGCTTAACCACCATCAAGTTAACAATATAATCAATTGAATAAGTTCATACTGAACTCTGACACAGCTGTTGATTAATTTTGTTGCAAAGTATTGTGTTTTAGCTTCCACTGGCCTTCACAATTTCTATAGGAAAAGTAGACTATTTTATGTTCTGTGATCTCATATATTTTGCAACTGGCATAAAGCCTGAATGGCGTTATATTATTTTTACGGTCAGCCTCAATATTGCCTCATTAAATTAAGAAAATGTGATAAAGGCGAGGTGTCCCTCAGGGTTCCAGGACTTGATTTGACGTAGGTAGGTGTAGTCGCAGACACTAGTGGTGGACTACTTTTTAACCGTAATTACTGAGGGCTTGTGGCTAAGTAATAACAGCCGCAAGGGTCTATCGATCAGGTAAAGCTACGCTTTCCGCGGTTGGTCCGTGAATGGGCGACCATCTTTACACACCAAGACCCCTCCGTGCCTTGGAAAGCTGTCATTCCTAGATCTTTGACAGTCAAGGATCGTCAGAAGTCCGAAAGTCACAACCAGTCTTACCAAGTAACTGGGTTGTGGAGGTTCCGACCTCAACAACCATACAGGCAGTTGCTCCATGTAAAATACTGGTATCCAGCTGCATCCGGTTACACTGAAAGCCGACCGCAATCAATCCAAATTGGGAAAAGGCTAAGCAGATTTTAGTCGGCGAGGGTGGTCCGACGACCGGAAGAGTCTGACTTGGATCACCAACCTTCTATAAAGGTCACTTCACACGGCGCGTGATTTCACGAGTCTCGCCGCGTCGAGCCGTTTTGTACGAGCGGGCCAGCGTTTTCTCAAACTTTACTGTCCGCAGGGGCGCGTAGTCTCGACGCAGGGCACGAAAACACCGCGCCGACCAAGAGACCGCCAAGGCAATTCCGTGCTCTGAGGTACACCGCATTACGTGCCGTGGGAAGCTAGCTTAACAACGCTCAGCAATGTAAGCCTTATTTATTCCCTAAATTTAAAGCCTACATTCCAACCACCCCACCTGAACACAGAAAGCAGTTTCTCCGCCCTCACACTGTCACCGTCATAATCATATAGATAGATGATCCCAAACTCTCGAGGCGCACGCGCCGTGTGCAGCGATTTTAAATCCTATTTATTCAACTTAAGGTTCATACTCATTTAACCCAGTCTTACTATACATAGACACAGGAAGCCTGGTGCTAGTCTCTTCTCACAACACACAATTTAAACCTTATTCCTTGAAATTAAGGCCTACATTCTAATAACCTCACCTGAACACAGCGAGCAGCTTCTCCGCCCTTACACTGTCACCGTCATAAACATATAGATGGTCCCATCCACACTCTGTAGCGAAACTCTCGAGGCGCACGCGCAGTGGCGGTGGCGTGGGCCCGAGGCGAGGTGGCGTTAGCAGCCAGGAACATTGTGTACTGACACTGTAGTTGCCAGGACCGTCTGTTATGAAGCCCGCTGGGGAGGTTAAACTGGAAAAGAAAAATGGTTTTATGTAGTCAAAAATAGGTTGAAAAATGTAGTTAACTGGAACATATTTGTAATATTTATGGTGTACATAATAAAGATAATTCTATTCAATTAATTGGCTGAACTAAAAACCCGCAGCCATGACATTTCACAATCAAATTTAAATTGATTAATGATTGATTAAAATTGTCGCAAGCGCTGATTGCGCTGAGCATCAGGTCTTGGGGTCGATTCCCAGGCCGGGCAAGCTGTTATTGGATTTATCCATCAGGAATTTCTCAGTAGCAACCCGGAGTCTGGATTTGTGTCCAGTTGATGGCGCCAGGCATGATTTGTGTTAAATATAAACCAAAATGTCGGTGTAGAGTACACCGTACACTCTCTGCCTACCCCTTCGATACAGGCAATTGTTTTATCTAAAATAGTTGAGACCTGTGTGGACATTAGTGACTCAGTATTGTCTACTGCCAATTTAATATAAACTTTCTGCTCATTAAAATAAAGTTGAAAATTGACTGTAGGCCTCTGGCTGCATATCTTAATAGTATCATATGATGCTTATGAAGTTAATACAATGTTTGGAATGGCAATTTTATAAAATCTTCTGACAAGTCAGCGACATTTGTATATTCAACATATAAAAATAAAAAAATTGTCTGTCTGTTTCTTCCGGCTTATCTCCGAAACGGCTGGACCGATCTTGATGGACTTTTTCACTGGTATATAGCTGATATTATAAGGAGTAGCCTAGGCTACTTTTATTTTAGAAAAAGAATTAGGGTCCGCGCAAAAAAATTAAACCCATGAAATCCAATTTGTTTTCCGACATGCACGCGAACGAAGTCCCGAGCGCAGCTAGTACAGACGCCAGCGTATCAAGCTACAACAATCTGTACAACAGTCTGTACTTACTATCTTGATCGATTAGATTTTCACAAAACAGGTTAAAATACTGGTTAGCTCTGTAAGTTTTCAAATCAATATTAAAATCTCTGAATTCGTTGTAACTCAAAACACAAAAAGTAGTATTAATCCACTAGATTCTGCCTGCGACTCCGTCGCATCGCATCGCCCGTTCGGGCTATTACTTCGTTTTCGCTTCGCGTTCCTTCTGACTTTTTTTCCTTTTGCCCGGCCCCTTAAGGCCCTAGCGTGGTGTTAAACAGCCTACAGCCTTCCTCAGAATTTGGGCTATCAAACGCAAAGTTTTTTTTTTTTTTTCAAATGCTACTGGTAGTTCCAGAGATTAACGCGTTCAAACAAACAAAGAAACTCTTCAGCTTTATTGTATAGATACATTCTCAAAAATTGATTGACCTCTAACCGACATTGTAATGCCATGTTATGGAGGCGATCAATTGTGACAAGAATGTACCTAGTTATTACTAAACCATTGTGACATTAGTAATTACACTGCAGTTTTAGATGAAACTCAATTAGTTTTAAGTTGTAACATTGGCCCATTGTCATTGGAGCAGACAGATCCTTGAGCATATACAACATTATTTTTAGTATATTGCAAACCTGAATATAGTTTGTTCAGAATAAGTAACTGAATCGATTCCAATAATTTTTGCAGCATGTTTTTTTTTTTTTTTTTCAAAAATATTTATAAAGGTAACAAGTTGGACACCGAGCGACACTAAGTACATGTCTGCAATCATATGCGTACAACACAGGTCACAGCCGGTCGGCCGGCGCGCGGCGGCGCGTGGTAAGTGGTAACCAACTTTTTGTACGGACAAGCAGGTAACATAATTCAAGCTTATAACTTTGTGATTTTTCATTATATACAGTTTTGAAATTTTATACATAGATTTTATACATAGACACGTGTTTCGGGTTTCGCATATACTAAAAATAATTTTGTATAATCTATATCATCTATCAGCATACAATGTTCCCACTGCTGGGACATAGGCCTCCTCTTTGTGAGAGGGAGTGGGCTGTAATTCACCACGCGGGCCCAGGGGTTGGTAGATGTCACATGTATTGTCTTTGTATTTTTGGTTCTTACATGCCGGTTTCCTCACGATGTTTTCCTTCACCGTTTCACGAGCAGTGGTGATGAAAACAATTTCACAAAGTAAAACGTCAGGGTTCGAACCTACGACCTAGAACTAGTAAGGTGCCGCTTAATCCTCCAAATCCTTGCGCGAGAACCACGAATCGGAAAGCATAACCGTCTTTGATGCAATTTAAACAAACTAGATGCGAAAAGGCAGAAAACTGAGTGTTGTGGCACAATTTGGGAAAGGCCAAGATTTGCAGCAGTGGACTGGCCGAGTTGATTGGTTGAATATTGGGTATGAACTAACAACTTTAATTTTGGCTAAAAGAGGTACTTTCCCTTTATAAGTAATAGGTGGGTAATACGGGCTGGTGTCCGCAACTCCACGTCAATGCGCGTATTTTGCGTACGGCCTTTATCAGTACCATTTTAATTATTAATTCAGTAAGTGACAAGTCACTGACCATTAATTTGAGGTCAAGGGTATGTCGGCCATTGAACTTAAGTTTTGTATCATCAAAATCAGATTGTATTATAATAAAATTGAGACCCTAAATTCAAAATTACCACATTATGGTACACAAAAAAGGTTGTCTACCTTATAGTCAGCTATAAAAAAAAATGTCTGATATTGTCGAATTTCCAGCACAATAATTTTATTGTGTCCCAGCAATGTTCATTTTATCAGAGAGAATTCATTATTGAAATCAAAGCATGGTCTGAACAGATATTATCATTGATACTGTTTTTCATTTGCATAAAACAAAAACTTTAAATTCATTTTAAATTGCCAGATTATCACTGTTTCATAAAAGGATTACAATGTATTTGTTAGTTAATACCATGTATCGTGTTACCCAGTAACTGGGGGGTTGTGGAGGTCAAATAGGCATTCGCTTCATGTAAAATACTGGTATTAACCTGCATCCGGTTAGACAGGATGCCTCCCCCCCCTACCCCGTTTTTTTAAAATCAACCCTTATCAGGATAAAAGGGGGGGGGGGGCAAACAGTTTCTATGTAAAACTTCATTCCTCTTTTTAAGAGGAATGAAGTTTTGAGTCAAAAATAGTCTGTGTCCTTTCCCAGGAAGCCATCTATCTCCGTGCCAAATTATTTTGAATTTTCGACAGGTCTTCCATGCAAAAACTGTAAGATGTCAATTTTATTCCAGGAATAAGTAATATCTGTCGATAACAAAATCAGCCCTAAATCAATTTATTTTGCTAAAGTTCATTTTATATGCTTATCTTATGAAAATACCAATTTATTTAATATTGCGGATGCCATCAACAAAAAAAAAATTCAAGTAAAATTAACATAAAAATACAATATTGATACAACTGGTATTTTCACTAGTTGTTAACTGCTTATTTCTGGCATAATATGGGAGTTTCAAGGTAAACCATCTGATGTCATAAATATTGCTCTTCAGATAGTCAAGATCAAAACAGTCTTCCTTGTATGTTGCAAAAGGGGCTTTTCAATATTATGCTTAATAACCTAGGTGTTTAGTGTGGCTTTTCCTATAGGTAAGAAGTAGTGGTTTATTGCAGTAAATGACTTCTTTTTTTTATTTTTGAAGTGAAATCTTCTTTAGCACTGTTGTGATTTGAAACTCAATGAAACGAAAAAGCGACAGTAAAAAGAGATAAACACATACATCCAAAGGATTTAACGTGCGAGAGAATGAGATAGAAGGGACTATACAGTGTTTTTTATGGCTTATGTTTAAACACCACCCAAAAAAGTACCTATGTCGCAACCAAAAAAATTCTAAACGGTTACCAAAATGGATTAATGGTCACCAAATAACGTTTCCTAAAATATTATGAAATAAATCCATTTTTTCCTATTATTGTCTGTCATAAAAATATATGGACGCCTTAAAAATACACTTTAGACTAAATATTATATATTGTGCTACTTATCTTTAATAATAATAAGGTGTAGTCGACGGAGCCCCTATTTCTGTCTGCAGGGTTTAAAGGAACCTAACACGAAGTGGATGACGGGGGCTCGTTCGCTCGCTCCGCTCGCTCACTTGAGCCCCCGTCATCCCCTTCGAACCTAACCTGTCCGTGTCGGGGTGCCCAAAAAATTTTTTAATATTAATCTTTGAGTTGGATAGAATTTGGTGACCGTTGATCCATTTTGGTGACCGTTAATCCATTTTGGTGCCTAGGCTTAGAGTCTTAAAAATATTTTTGGTGGCCGTCTAAATTATACCCGTTTTTTATATTTGTGATCTCCTCTTTGTGCGCTGTCCGTACCCTCTCGCATCTTCATACGTTCGGGAATGTTCGTAAGTCTTCGTAGATTGTCGGTACTGCTCTGGGCGCCTTCGAGCAGAATCCTAATACGCTGATAGTGGTGGTACGTGCTACGCACGACGCTTGCGTCCGAGCGTTGTACGTGTCTTAGTACGTTTGTGCGCGCCTGCATATTACGAAGCTTGGGTAAAAGCATCATAACAACCGTGGTGTATTGTACACGTGTATCGTTTACATAAATATTTCTTTATTGAAGGTTTCACTTCTATCGCGTGTGAACTGCACACGTTTTTTTTTCGCTGGCCTACGCTGTCCCACTCCTGGGCAAAGGTCGCCTTCCACTCCTTCCATCTTTCGCGAGCCCACACGTCCTCCTTCCAGTTTTGACGGAACCTATCCAGCTCGTCCCACCATCGCCTACGTGGTCTGCCGCGACCCCGCCTCACTGTATCAGGGCACCAGTTCTCTGCTATTTGTGCCCACAGTTTGTTCGGCATGCGGCAGACATGTCCTGCCCAGTCCCACTTAACACTTTACCGCATAGGAAACCATATATGGTTTGACATGTTTACAGTTTATTTACTCTAAAACAATAAAAAACTAGCGTATAAATCCTAATGGGGTTTGTTTGTCATATCATTAGCAATAATAAAACACAACTATTTTGTCTATCATCACATACCACTTGGAAAAAAAAAAAAAAAAAACTATAATTATTCTGAAATATTCTGAAGCTTTAATAACTTTACGCATAGTATAACAAATTTACGCATAGTATGACTGCGCTCCATTGCTCGTTGGCAGACCTTGAGTTTGGACTTATGGATGTTAGTCAAAGTCCAAGTGCACCATAGGATAAGATGGGAAGAATACACATAATACACATGCCTGCGTTTCAGTGCCATAGACAACTCACCGTTAAATAGTTCCTTCGTACTGGTCCACGAAGGAACTATTTAACGGTGAGTATTTTGGTGAGTTTTTTTTAGAGCTACTGCTCTTCTAGGCATTTTCCGTTCATCTTGTGCAAATTACTTATCCTCTAATATTATAAATGTGAATGGAGTCTGTCGAAAACTGCCCCTCAACATGACCACAGAGGTTGTGTGTTCGAGCCTTCCCAGTTCCCAGTGGAAATTATTTCC
This sequence comes from Eremobia ochroleuca, assembly GCA_949629135.1. Taxonomy (NCBI): domain Eukaryota; kingdom Metazoa; phylum Arthropoda; class Insecta; order Lepidoptera; family Noctuidae; genus Eremobia; species Eremobia ochroleuca. The sequence goes on along the minus strand of OX451406.1, from coordinate 3,995,710 downwards.
TTTTTCCCCTCTGAATTCAGTAACGGAGGAAGGGGCAAGTGCAGGAGGTAACAACGAGTGTGATAGGGAGCGTTGAGAAATGTATGAATGATATCAACAAACAAAGTAGTCCATACAGGCTGAGCCCAGCTTAGCTCATTCTGAAAGTAACAAGTGAAATGAAATTTCCCCGAGGATCAATACACCATTCGATAGGGCTTATATAGATCTACTTTCTCAAGTTATCGAATGTCGGATTGTTAGGTGTATAAATGGCCGAGGGCCGAAAAACTGTTTTTCGCATTGACTTCAATGTATCTTTGGAGGCTATTTTGACAATGTTCCCATCTACTTAGAACAATGGTTATTTTTGCATTTGAGTCAGTATACCCCCTAGTTTACTTAACCGCAAGGTGGCGCTTGTGCGGTAAGGGGCATTTTCTTACGCAATCTCGGCAGACTCCTTTGTATGTTTATATGTTTGAATGTTTGTTACTCAATCAAAATTTGGCACACAGATCACTATGTAGCACACTCGAAACAAAATATTTTTAACAAAACCTGGTTTGGAAGGCATTGGTGTCTGTGATACAATGATTTTTCATTAATACCAACAATACACTTTCTTCTGAAATGTTCCATTTTTACTTGGAAAACTGTTTTTGTGAACCACAGTGTTTTTCGAAAATAAAAAAATATCTATTTAAATTTTATAAGCCAGAATAACACATAGGTTTCTTTTTACCCCAGTTGTCCATTCCTGTGGGATAATTTCTGACCTCCACATAGGCGAAACCGCAGGCAAAAAATAGTTTGAAATAATAGTTTCCTGCTGATTTAGTTATCACACTAATATTATAAAGGCAAAAATTTGTATGTGTGTGTGTTTGTTACTTCTTCACGCTTAAACGGCTGGACCAATTTTGATGAACTTTGGCATACAAATAGTTTATAACCAGGATTAACATAGAATACTTTTTATCCCGATATTCCTATGGGATCGAGACTTATGCAGGTGAAACCGCGGGGCACAGCTAGTCTACAATTAATGAGGAGCAAGTAATAAGAAGTGTCTATTTATTGTATTAAGTGCAGAACCACTCCAACTGTTATCTAGTGTCTCATCTCAGTGAAAAAAAAAATGTCTAAAACTTGTCAAAAAAGTAGGGTAGAGGTATTTTTGACATATTGAGACTGAGATCAGATTGTGAACTCTATTAAAATTACGAGAATTACCCCTCTGATACAAATAATCTATGTCCTGAAGAATAATGTTGATCTACTTAACATTAAGACTGCACTGCATAAACAAAAAGATGGAAAAACAAAACAAAAAAAAAACTGAGTTATTCTATAAAGTTACATCATACTACCTTCATAAAAATAATCATAAGACATAAACAATTAGTAGGTAAGTAATTATAACTAACCATAAAGGATTCTTATTTGTCCACAAAAATGCACAACTTTACATATCTGCTAACTAGAAATATAAGGTTTTAACTATGTTAGCCAAAATAAACATTAAAACCTCTTTCTAATAAATTACTCATCTGACAAGACAGAGCAGAAATATCTGATAACCTAAAAAATTTAAAGGCATAACAGCTGATCTAACATTTAAAAAAAAAACTGTAAATAAATAAGTGTTATCTTTTAATACTGTAAGGTTGATGACAGTACAATACTAGGGTAAGATCTCAGTTTTCAGTGAATAAGGCATGTTTTCAACACTAGTTCGCCCCTGAATGTCCTTTTGCAACATTTTAAAGGTTATTCTTACGGTTGTTGGTCACTGAAAACAAAGTCGACAACAATTATCTATTTCCATGTCGTAACGTCGCCTTCGACCTTCAAAACACCGCTCGGACTGGAGGAAAGAAGCCAAAGTATATAATTGGATAATCCTCGCGGGCTTTCTCTTGCAAATTCTACTTACCTACCAGTAAGGTGCGCCTCAAAAAGAGGTCACTGAACCAAAAAGTATCACAGACCGAAAAGTATCACAGCCTCCTTAGGAGACGTATGGAGACTTACTTGACTTTGCCGCCGCAGAACTGACATTCCGGACCCTGCCACCCCTCGTAACACACGCACATATCATTTTTACACACACCGTTCACACAAGTATGATCTCCACACTTAGACAGAACACCATCACAGAACAATAACACTATGAGCACTGAACACAGGAATGGCGAGAACCATGAACATTTTCGTCTGTATTTAGATTTAAATAGAAATAAAAACATTTGTAGCGATTCTACCATTTTGATGTATGCATTTTCAACGAGTTTTATTAGCGCGGACGTAAAAGCGGTTTCGACGTCGCGTAGTTTCGTACGGTACTAAATTTGGGGTTGTCATACTGTTAAAATAAAAGTACCTCAATTTTAACAGAATAAACATTCTGATAAATGTTTATTTTTATGTAAAATTAGGTATTTGTTAATGTTGCTCGTTTTTATAAAAAAAATATTGTTTATAGTAAATAAAATGAATTGCATAATCATACAATGTAGGATTTATGTAGGTATTTTTACCAATAAAGATACTATCCAAGTGGGTACGATTTACAAAACCACGGTAGATCTTTATTATGCTAGTGCAATTTGGAATAATTAAACTAGTAGTTAATAATTAATTTTAACTGTTAATAGTTTTCGTCAGTCTAATATTAGTAGTAGTATTTCAGATAAATGTATCCAACATTTATCTGAAATAAAAAATGAAAGTAGTCTTATGATTTAATTTATATACTTAATTTAAAACTATGAACTTTTATTTTGAAAAAAAAAATGCTTTTTATACAAATATTTGAAATTGTATACGATATTTTTTTTTTTTTTCAAAATAGAAGTCCATCGGCATGGCGACATCAGAAATAGGGTCTAAGCTGCCGGTGATCAGGGCTCTACAGAGAGGAAAGACTTCACTATGTGTGCCGTGTTCAGGAGTACTGCTTCCTGAATCAGCCCAGCTGCGCAATGAGAGCCTCCTGAGCCTGTCTGCAGTCTCTTCGCTATTAAGCCATTAACTGTAACAATTATGGGTACAATGATTGAGAGTCCACATACCATTATTTTTATATCTAAGAATCATATTGGATATTCTTTCAAAAAAAAATGTTCATACAAGCCTTACATTAAAATAATAGAATGGAAGGAAAAGTTACCCGAGTTTGAGGCAAAAACTTTATTATTGGTAGCACTAAATTGACATTATGTGAAACAGGGAATTTAATGATTATGGATGCGTTCACTGTTTTAGCGCAGAATTAAGTTTGAAATATAAAAATGAATCGATTTATATATAAGTAATTAATTGTGTTTTCAATTAAACAGATTACATAGATTTTGATAAATTATACAATCACTATATAAAAAAATAAAAAAATGGTGAAACATACATTTGTGGCGCCACCTAGTACAGAAGCATTGGAAAAAAAACATTGTAGTTCATGAAAAATCCAATAGATGTCATTAGGCGGTACAATTGCCCTCACCTCGACAAAAAACCTCGTTACAAGATGCACTATTTACAAACTTCGGTCTTAGTACTTTTTTAATTAATAATTGTGTCACTTTTTATCTTCGGTGAGTTTCTCACTGAAGAAAATAAAAAAGGCCATCCATTATTTTTACTTAGCTTGCAAAGAAAAGATGAATGACAGAATATTCTTTTGTGGAGATTTTTATTTTTCAACTGCCATTTTTCTTTGTTTGTTTTCGTTAAGTGCGGCACCTAATTAGTTGAATGTAGGAGCACTTAAATTAAAATGAATGGTTTCTATAGTTAGTGTGTTAATGTGGGCGCGAAAGAAACTTTTCTTTGTAGATTGTACCTAACGGTAGTTTTTGTTTATGAAGCTGATGTTTCTTGGTTTGTTAAGAATGAAGGTTCGTTATCAAAAGGTATAGGTATTTTCACGGTTTTTGACTGACTGATAATTTAAGACCTCAAGAGAACCAAGTCAAAAGCCGAAGTAATAGTCTGCTATCAAGGTTTAGGAGATAAGAAAGAAGAATACAAGAATAAGTACTTACTCTTTTTTAAGTTGTGTTTTCTGTTCTTTTTTTTTTCTTGTCTGGTTATACAACGTGTAACGTTAAATGCGCAAAAGCTCAGACCCCCCAACTGATTTTTAATTCAATTGACCTATTTCAGAGAGAAAATAAGTCGTTAAAAAAATTGTAAAGGTTTTATGTGCTGTTTTAGTTTTACTGGCCATTCTGATCGTTTCTTGCGTCTGCGACGACGCTTTATCGAGGTAGGAGTCGTCACCGGGCCGCTGCGCCGCGCTGACCTTGGCTTACTTGACCTATTAATAAATAGACACGGCAACGTTTTTAATGAAGATTTTTTGAAAAATGTGACCCATATTAAAAAGTGGTTCAATTAATTCTGCTCGTTATACTGATCAAACTATTTTCAGGTTTTGCGCATTTAACGTTACACGTTGTATATGTGTGTAAATAAAAGATTAAAATAAATAGGTACTTAAATAAGTAAATTGTGTATCTGTTTAGTTAAACCTATTTGATAAGCAGGTTCGGTACCTACCAAAGATACGGTTTGCCAGCAGAGCGGTGACCACCACAAGCGGCTGTATTGTCCATACAGAGCGTTTTTTGACACCTTAATGTCAAATACTTGTGAAAATGACGTCCCTTATAAAGACGAAAACACTCTTCTAGGAAACTATAAACCATAGCGTAGATCAAAGCATCTCCCGTTAGGTTAGGTTAGTCACGAGCCTAAATACTTTACAGTTACGGTAAATTCAAAAGAGTTTTTTCTCGTGCAATAAAAATTTTAAACATCTATCAATCACTTTAGGACAAAATAGGTTTTGAATTTTGCGTAAGTATAAGGTAGATATGCCTGTGACTATACGCGCGTTTAACGATTGACGAGATCATGATTCTTAACCAGCGTATAATGATTCCACTGCTGGATTGTATAATGATTACACAGACTTCCTCTCAGAGAAGAGTGGGCCGTAATCCACAACGCGGGCCCATTGCGGGTTGGTAGATGTCACATGTCTTCGAATATTTTGGTTCTAGAACACGCCGGCTTCCTCACACGTTGTTTTCCTTCCCCGTTTTGAGAGCAGCGGTGATGAAACAATTACGGTACACGGAGAGAAAATTCTTAGAAAAATGACTGTGCTCGTCACTGTAAAGTGAGTGCAAGTGACATCCACAGAAAATTTTCTGAGTGAGATTGGGAAAAATTCACTATTTGTCCAATAAATTTTACTGTACAGCATAAAAATTTTTATTGTGCTAACATGGTAATTTTTCCATTACCACTCAAATGCACTCAGATTATGAGCCAGCGCAGTATTTTTTCTAAGATTTTTCTCTCCGTGTACTTGCAGTAGATACTTAGATCTTATGTAGCGGACCTACCTACAAGTAATTTCACAATATTAAACTCTAAAAATAGCTCTAAAATTACAGCCCCGTGACTTCAACGATAAAACCCGCCAAAAACCCGTTAAAAAGTAGGTAGACCCATCAGATATGGTTGACATGGATATGTGATGCTAACGCGCGGGTTGCGTGACGCTAGCGCCGGGCTATGCGACGCGGGCTATACTATTCTTAAAACGGTGATAGTATTTTTTAAATGGACGCTAGTGATGGCGTCTAACACTTAACCGAATTCAGGAGCTCTACTCTCTAAGTCCGTCAACGAAGATACGGGCCCGTAAGGAAGTACCTACTTGATCCGTAAAAACAAGTGCCAAATTTAATTTTTCGGAGGGGCAAATATATTTCGGGAGTAGGTAAGGACAGCTGTCAAATCGTGTTGTCATTCATTCTTAGTTCGGGCCTCGAACTAATCTTATGTCCGTAAGTGATACGAAAACCCCGTAACTTTGGCCTTAACTACGGATTTCGTGGTTACAGAGTTGAATGCCTTAGCCGAGTTCATTTGGATTGCCATAGACAAAATAAGAAAAAAAAATTAAAAAAAAATTACAAACTTCTACCTACCAACTAGATTCGCGGGGAAGTTGGTATAACAATCTACGAGGGTCTAACAATTACAATGTCTTTAATTTTGACAATTCGACAACTGTCATTCATTGCGTCATTTAGGTACGTTGTCATGTCCATCATGTCTATGTCCAGCAGTGGGCGTCAACTGCACATCAAGGAACTGATGGACGCTAGTGATGGCGCCAAACACGTACCAGCCGACTTCTGGGCAGAGTCCGTTTAGACTGCCATCTTCACGCTAAGGAGAACTGGACATCTGTCAGTTGATTATGATGATGATGCTGCTAAAAAATTACCTAGGTAGGTACTAATTCTTATATTAGTTTGTGGTCTAAACGTGATATCTAAGTAGGTAGGTAACTTTATCGAGCGCTCGACCATTATCCCAGTTAGAATACACCCCACAATGAAGGGATTCCGATGTAGTTTCAGCTCTCTTGCTAAACTAAAAGGTCACTGGATATTTTAGTTAATGAACTAAATATGCAGTGACCATTTGCTTAGTAGCTACGAAGTCGTTTATTTAGGTTTGAAATTATTTAGTTTTATTCTATTTTGAGTATGTAGGTAATCGGTTCTTGCTGACGCCTAATCTTTTTACCGCGACATTCTATAGTGGTCATGCTACACGTGCTGGAATAAAAATATGTCGGGCACTAGTGATAGCCAAACAAAATTGACTTTGCTCTTGCTAGTTTTTTTAGGTTTCATAAGGAAAAAACGGAACCCTTACTTATAGGATCACTTTGTGGCCCGTCTGTCTGTCTGTCAAGACCCTTTATCTCGGGAATCCGTAGATGTATCGAGTTGACATTAAAACCATATATTATATTCAAGTCTAGTCTCTTGAAGTTGTGAAAAAATCAAACTTCTAAGTTAACGCGAAAAAAGATACGGCCGTTTATGCCGCAAAAAACGTATATTTCGATACTCTCAAGGGAATCAAAATTTATAGGGTACTTTCCGTTGACCTAGAATAATAAAGGAAAAATCCGAAAACCGTATATTTATAGTTACATACCTACAAATTAGTACGGAACCCTCGGTGCGCGAGTCCGACTCACACTTGAACGGTTTTTCTTTCATCAACGTTGCCTTAAAACTACCAATACAAATAAGAATGGAACCTACCTGATATGAGTACCTATTATTCTTGAAATCTGCCAAGCAGCATCAAAACTTATTCAATAATTTATTATTGACTAGCATTTGGCAGCGGCTTCGCCCGCTTGGAGTTCGGAAATCATTCCACGGGGACGCACTATCGGGACAAAAAGTACCCTACGTGTTACTCTAGGGTATAAAATATCTGTTTGCCAAATTTCATTTAAATCCATTCAGTCGTTTTTGCGTAATTGAGTAAGAAACATCCAAAGATTATTTTAACATAAGTATAATAAGATTTAATGTAGGTATGCTTAACCTTTGTGACATTTCCGTAATTATATCCCTCTCTATACTGAAAAAAACCGTCAATAACATAAAAACGCGAAGGTATTATGTATTTCCAACGAAAACGGTAACATTTTGAGCTAATGCCCCGGGTGCATGCGATGGACAGAGGAACGTTAATTTTTAGGGTTAAAAACGTATAATTGAAACCATTTGACTTGTTTTTTAGACTTTATTTCTGTTAATTAATGTGTGGTTATAGCTTCAAATTGTTCCTTGGATTGTAAAAAAGGAAAATTTATGAGAACTTCCGTGTAAGCAAAAGTAAATAAACGGCTGAAGCTTTTCCAATAGGACTTAAATAAATTCTGAATTCAAGTGAACACGAAGATAAGAGTTATTAGGTTGATTAAAGCTTGCATGACGGATGGCAGGGAGAAATGGCATGTGATTATATCCTATTAGTGGGTTAGGTTAGAGCTGTGGTGGCCCAGTGGTAACGGCCGTGATTTACGAGTCGTAGGTCGTAGGTTCGAACCCAGACAGGCGCTTTACTTTGTGTTAATTATTTCATCGCCACTACTCTCGAAACGGTGAAGGATAACATTGTAAGGAAACTGGCAGGTCCTAAAACTAAGAATTCAACTTGCAGGCGGGCCTGTTGGTCTAGTGGTCAGTGGTCCTGACTACTATACGCAAGGTCGTGGGTTCGATTCCCACCCAGGACAAATGTTTGTGTGATGAGCACGGTCATTTGTTCCTTGTCTGGGTGTAATTTATCTATAATATGTATGTATTTAGGATTATATAGGTATGAATGTATGTTTATCAGTTGTCTAGTACTCATATCACAAGCTCTGCTTAGTTTGGGACTAGATGGCGTTGTGTGAAAGTTGTGGAATATTATTATTATTTGCACTGGGCCCTCGTGGTAGATTACGGCCCACTCCCTCTCACAGAGAGGAGGCCTGTGTCCCAGCAGTGGGAACAATATAGGCTGATTATATACTAGGTTAGTTAATAGTAAAAGTCGGACGAGTCGATCGAAGGTAAAGCTACGCTTGCCGAGGTTAGTCCGTGGATGGAAGAGCAACCATTACATTTTGAGACCCTTCCATGTCTCAGAAAGCACGTTAAGCCGTTGGTCCTGGCTGTCATTCGTAGATCTTTGACAGTCTGAAAACCAGCCTTGCCGTGTATCGTGTTACCAAGTGATTGGGTTGTGGAGGTCACATAGGCAGTCCTTCAATGTAAATTACTGGTATTTAGCTGCATTCGGTTAGACTGGGAGCCGACCCCAACATAGTTGGGAAAGGCTAGGCGGGAGATGTTTAGGTAAGTTAAGATGAAGGATGCTGTGAACTATCCCTATTCATCATTACATTAAACCCTAATTTGCCAAACGAATATCTATTAATTAGGCCTCCCCAGGGCCAAGTATCAGTCCCTTGTTAATTATAATCAAAATCAAAAGTCATTTATAAAAACTAGGCTGAGAATCAGCACTTTTCGAACGTCAAAATTACAAAAGACAGTCCCCCAAAACACTCGCCCTTCACCACTTCCTAGTGCTTTCGCTGGGGAGAAGAAGTGGCGCAACAAACTCCCCAGCAGCACAGCTGTCTATTCAGTTAGAAAAATGTTATAGGTACCAGCCTAATTAAGGCTTTAACATAACAATCTGAAGATGGTTGCCTACCCAATGTTTCTATAAAGTAGCTGATGAAATAATAAAGCCTAAACAAGTCCTGTTTAAGAAGCTTCTCCAAGAAAGGAGGTTCCATCGTCATTAACCTAACCTTTTTGAACGCAAAAAAACCATCAGCATTTTTTTTTGCCGCCACAACTGTCTATACCTAGAATATGTTTTTTTTTTAATTAAAACTAGCGCCAAATGTGGTCACCTGCCAGTAATTTTTGTATTACTGAGGCATGCTTGCGTGCCTCAGTCGGTATTTTGTAGTGCAGGTATGTTTAATTGTTGTTTTTGTGCTAAATATGCACTGTCGGGGTGAATGGGTTAGCTTCGTGCTGCCAGGAAAATGTGTCAGTTTGACGGGATTGTGTTCAGAATCCGGTGAATTTGGGTTAAGGATCAGGTTTGGGTAGGGGTTTGGATGGGGGGTGGTGGGATTAGAGTAAGATCAAATAATTTCAAGATGCAGGATGGTTTGCCTTGTTTTGTGAGTGATACCTGAACAGTTAGGTACAAGTTCTTCAAAGGACATTGCTCTACGCCCATACATTGTTCGCCCTGGAACCAAGAGCGTCGGAAAACCTACGTTCTTCTGTGAGAGACTGCTTACCTCCACAACCCAGTTACTGGGTAAGACGATACTCTAAAGTGTTGCATACTTATTTTCAAGAAAACTCTTCATTTTCTCGATGTAAACAGCCTATTGTCAATTAATTTCGTTTGGTATATAGAAGTTTTTGACCCCGTCATACAATCATTCACCAATACAGGTAGATTGGTGGTAATTTGTTGCATTTTCAGTGCGCACTCATGGATTACTAAACGCTTTGACCCTCACATTGTATGAATGGACTAGTGCACTTAAATTGTGACCAATACAGATCATTAGGTCACTGACTTATTTTGACATAGTCATTAAGGTTATCTGAGGCCACTCACCCCAGGTTTCAGGAAAGCGTGACCAAATTTCTGATCAGTAAGTCTTCTGTCGATTCTTATACTGATATTTTCCTCTTTATTTTTATACGTTTATTAAAGTTAAGTAATGCTTAACGACTGTTTAACCATACGTTTTGACGTTTAAGCGTCTCAATAATCTCCAATAATATGGCAATAATTTGATTGAATGTTTTATGTTTCGTAATGTTAACTCCTACTACATATTACTTACTAATACTTGTTGCTTACTATGGTATACATATAATCACGAATAACACGATCTTCTAAAGTGTACTGACAGCTGTGCTGCTGGGGAGTTTGTTGCGCCACTTCTTCACAGCTAAAGCACTTGGAAGTGGCTAAGGGGGGCAGGGTTTTATGGTTTGACATTCAGAAAGTGCTGATTCTCAGCCTAGTTTGAATAAATATTTTATTACTTTTGAATTTGATTATATGAGTCCTTAATCATCATGATCTATTCATCAGTAAATGTCAAGAATGTATTACGAGTATTAACGGGTAGTCTCACAAACCTGTCGTCTATTCAAACTTGTTTCAAATTAATATTATTTCAAGTTAAACAAATCAAAACTTTATTTTTTTGAAAATTAAGTTTATTTCAGAGTGACTTACTCTATTGAAAATATTTTAAGTTGCAGCATAAACTAAAAAAAAAAAATAACTTTATTGTCTAGGATTTAAAGTTATTTTTCGATAAACTCATATTTTTTTACATTTTTGCCACTCCTGTAATCCCCCAAAGATGATTGGGCACATTATGCCAGTTGTGGTAAAGTTCTATGTAGTAGGGGAAAGTTCCATGTGGAAAAACCCAATAGCACTTTACCCGACCTGGGAATCGAACCCAGGACCTCATATTCAGGAGTAGCGCTTGCGACCAGTACCTAAGCCAATTTACTGACCACTATTGTTATACTATTTGTTATAGTTTTATTCTTTTCTGCAAAAGATTAAGAATTAAGGGTTTTAGTAATTAATTAATTAATTAATTAATAATAATTAATTAATTATTACCCTTTTAAAAACATGTTCGATGCCAATGTCAAATGACAATAAACGGCACTCTGGCATGTAGTGACACGTTGACAAGTGATAAACTCGAGTCATTAGTCAGTGGCACAAAATAGCCTGTGGCCTTTCCCATCACTCGACTTTATATCAATTTGCAAAGGCTAATTAACTTGTTTAATGAGTTGTAGCGAATGAATTTGAATGAGATATTAAATATGTAGCTGTAATTACCTATATGGTAGTCTATAATTTTTGTTTTGCTAACGTGATCCGTCTTTCTTTGCCAAAAACTGATCATAAATAATCATTATTCAATCAATAAATAAATATCATCATCTGCCTAGCCTTTTTCCCAACCATGTTGGGATCGGCTTCCAGTCTAACCGCAGCTAAATACCAGTATTTTAACATAGAGCGACTGCCTATCTGACCTTCACACCCAGTTACTGGGTAATACGATACCCCTTGGTAAGACTGGTTGTCAGACTTTCGGGCGCCTGACTACCCGTAACGACTGTCAAAGATCCACGAATGCCAGCCGGGACCAACGGCTTAACGTGCTTTCCGAGGCACGGAGGGGTCTTGGTATGTGAAGATGGTCACCCATCTACGGACTAACCGCGGCAAGCATAGCTTAACCTGATCGATCGACCTGTGCGACTGTTATTATTGAGCCACGGGCCCCTCTAATCAATAAATAAATATAATATATTCAATATTAGTTAAAATTCAATATTTTGTTTAATAATTAATACAATACAAAATAATCTATAACAATGGTACTGTCAAATTATTGATTATTTAACGAATAATGCATGTTTATTTTTCTATCGCGATTAGTTAATGTCTTCTAAGTTCGTTGGCAGTATCCACATCAGTCTTGTCTAGGTAGGGTTTCTCCATCATCGAAGCCGAATAACTTGGATATTGGTTCAAATGTATGCCTTGAGCCACGAATGCACTTGCTAGTGGCATATTATTGAGATGATGATTCTTGATCTTAGCAAAGATCTATTCCAGCGGTCAGCGATTGCAGCTCCAAGATGATTTACGAAGGTAGACAATTGTGGGGCGAAGACTCCGTCAACAGATGCTACAACAGATACAGCAAGAATACAGCAAGAAGCATAAACTAAATTTATGGTAGTAGATTAAGTTTTATGGTAATATGTTCACCCTGAAGCTATCAGAAAAGCTACCATCAGACATGCGTATCTGTGTGTGCACCATACACGAAACACTGAGAACATTTTTAAAGTTTAACTTGGTAGGTACTCGTATTTGTCTAAAGTAGGTCTTCTGAGGCGTTAACAATACTAAACACCCAAAGTTGGTCCCAATTTTTTAAACGTAAAACGCAACTTAATCTACCGGTCAATTCTGTAAAAAAACTCACTGTGAAAACTTAGGTGAAGTGAGCTAGAAGAGCTGTCAATCCCTAGCGTCAGGTGGAATTTTACCTCACTTGAAGCTCACCTGTGAGATTTTTATAGAGCAGACAGGCTGATCAGTTTAAGCTTGTCTCCATCCTTATCATGTAACCTTTAGAACAGCAATCGTATCTTCGTGGACGGCAAAAATTTAACGTAGTTGGTAGTTGCCACAGTCGGATCCTATAAATACACCTCAAACAACTCAGCCTATCGCAGTCCACTGCTGGACACAGGCCTCTCCCAGACTGCACCAAAACACCCTGTCCTCCGTCTTCCGCATCCAGTCTACCCCAGCTACCTTAGCTCCTTTAGGTCGTCCGTCCATCTAGCTGGGGGGGCGTCCCACACTACGCTTGCCGATACGCGGTCTCCACTCCAGAACTCGTCTGCTCCACCGACCATCGGCCCTTCGACAGACATGGCCAGCCCACTGCCACTTCAATTTGCTTACTCTGCAAGCTATGTCGGTAACTCCGGTTCTTTTCCAGATAATTTCATTCCTGATTTTATCCTTCAAAGAAACTCCGAGCATAGCTCGCTCCATAGCGCGCTGAGCGACCTTGAATTTGTAGACCAGCCCGACCGTCAGAACGTACCTTATAATATATATTACATCACTCGGTAGAGGTGGTTCGCCATCATTCTTATAATACACGAGCCCGTGACTTCTTTCGCATGAAATTTCTTGAGTCGCATCGCATCACCTGCATGCGTTGTCACTCCGTTTTCTCTTATCTTATCTTTCTGACTTGTTTCTTTTTGCTAGGCTCCTAAGGGTCTCTGCGCATCGGTCGCTTCTAAAGTGGTTGCCCATACGCCAGCGCAGGGAGCTAAGAGCGCTGAACACCTTGTTTTCATTTCTTGAATCTCCCTCTTCCCCTAGTTATCTAGCCCCCCACTTTCAGTACATTTGTGCCAACCACATTTGAAATCTACGTTCGTTACACAATCGTCTTCCCCAATCTCCCACTCACCGCACAGACTTCATTCACACTTCCTTCTTCGTTCAGTCTATGTCTCTGTGGAATGCGCTCCCCCAGGAAATCAGGATGGCAAGCAACGATTATCCTTCAAAATTAAGGTTCGTGAGCACATTCGCAAGAAGCTGGCAGTAGGTATCATCACACCACTAATATTTTCTCATTGTTTGTCTTATTTCTTCTTAGTATTTTCATGTGTTTATGTAAGTATATTTATTTGTGCTTATATTTATAGATATAATTAGATATTATTATATTTATAACTTTAATAGGTTTATAAATATCTTTACATTTAAAATATTTATTCCTCAATTTTCATGTCGGGTTATCAAATGCACAAATATTTTTCAAATCCGACCCGCAGATCTAGAAATTAGCGCGTTCAAACAAACAAACTCTCCAGCTTTATTTTTAGTATATATAGAATAGGTCTGCATCAGGATGACTGGACCAAGAGAGATTTTGGAGGTTTGAGCAATACCAAGTTTTAGTACCTATTTGGTACTATTTGGTACCAGACATCAAATAATTTGTACCTCGCTAAAGAGGGAAAACTATTACGAGGAAAGTGGCCAGCCATTCTGACTTCAGAATGGCTGGACCAAGCCGGTTTCACCTAGTTGTAGGCGTTATAACTACTTCATCTATTCGTTAAAATTTAGTACCTAATTGGTACCTCAACATATGTTTTTCTTATATTTTTTCGATAAGCAAAAAAAGAGTTACCTCTAAAAGAAATTTTGTATGTAATTTGGAGCACTTTGATTTCACCTAGTTGTAGGCGTTATAATTAGTTTATCTTTCATTAAAATTTAGTACGTCGTTTTCCAACAACGTACTAAATTTTAATGAAAGATAAACTCAAAAAAATCAAAAATCTAAGATAAAATCTAAGAAAAACATATGTGGAGGTTCCCCTCCACATATGTTTTTCTTAGATTTTTTAAATAAGCCAAAAATAAATTACACATACAAGAAGTTTTGCATATTAATAATGTTTATTTTTTTACAAAGAAAATGACCGAAAATAAATCATAACACACATAAATATTCATTGACTGATACATTCATATTTTTTTGCATATAAATAACAGTGTGCATACATTTTGTTTCTACTTATTGTGATTCTACTTGACAGGTCGTCGTAACATTGCCATTTGGATCCTCTGCGGCAATGTGATTTGTAATGCCCCACGCCATTTGGGGTCGGAGGTGGCACAAATTCTATAACAGACAAAAGGTGGTACTCTATTCCTTTCAATGTTATATTTTTTGGTAAATCATTAATACAAATTTGCATATCAGAATTGGGCTCAAAGGCAGCAATATCTTTTAAATTATAATCTAAGCACCTTATGCCATGACAACCAGAAAGTCTACAACTCGACATATTTCTATCACTGTTTAGCATTGAATTTGCAGACTCACTTAAAGTGTTTTTGTTATAATCAAGTGGCAAAAAGGCACATTTCCTACTAACTTTGTTTAAAGGACAGTCCACATTTGTACAAGATTCTTTTATCTCTGCACTGTATATTTTTTCTATCAAAATATTTTCAAATATATATGCAACATTGCATTCACAATTCACGTAAACTTTATCACTATCATATACTATTTCAAAATATTTTTTTAATATATCCGAGCGAAGTTTGTAAACGTTTTCCGTATCATTGTCTATAATCATCTTTATAAATTTATAATATTCATTATCATTGCTCCTTATGACCCTACTTAACGTGTATTCATCAACAACTCCAATTGCAATCGCTTGTGCAACTGAATCAAAAGCGCAGGTATTTGAGATGATAGTATTTTTATCTGCAAATGGTGTAATCGAGCCATTTCTCAACAAAGTTACCTTAATCATTGGTTTTTCTATCTTTATTTTTTTGCTGTTTTTTCTTTGTAGCTAAACCTCTCCAGTTTTCTATCAATGAAGGGTTACTAGAAAAAACAGATTCATCAGTTATTCCTTTTGCAGCATTATTAGTGTCCGTTCTTTTTTTCTTACTGATGATATTCTTTTTCTTTTCAGTTGGCTTTCTCCTTTTAACACCTTGTTTTAATGTACTGTTAGCTGTTTTTAATTGTCCCGAAATAGATTCTGAATGTGTTGCAATAAATTCATCTACTCGATATCTGTCTGTTTTCGTGTTTATTTGGCATAAGTATCTTTTCATAATTTTAAAATAACTTTCGACATTTGACGAAGTAGGGACTGATATTTCCGAATCAAAAATTCTTTTCATTATATTTGACCATAGAGGGAGCTGTCCCATTAGCCGCGTTAGCGTTGTTAGAAATTCTGGAAAGTAAAATAAGTTATCGTGTGTTTTACAATCACCATCGGTAAGAGTAAGCAACAACTTTTCGCGTTCTATAGCATCCTGAAACCATTTAGGACCTTTACTTGTAACAAGATGTCGTTTATTATCATCATTGACTTTTAATTCGGTCTCAGCAAATAAAGATTTGTAGTCATCTGACGCTTGCGACAATTTAGTAGTATCCTCTATTTCGATTTCAGATTCGGAGGTGTCTTGAAAAGAGGTCAATCGTTTTAATCGAATCTTAGCTTCTTCACATCTTGTCAGCAAGGCTTGTTCATCTTGTCCATCATATTTGTTAAGACACACTGTTATCATATCAATAACAATTCTTTTCACTACATCGTATCGCAGCGTTTGACTTCTTGTAAACATTTAATATAAAAGAATTTTACCCTTTGGTCTATGTGTTTGAAGCAAGAAAGGTTAAAAAGAATTTTAATAAAGTGGCTAGTGTCGATACGAATGAAGCACTCGCCAGGTATTTGCTGTTTCGTTTCTAATTTGATGTAACAGTAATTAACGTACTCTGCCGTGGATTTAAATTGTGTAAATGATTTTACTACAGCCCCAATTAATGCCGAGGCATCATCAACGATGACTTCATTCGGAGTAGCATTATTTTGACTGTTACACCAAGTATCAAGCCATTTATATATCGTGTCTAAAGTATGACTATCTGATATCATGTGTGTTATCGGCACGCTACTTCCATTGTAAACGGACATCATCACGCATGAATATAAAAACATCTGTTTAGTCAATATAAGATCTCTGTTTGCTCCAAATGGTTTGAAGATGCTTCCTGTGGCGTCGATACTTAACACAGTTCTTTCACTTTTTCTATATTCCCTATAGTATTGTTCTTGAGCAAGAGACCAATAATAAATACAAAAAGGAAATACTGATATGAATCTAATAAGTGTATCATAAGGAGGTAATCGTGTCATAATCCATAAAGCAATTATTGGATTAGGATCGTAATACGAACTTTTTCTGTGTTCATATTTAATTTGTTTTAAGCAACCTATTGTAGGTAAATGACTCGGTTCTGGATCATTAACGTCCATTATAAGATCACTCAGTCTATTTCGAACCGTTACAGCATATTCCGACTTTAATTCGTTACTAAGCTCACAGCGTTTTATGGGTGAAAGCTTAATTTTTTTTGATAAATTGTGTTTGAATTCTTCATCAAAATCTCGTATGGTGCCAATGCAATGAGCGACTTTTTCCGTTGGCCAATTAATTATAACTTCTATCTTTGATTTGCACTGCTTACAACAACCAAAACACTTCACATTCACTTCATTTTTAATTGAATAGTTTTGAAATGTCCAACTGCACGTGGAACGGATTTTTTTCCAAATTTCCTCTCTTAGAAGGTCAGCCCACTGGTGCTTTGGCAGCAACGTTTTACAGCGAAAATCAGATAAGCGTTTTGTGCGCTTCACGCAACGATCAATGGGCTTAATTTTGTTCCATTGATATATGTCAAGAAAAAAATCGAATGTTTTGCAGTCAGATGGTTTTGTTATTATAATTTCTTCTGCAGATTCAGATCCAGTATCTTCTTTGTGGTCATAAAAGTATTCATAATTTCTTGTAAGTGATAAGTATAGTGATTTTTCCGACATTTTGTATGACAGTTCTTGGCTAATATCTTTAAACACTGGGTCACATGACGAAGGAATATCATTTTTACGACGAAAAAACTTCTCGAACTTTACAAAAATTTCCTTTTGTTTGTCTAACGGAACTGCACATTTACGACCTCTTTTCATCTTTTAAATTAATATAGAAAATAAACAATAATTACGTAATCACTTCCGAACAACGTTATAAAATAAATTTATTGGAGCTATGTAATAACGATGACAAAGTACGAACTAAAGGTTTGCAAAGTTCCCGCAATTATTAAAAAAAAAACATATGGTTTTTTCATCTTTTTGAATTTAGAATTCGAAAACAAAAAAATGTTTTTGATCGGTCGAATAGTTTTACGAGGGCTGCCTTTTAAATCGTGTCGTTTGCAAACCTCCCGCAATTATTAAAAAAAAAACATGGCTTTTTCATCTTTTTGAATTTAGAATTCGAAAACAAAAGAATGTTTTTTGATCGGTCGAATAGTTTTATTGTAGCATCTATTCAAAGGTGACAAGTCGGTTGTAAAAATGGAAATATCACAGGAAAATTTGCGTGTGATAATTCTTTACAACTTTCAAAGGGGATTAACGCGACTTCAGTGCTTTGAGGAGATCACTTCTGTGTTTAGTGATGCAGCACCATGTCTTAGGAAATTAAATTATTATTTTATTTAATTAATAAATCTTAAATTTTAGATCACCCGCCTTAAAGCCCTGACTTGAGTCCTAACGATTTTTTTACGATCCCCAAAATTAAGCAAAGTCTTCGTGGTCAACGTTTCAGCTCACCCGAAGAAGCTGTTGACGCATACAAATCGGCCATTTTGACTACGGAGTGGAATAAATGTTTTAAAAACTGGTTCGAACGCATGCAAAAGTGTATTAAATATCGCGGAGAATTCTTTCAAAAACAATAAATGTTAATAATCTATTAGATCGTCTATACTTATTTCAAAAGACACAACTTAAAAGGCAGCCCTCGTATTGTCATAATTAAGAAACAGGTGTAAATATTTTACGTATAATAGGTACCCACATCTTTTTTTAGAAATAATGTTTGACTGTGTTATCTACATCAAATTTAACTTACTAAAAGTTGAATGACAAATGCAAAAATAAATGCTCGTATTGAGTAGTTTAATAATAAATCAATATGTTGAGCATTACTACATAAACAGATAGATAATAGAAGTTTTGCGGAAATAAGGATAAACAGCTAATGAGCAGTAAATACAGGACTATTTTTGAATCATTAACTAAATCAATAAATAAATAAATCACAGGGTGTTCTACCCATGAATGTGACCATATTCAAGGACCAACCCTGAAATCACAAAAAAAAAAAAAATCTGTTGTTTCTTACATTTTGGTCGAGTAGGTATTGAAATTTTATACTTATGTAAAATCTATTTTTTTTGTTATATTAATAAATTCCTGTTTATATATTTTAAACATGTTTAGTTTCGTTTTAAAGTAAAGTACTGGCTTAAAAAAACCAGGCAAGTGCTAGTTGAACTCACACACGAAGGGTTCCATACCACCGTAAAATAATAATTAACACTATACCTACCACGTGTAACGTTAAATGCGCAAAACCTCAGACACCCCAACTGATTTTTAATTCAATTGACCTATTTCAGAGAGAAAATAAGTCTGGAGGTGAGGTTCCCACGACGTACTAAATTTTAATGAAAGATAAACTAATTATAACGCCTACAACTAGGTGAAATCAAAGTGCTCCAAATTACATACAAAATTTCTTTTAGAGATAACTCTTTTTTGGCTTATCGAAAAAATATAAGAAAAACATATGTTGAGGTACCAATTAGGTACTAAATATTAACGAATAAATGAAGTAGTTATAACGCCTACAACTAGGTGAAACCGGCTTGGTCCAGCCATTCTGAAGTCAGAATGGCTGGCCACTTTCCTCGTAATAGTTTTCCCTCTTTAGCGAGGTACAAATTATTTGATGTCTGGTACCAAATAGTACCAAATAGGTACTAAAACTTGGTATTGCTCAAACCTCCAAAATCTCTCTTGGTCCAGTCATCCTGATGCAGACTAGAATAGGCAGGTAACCGATATCGCATGTCTAGTAACCGACTTACTGTAGCCAGGTGGCTTCGTGATTAAAAATTCTTTTTGGATACAAGATGCATGAAATCAATCGAAATTCGCAGACAGTCCGTGTCGAGTCATAAAATCCTCGACATGTCTGATTGGCATGCTATATTTTACAGATTCTTTTTATGATCATTTTCTCAACTTGAATTTGAAGATGGACATTTTTAGGTTCGCCAGTCGCGAAGTTTTCTTGTAACTGACTTGCGTCACCGATATTTAACTCATCATCATCCGCTGACTTCACGACGAGGACGGTAGGCCTAGCATGTCTTAGAGCAGTGGTGGGCCAGTAAGCAACGGCTGCGATATTTCATAATTACTGCACTCAAAACGATGAAGGAAGTCCCCCCATCGTCCTAGAACACGAAACATTCGAAGACATGTGTCATCTACCAACCCGCACTGGGCCCGAGTGGTGGATTACGGCCAACTACCTCTCACCGAAAGGAGGCCTGTGTCCCAGCAATGCGAACAGTATGGGCTGATTCTGTATTGTATATTCTTCCTTATATCTCTATCAGTAGTCTCAGACTCTCAGTTTACAGCCTCCTTCTAGCCATATACCTAACAAGATTAAATATTATAAACCCTTATCACACACAAGCCCAGATTTTTTTTTAAATTATAAATTATCGAAGTGTCATTAAAAGCTCTTAAAACCAACCCTATCTCGCTCTACGTCTGTATATTCCTACCTTAATAATAATTAATGCATCACAAAATCCTAGACTTCGAAAAACAAAAAAGGCTCACACCGACGCCGAATTGGCGGGTCGAATCGTCCATACGCAGCTGCATTACCAAGGTCAGTGGCATTGTGCGCGAGAGTGCATTGCCCAAACAACTGCACGCCGCGAAAATGCGCACACACGCGTGCACAGTGCATGTGCAGGGGATTGTGCAAGTGTGCGTGATCGCACGAACTCCCGACAAAAAGTATCCGAATTGCATGACATAGAGTACGTTGTGGTCAGATGTGGGAGTTTGTTGGGAAAGTTAAATAAATTTTGTAACAGATTCTGGTCTCCAATTTCCTGGTTCCAGCTTATAAAGCAATAAGTTTCAGGGTTTTACAAAAGGTCCATGATTTAGCTAGCAACTGAAACTTGGCACAGAGAAGCGCAACAAACAGATTATTTTTCTCTGCAACCATACAGACGCAGCACATCAAGCTACCAGAAACTGACAAATTTTTCCAATCAACTTTGAACCTAATGCTTTGGCGATGAAGTTAAAAATGTATTAAAGAACTTTGACAGATTGTAGTAGCATGATGTGCTGGAGTTTGTACCTAGCTATTCCTTCTCCTGAAGACCTGACGACTGTGGTCCACATTCAAGGAGCTGTGTTAGAGAATTTTGATGCCGAGATGCTTCAAAACCAACCTTTTCGCGAGCTAGAGCTACTCAATCCTATCTTTTTTCTTTTTAAAACTTTACTCTGAAAAAATCATATTTTTGGAGTTGGCATCCTCACTATCATGACTGGTCAAATCTGCTGCATTTTTGGCTTCTGCAACTTTTATCCAAATATACAAATGTTTTAAATCCTCTCAGAGGTTTTAAGACCTTCCGTAACAAATGTTATATGCCTATACCCGTTTCCGTCCATCTACTCTTTGGACCCCACACAAATAAAAAACTGCCAACCAGTCAAAGTACCCGAATTACATACAAACGCACACACACAAGTACCGAGTCAAGAGTAAGGTCAGGGCTACTCTTTTGGCGACGATTCGGCTCATTTCGGCTGAATTCGGCTCCGTTCGGCGCTTGCGCAGGGTCAGGGTTGGATGGAGATTTCTTTCATTCTTTTTTTGGTAGACGGAACTCTTTGTGTTGAACTTTTTAATGTTGAGGTAGGTTTATTGCTTACGTAGATTGTTTCTGTGTGGGTAGGTAGGTACGTTTCATTTTTATGTGCGTTAGAGATATATCGACGGTTTTTTAGGGTGTTAGGATGTTTGAATGTACTTTTTTTGGCTGTGGGCATGTTCTGGAGTTATGTAAGGTCGGAATTGTGATTTGTTGGAGAGTACCTATACACGGTATTTAGACGTTAGTGTGTAGGTATTAATTATTTATTTATTTAATACTTCAAGCACATAAATGTACAGAGGTGGACTTAATGCCATAGGCACTTTCTACCAGTCAACCTTTGTGTACAACGTGAATTGTTTTATTTTATTGTTATTAGAGATAAAATTTAGCTAAAAACAACAGAATGTATAATAAATAAGCAATATTTTTCCTCGTTACAAGTAATTATCGGCCACCTTTTTGCTTCTGAATTTTATATCCAATGTTTATTGTTGAAGCCTCAAACAGTAGCAGTAAAATAATAAAAAAAGTAGGCGAACATTCATTACTCTAATTGGATAACTCAAAAACATACTATTCAATGCTACCTAACTGAATAACCAATAATTTAAAATATACCGCAGAATCCACTTAAACCTAGCATATTATTTTCTTTACAAAAATAGACGTTTCGTTGCCCTTAGCAAAAATAACCACCAAATTGGTGCCGCTTCGAACTGGTTCCTTTTTATTTTTTTCAAGTGGTAACTGTCGGCCATTTTGGAATTTTTACTTTTTTACAATACCAAAACCTCGGCCTTGCTTGCAAGTGGTCCGCCCGCTGGCAACGTGAAAAATGCTTGTGGATCGAAATAACGCTTTAGTGAAGGAAGTCCGTTATTTGCGGTCAGAGTTACCTTGCAAATGTTTTTTGTTAGAGGGTTTTTGGGTTCCGTAGAGAGGCGGAATAGTATTGGTAAATATGGAAGTTGATGAACTCGAGGTGTATTAAAATATATCGACGTTTTACCTACTTCGCAGTTAAGCAGTAATAAAAATCAATTATTCGTGCCTTATTATTCTATTCCTTTATTATTATTTTTGTATAAAATTTTTAAAAAAGGGTGAAGATGTGGAGACTACCGAGATGACGGCTAAGAAAAATACATGACATGTTGCGCCGACCACAAATAAATTTGGATAAGGTCGGGAGAATGACCTCCTTTTGAATGCCTGAATTTTAAAGAGAAAAAAAAAAGAGCACATGCTATACGGAATCCAGCCCAATAAAATGCCAGTCACCATCAAATACCTGTAAATGCCAATATTTTCTTTCAATACAAATATCCGAATAAGATAATATGACATTTGGTAGACGTGAGCTGTCAAATTAGCGCACGTTTTTGTCTTTTTGGCGGGAAACCAAAATGGCCGCAGGGCATTTTTTTGGTTTTCTACTTACTTGTATCTAGATTACATCCGTTTATTTATACAATTATAGGTTGGGTATATCTAATTTCATGTAATTTGTTAAGTAATTCGATGGAGTTAGGGACAGCCAATCGTATTCGGCTTATTACAATGTTTATAAAATGGTTTACTTATAGGTGGACATTAAGATTTGTATTAAGGATATTCATTTGTGAATTTGTGACGGAATCGGGCGATTGAAGTTTATAATGATCCGCAACTACTAATACAAATATTTGACAGGTCATTCTAAACTTGTTTGACTGTTCTAATGCTACCAGAGAGAGAGAGAGAGAGAGAGAGAGAGAGATAGAGAAATTTTATTTCCAGCCTGCACTACATAAGGTCGACTTTAGCAGACAACCATTACAGTACCAAGGAATGAGGGAACTAGTGCATCCAGAATTTAGGGCTCTATCAGCTATAGGATCTGATTCTTACCTGAGCAAACCGGCAGCAAGTTCGTCATGCTCCCTTAGATGTCACTGCTTGCGGTAGCGTCGGGGGTCAGGTTGCCTCCTTCCGTCAAATATGGCGAGGGGGTAATGGCTGATCTTTGCGATGTGCTCGTGAACGGGTCCTGCTTGTGGTGACTGGTCGTCTTGGTGACCATGGCTTTATTGTTGTCATAAGTAATAACTTGTTTAAGTATTTAGTTTACTTCGATGGTCTCCTAGATTATCATTGGTGACTTCAAGTGACAGCTATGTGAACACTACCCAGTATTGCATAAATATGTAAGCGGTCACGCCCTTTATACCTGGATGCTTTTATTTAGATAGTAAGTTGTTGTTTACATTTTTAATTTTGATTTATTTTTTTTTTTGCTTGAGTTCGTATGTTTTTTATTTTATTTGTGACCAACAATTTTGGCAATGACATATTGCAGATAATTTAATTTAGTGTTCTGTGTCTTGTGATGTTAATTACTTTGCATACCTTGTATTGTATTCAGTCAAGTATTATATTTTCTAACTGAACAGACAGCTGTGCTGCTGGGGAGTTTGTTGCGCCACTTCGCATTTTGTGAATACTAAAATAACCTAGCTGATCCTCTAATAAACTCACCGAGCCTCTTTTTTCTTGTAAGCTAAATTTTTTACTTTTATGAATTCTTTTCCTCGTTTATTGGGATTCCGTGCCCAAAATGGTAAAAAGGAACCCTTATGGTGCGACTAGTCTGTCTGTCTGGCTGTCACATGAAAGAGTGCTATTTGCGTATTCTCAATTTTTTTTTGGGCCATAAGTTCCGAGTTTTGATGAAAAATGTAAAAAAAATTCCGTTCCCCCTTATCTCCGAAGTTTGCAAAGAGAAAAATATGAATTTATTCTATGTGATAGAAGTGTATGTAAAAATTATAGGAGAAATAAATCAATGTGTCTAAACAGCACACTTTTTCAGAATAAAATAATTAAAGTATGGTACGGAACCCTCGGTCCGACTCACTCTTGACCGGTTTTTAATTCTAAGGAATGCTGTTTTACTTACTTTGGTTGGAGGTGGTGCCATTAAGCATTAATATTCTTCTATTATGTTGCGTAGGTACGTTGATGTCTACTAATAATTACCTATGATTATCATTGCAAACTGCAGGGAGGTCGAACACATCTTTTCGCAGCTGACCATAGACAGGTACCTACTTAAAGTAAGGTGACAGACAAACCTATGGTTACGATATCGATGGACATTATACACGCATAGGTTATCTGCATCGTCATATTATTGTAACATAGCACAACATCACGCCTGTAGTAACTAAACTATTACTAAATCAACTCAGCCTATCGCAGTCCACTGCTGGACATAGGCCTCTCCCAGACTGCGCCACAACACCCTGTTCTCCGCCTTCCGCATCCAGTCTACCCCAGCCACCTTCTTTAGGTCGTCCATCCATCTAGCTGGGGGGCGTCCCACACTACGCTTGCCGATACGCGGTCTCCACTCCAGGACTCGTCTGCTCCACCGGCCATCAGCCTTTCGACAGACATCTTTGACAACTATCACTAATGAGACACAATTACTTTTTCTGTTGTTACCGATCTCTAGGTACACGGAGAGAAAAATCTTAGAAAAATTACTGTGCTGTCTCATAATCTGAGTGCATTTGAGTGGTAATGGAAAAATTACCATGCTAGCACAGTAAAAATTCTTATGCTGTACTTACAGTAAAATTTATTAGACAAATAGTGAATTTTTCCCAATCTCACTCAGAATATTTTCTGTAGATGTCACTTGCACTCACTTTACAGTGACGAGCACAGTAATTTTTCTAAGAATTTTCTCTCCGTGTAGGTATTAGATTTAGAATTTTAGTTTTTTTCTTCTTCGCACGTTTTCTCATATCACGTCTGACATTGGCAGAATTGTCGACATCGACACCATTGCCATAGAGAAAAATAGAATAGAATAGAGATTTCTTGACAGTTGAAGGGGTTATCGATGGAGCAGTGGTGGCCCAGAAGTAACGGCTGCGACTTACGAGTTGTAGGTCGTAGGTTCGAACCCAGACAGGCGCTTTACTTTGTGTTAATTATTTCATCACACTGCTCTCAAAACGGTGAAGGAAAACATCGTGAGGGAACCGGTATATCATAGAACCAAAAATTTGAAGACACTCCCCTCACCGAAAGCCCTGTGTCCCAGCAGTGGGAACATTAATGGCTGATTATGCTGCGCCTGTAATTCCTGAAGAGTTAGGCAGAGTTGTAGCTAAGTACAGACGCCAGCACATCAAGCTACCTAAAACTGTCAAATTTTCCCAATCAACTTTGAACCTTATGCTTCAGTGATAAAGTTGAAAATCTATTAAAGAAATTTGACAGATTGTAGTAGCTTGATGTGCTTGCGTCTGTACCTAAGTAAGCAAGAGAGTATATAAGTAGATGGATCATCGTTTTTTTTTT